>CM056472.1:1502500-1557500 GCA_029783895.1 Triplophysa bombifrons
TTTTGTCAAATTGAACTCATGTCAAAACGTAACTATTTTACAAGATTATTTGCACAAGGTGATCGAATAAAAGCATATGATTATATGAAAAATGCAAGCATGAAGGTCCATCCCTGAACACAACTCTCACTTGGGCGAAAACAGATTTCATATAAAATTTCATATAAATCAGATGCCAATTTACTAAATTTAAAATTGCCATTAGGTGGTGCATCAGATATGCAACTAAAGAGGATCCGACAACATATTAAAGTGAGCAAAGTATTCACACAGGCAGTGTATATTATGGTCATTTGCAGTACATTCACATGACTTTATTCATTCACTTCAGTCACCTATACTCCCAAATCAACATTAATTCCATTTTTATCATGTATTAATTCTCCCCTAATAATGCTAGGATTGCAAAATCTGCTAATTATTTTGCAAACATTAAATATCACATTTAATCGAAGTACAGTTTATTTTCTTGTAATAGGAAAGGACAGGTTTAACCTTGGTGGGTAATAAGTCTGGGACCGGTAGATGTGATTATATATGTGTGTATGTGAGGGCCCTGCTGCTCTGGAGGAAAGCTCCTTCCAGTTGAGAGACACACTTTGACACCTCCCTATAAGCCTCTAGTCCAAACATGTCGCTTGGCAAGGTGAGGCAGGAGTCCTGTCTTTGTTTCACCCAGTGGGAATCTGAACATCATTTATCACTTACGTCAAGCGTTGAAAGCTCATTGTGTGATTATCATGTCGAGACTGTTATTCACGTAGCATGGTTTGGTTTGGCTAGCAAATTAATTAAAACTTTATCTAAACAGATGACGATCATAATATTTATTATCACTGAAATAATTATCAAATTAAATAGGCTAATAATTCAACCACATCTCATGGGAAATAAATGTATGTCTTCTTATGAATTCATATCCAAATCGTGACAATTTTGATTATTAGAAAGATTATTATAAGAATGAAGCTTCAATGCCATTTGCAGAAGTCACTTAATCATCTGAAGTAGCAAAATACATATATTGCTTATGTTTTTCGCAGAGGTAGCAATGCGCATTTGTTTCAATGATCTTTTTGCAATAATATTTTTCTGCAATACTGGACAATATGACTGGACAATATAAAATTATTAAAAAAAATATTCTGAACAATGTATTAACTGTTGTTATTGCACAATACTATTTTCCTGGTTAATAGTATATTCATTTCCATAATTATTGGTGTTTTAATCCGAATTGTTATTGAATTAACATTTTGTTTTTGTTGTTTGTTTAGATTACAGTTTTATTTTGTGCATTCTATATAAGGTTGGATAAACAACCTGGGGTGCGTTTCCCAAAAGCATCGTTAGCCAACTATGATCAAGTTCCATCGTTCCAGCATATTTCAACGATTTAAGTGTTTCCCAAACCATCGTTCCAGCAATCAATCGCAAGCGGCATTGCAGAGTTGCGTGGTTGGAACTGCAGGTCTAGAGCTGTGGTTAGAAGCAAAGTTCCTTGATAATATGACATGTAGACTTACATGCATCATGCTTTTGAGCAAAGTAAGCAAGCAACAAGCAGTGCATTCTATATCTATCATTCTAAATATAGACAAATTCAATTTAACATTTAGTTAGTCAAGAAATGAGAAGCGATTTACGTGCTCTAGGACCCTGAGGAATCCCTGGGCGTTGTGATGTTGGAGGAAACCTATGTATTTATTCAATTTCGTAAAATAAAACAGATAGCAAACATACGTTGACAAAAATTGTTTTCAAATGCAGCGTATGTTATTTAGAGCAATAATATGACATTAAAGCGCTCTGAATGATTAGAATAGGTGGCTATTGGTAGGTGGCCATTATAAGTGAGTGAATCGTCATCATGTAGTAGTGTTCTCTACCTTGCTGAAGAGTAAACAGAGACTCCTGCTGTTAAACAGTAGCCCCACAAGTGTCTCTTCACACTCCGGTGTGTGAACAGCAACATAAAACCTTCCCTGGGGAGGTGTGAGATCTCTCGCTGGCCTCAGCAGGGGAGGATCTGCCCAGTGGGTTGCTCCACCTTGGGTCGTGCTCCCTGGTGTCAGCCCCGCGGCTAGAGGAAGGTGTTACTTAAAAGACGTGCTAATGTTCTGCCCTGAAGGCTTCTGGTCTTTATTTACATGGGGCAAGCGTAAGACCCAGTGGGAGAATCCAATGGCTAAGCAATGGTTACCTGCCAGTTTCCAATTCTTTTTTTGAAGAAAAGTTGATTCAAACCATTCGGGAATCTAAAACAAGTTGCCAAAAAAGGCAAGTGGTTTCAACTTGTGGTTGGGTAAAATATGGATAAAGCCAACTGTTGGGTTCCAGGTGACCTATGTTTTGTTGTTTCAACCCATGGTTGGGTCAGATATGGCCATTTTTAGGTTTACCTATATCAACAACTGTATTTGCCCGTATTTTACCCAACCATAGGTTGAAAGCTATGTGTAATATACAACACAATGACGACTTCCTATAGACCAATTGATAAAAGCACTGAGAGGATAAAACATTCTCATTAACAGAATAAAATAATCCCGGTGAAAATCTCTAAATTTAACAAAGCGCATTTCCTCTCTACAACTCCCTTATTATATGTACCATTGTTGTGTTATTAGCGGCACGGCACAAACCAATAATAAAGTTAAGATGCTTAGCCAATCCCATATTAGCCTTAGTGTTTTTCCTATGGATCCTAATTAGTACAAATTGTCACAGCGCTAAGTCACCCCAGAAGCCGCGAAAGACTTCCTAATCTCCCTCCAAGTGAGAAGCTGTCAAGCAATTAGCTGAATAACCCCTAAAGCTACAAGTTTAAAACAAAAGAGGTTTGCTGCAGGGTGGAGAGTAGCAGTTGTACGTAGATCCGCATGACAGTTCGGCCTGCATTAGCACGGCAAAAAGCTCCGTTACAGCCGTCGTCGGGTCATGCTGTGAGAGACCCCTTTGTGCGGGGCCATCTGAAAAGCATTGTCAAGTGGTTGGCACCTTAGCTCAATATTTCTCAGTTTTGGCGCATGACAAAGGGAGGTGTGTGTTCTACCTTTGGGGGGCTGAAGAATTTAGCACATTTAAAGAGCTTGTTTCCTAACAATGGCACTCGTCGTGACATCAAGATGAACGCGACTCCTTAAAAGTCAGACCATGCATGGCCACAAAGGCCTTAATATGTAAGGAATAACTAACAAGGTTTTACAAAAGAACTGAGGTCATGATTGTTGTTAGATGTTAACAATGCGGACAACAGATACTGTTAAGCATTATTTCGTAATCTTGCGAAGCATCGCGTAATCAGCGCTGCCTTCAATGTAAGTGAGCTTTACGTATTTACCTTGTGAAGGTCAATCTGTATCAGTTCTGCTAGTCTGTTTGTAACACAGATTAGCAGTAGCACTATTAAATAAAACTACGCAGAGTAACTATAATAGTAAAAAAACTACAATTGTACGAAATTTTCTTTTTTCTTAGCACAATTTTCAAGTGTTTTTGAAATTGTAATTGTAAATAATTTGGATTAAAATACTGAAAAAAAAACATTAAAAAATGAATGTATAAAAAACACTTTACTAAACTAAAACCCAAGTTTTCTTCCAGCATTTTTGACATTTTACAGTGTATCCAAATTTTTTACTTGAAATATGTCTGGCGTGCATATATTCACTTTATTACAATGCTTTCAACAATCATATTCATAATCTATGACCATTTGAGTCTGTATGTTTTTAAAGAGATACTAAACCCAAAAATGAAATTGTCATGAATTACTCAACCTCAAGCAATTCCAAACCTAAATTTCTTTCTTCTGTTGAGCATAAAGCATTTAGTAGAATGTTATTAACTGAGATTCTGGGGTAGATTTCATTTTTGGGTGGATTATCCCTTTAACACAGTTGTTACATAATGTGAAGCTGATTGCATTCTACTCATGCTTAATTTTTTCACATTTTGGAAACTTAGTGTTCGAAACGTACATAATTATGCAAATATAGACATGGCAGTTATGTTTTAGCATAATTGTTTAATGGTGTTACAAAACTGCTATATTTTAACATAGCAAACATTGGCATAGTATACGTATATTATACACTGTATCACAAATTATTATTTTTATTCTCTGTTACAGAAGTATTAAATATCTCATTTACATGATATACAAATTTTGATCAGTTTACCCACAACTATACAAGTATTCGATACAGTTCCAATCCAGTTCTAAACAGTTACAAACCTGTGTACATTTCTTTGTTATGTCGAACTCAAAGAAACATCAAGTGATGAACTTTCAACTTCTTGCATTCTCTCAATTGCTGCATCCCTTAAAGGGATACTCCAACAAAAATAATATAATTCTGTCTTCATTCACTCACCCTCAAGTTGCTCAAAACCTGTATAAATTTCTTTGTTACGTCGAACTCAAAGAAAGATATTTAGAAGAATGTTAGCAACTGACAGTTCTGAGGCACCATATTTTTGTAAGCACAAAATGAGATATTTTAAAGTATATGAAAAAGCAAACAATTCTGGGGCACCTTTGACTACCGTTTAATTTTTTTCCACTATGGTAGTGAATGATGTCCCAGAAAATTGTATTTTTGGTTAGAGTATTCTCTTAAAGTATTGTACCAAAAAACGAAAACTTCAAGGGTTCTGGGAAAAGGCATTAAATAGGAGTTTCAAAGAATTCTGTAAACAAATCTTTTTTTTACTACATCTGGAACAAACTCCTTACTAGACTACATCCATGCCAGAGTTCAGATGCCCCTAGTGACAGGTCACGGATGTACAATGCGACTGATTATGGCTGACAAATCTGATCAA
Organism: Triplophysa bombifrons; assembly: GCA_029783895.1. Lineage (NCBI taxonomy): Eukaryota > Metazoa > Chordata > Actinopteri > Cypriniformes > Nemacheilidae > Triplophysa > Triplophysa bombifrons. The sequence continues at coordinate 1,507,331 of CM056472.1, forward strand.
AGACAGACACTCATCATACTCCAGTCGAGTGAAAACAGAACAGTACACTAGAATCAAAGCTGGCTAGAAAAGAATACATCCACATGGCCCCTATGACAAACACACCTCAGCTGTAACAAAATCAAGGTTAAAGCCCAATATTGCCACAAAGAGCGAATGAGCCATTGCAAAACATCAGGGCTGAAGCATTGATGAGAAAAAAGCTCTTTAAAGAATGTAAAGAATGTTGTAATTTGTGTGTATACAAATGCAAGTAACTAATTCATTAAAATGAATTAAGTTTATATCTAAAATAAGTTGATTAAATGTTTTATTCTTATATATTCTAACAATGTGCATTGCTTTTAAATCTAAGGGGTTACTCAGGCTTTCTCACATTGTAAATCATCTAATATAATAAAAAAATTATGCACAACAAATTGAATCTGACAAGCTAAGTCAAAGGTCAGGACTGAAAATGTGCAGAAACGCCAACCAGCAAATGCTTATACTCGGTTTCATGTCAAATAAAGCTCAATAATCAATTAACGCATTGATCAAAGCCTAATGAAAGATCAATCGCATTCGCTTCCAAGTCAAGGGCTTCCGCAAAACACAATACAAACACAATCTTTGTATATGCTGTCACAATGAAGGTTATCTCTATGGGCAATGGCAACCCAGGTGACAGCTATTTCCCATGATGCTGCAAAAGCAGTCAAGCTGTCCATCTAGCTGTCAGCTGACCGCTGGTTCCCATGGTTCCCCCTGCTGCCACTCAACAGCACTGAAAGCCTCTATTATCTGGCCAAGCTGGAAAGGAACTGCTTGGGCTTTGATAAGCTATCACCGGTCCCAGGTGAGAGCTGGCTAACAGCACATCAGGACAAACACAACGCCTGGCAATGAAATAGGCCGTCTTTATCAGACTAAAACTGCTTAAAGGGACTCTAGTTTAATCACAGAGATGCTCTTAACACATTTATATATAAGCGGATAATCTTAAACGATTTTTCTCAGATTATGGAAACATATGTTATTTTTAAACATGTTTAATACATACATTATTTGGGATAGTTTGGCACTGCCATTGTGGTAACACTTTTCAGTAAGGTTGAATTTGTTCATTTTAATGCATTTGGTACAAATAACAATGATCAATATAGTTTTAAGCATTTACTAATCTTAATTCAAGATAATATTAGCCTTTATTGATGCATTATTAAAATCAAACGTTGTACATAAACATTGTATTGGCATTAACTAAGATTAGGACATATTAATGATTGCACTTTCTAATGTTAAATGCAACCTTACTAAGTCTTTCCGCCATTGTTTCAACATTTATATTTGAAAAAATGTAGCCTCCACACTATAATTTAAATTGCTTAAAGATCTCCACTAAATAACACAATCAACACTTTTCAATCTTCCACAAATGCATGTAAACATTAAATCACAATACTCAAGGCATCCTGAAGAATCCAAGACACCTTTATTGACAAATGTAAAATAAAGATAAGTTGTGTTTTGTATTTAATTTAATGTATGGAAGCATAACCATTTGATAAGAAATACAATAAATAATAAAGACATTTTGGAAAAGTATTTATATAGTAAATTTATAAACACTAAAAATGTATCTAATTTGACCTTATAATTATTTAATTCAGTGATTTCTGATGGTCCATTAAGCCACTAAACTTCAAGCGTACATTCAAGTTTTTTTATTTATGTCAAAAGAATATGTCTTTTATCACAAATCAATAACTGTGCTACAGCATGAGCTTTATGATATTGTCTTGTTCTTAATGTTTCTCTAAATGGCATTGAGTAAATCTATACATTTCCTTTTTCAGACAACTGAATAGTATTATTCTAATGTTAAAGCTGAACCTACATGAACATATCTGCATCTTATCAACATATGGTCAAAATAATGATATGTTATGTTTCATTTTCTTCCCAAATATAAATTGTATGTGTCCACTTTTCATTCAAACACCTACAAATAATGAATTCACGCTGGCATATAATGATTGTCTAAACCAGAAACATGTGACAGGGGCATGACTCAACTGTCATACACTTCCACGTGGCTGCCAAAAAACACATTTCATTTCATTTTAATTGTGTGGTATTCACACTCCCTCAATCCCATAAATAAATCCATAAAGTAAGTGTAACTACCGCAGTCCTGCGTACAAACATCAACCAGGATAGAAACATGACATCTAACAGCGCTTCTGAACCGGCGAGGTTGAGTTTACTTCATTCAGCCCACGACGTCATGTTTCATGTCAAAGCAGACGCTGCTTTCTGACACTATAATAAATTGAAGGTTGGCCGAATACACAGTTTCATTACCCGAGGTGCCAAAGTGCGTCCCGACGCAGAAAAAATGTCAGATCGTCTCAATTCCACCAACGATTCGAATAATTGTCATCCACCCTTTATAATTCATTTCGAACAGCTTCGGTATCGGTACGGTTTCCGATCAATACGGAGCCGATCGCGGCGGGAAATTCCGGGCGCAGTCACCCGAAGCAATGCAAGAAACCAGCAAACGCGCCAGTCTCGAGGAACAGCGAAACAATCTTTTAAATGAGCCGAGATAGCACATCGGGGAAGCCGGGACAAAGAGACGTATTCCGCATTCAAGGCGAATAATACGCGAACGACAAAAGAACAGGCGTCAAATAATTGATTTTTCCCCCGTTTTCCTCCGGCGTGAAATTTCTTTCGCTATCGTCTAATCTCGTCATATCTTCGCCACAGTCTGAATTACACTTTTTCCACTCTGGTAAGGCGGCGAGCGCTTGTTTGTTCTCCTAATTAACTTTATTACCCTGATAGCTCCCTACAGCCTTTGACGAAAACAATTACCATTCTTTATTTTTCTCCTCGCTGGCAGAAAGACTATTAATTAGAAACGGGGCCTGGTCTCTGCCATGTTCCCAAGCCCTCGAGCAGGATAGCATTACATTGTCAGTAGTAATTTAGCTCTCATCTGTCTCTGCTAATTATTGTCACATTCATCAAATTCATCAAGGAAAGTGCTCTCAGAAGGATTGCATATTTGCAGTTAATATAGCATAAACTGGTATTACCCATCACCACATTTGTGATGATGAGAGGGACACAACTTATTCAGCGCTAATTAGAGCAAGCTGGGTAATTAATTATACATTCCGCCTTATTACTTCGGAGTCCCAGATATTGTTTGTGGAAAAACCGGAGAGAGAGAGGGGAGATGGCGTAGAAGCGCGGAAAGGGTGGGTCGGGATTGGGAAGAGGGGCAGGGAGGCGACGTGTTTTGTCACGTGCGCTTCGCCTTAATTCCCACCTGACAAGCGGGCGAAAATCAAGGGGAAATTACAACTTGTCAGCCGGCGAATAACCTGCGTAATAACCGATTAATGATCGGCACCTGTGACAGGTGCGCTCCGGAGACCGGGTTAGACAAACAGTGCTTAAAAACACTAATAAATCATCCTTAAGAAAACGTCTTTTAAAAATTCCTTACACACAGTCTGACACAGTAGGAACGTGCTTCGCTTGACTGTTACTACAGAACATTTTAAGCACGTGAATCTAAATATAACAGGGTGTACTACAGCTGCATCTTATAAATGATTATTAATTTTATATGAAATATTAAAAATCCCTTAACATTAATTGGTAAAAATGCACATGCATTAAACAGCATCTTTTCAAAAACACCTCCAGACAGTACAGTATCGATTTCTGTTTAGCTGCTTAGAATTGACGTGTATGGTAAACAATATGGTACAACTGAGGGTCACATTGCAAGCAAGCACTATTCCAGCCCATTTGCCTGTTACTAAACATATTTTATGTGACAAGGTCTTGCGTGCGTCTCCCCGTTTAGTGACTGTGAATGACACTGAAGAGTGTGTGTGTGCGTTTGTTGTGTGAAGATCCGCTGCCAATCCCCTCTGGGCTCTACAGGGACCTGGCATTGTCCTTCGTCCAAATCCCATCTGCACCTTTCCTGCTAGCGCTTCTCACCGTGCTACAATTACACATGACACGTTTAATCACATCACACACTCTCATTCTGGGAGTGTTTTTCATGCATCTGTGTTTACTCACGAGGTCAGACCCAACCCGCCGTCGGCTACTGTAACTGTCCCGAAAGAATGGATGCTTTTTAACGCACCTTTCAGAGACTGTAATGACACGGCTGTAGGTATTATGCATCCTTATATCTTATGAAGAACAAGATGAGGATATAGTGTATGTATTTCTCTGGAAATCTGTGTTCTTGTATTTTAGTTGCCGGAACATTGCGTTAGAAGCACAATGATTGCAGGTCTGATTCCCAGAGAACATAAATAATGATAACAACGTGAATGCTCAAGTCAAATAATAATGTCTCTCAAATGCATAAATGTTAATATTTATTTAGTATATGGTGCTTAAATTGTATATGTAGTGCATATGTAAACTATGTTAAGCTCCCTTGTCTGGTTCAATAACTAGTAAATTACAAATATTGTCAAAAAAACATTAAAAGGGCTGAATTCTATTCAATTCTATTCTGTGCTTCACATAGAGGTCATACACATAGTAATATGCCAGATGGTTTCTGTCAAAGCATAAACCAACAAAAAAGAATGTCTGAAAGATGACATGGGATGCGAAAGAAGAAAAAGCATCTCAAACTCAGAACAGAAGAGACTTTCCCAGGCCTGGACACTGTCAGATTAATCAAACCCGTGCAACACAGCGACCACCATCACCTCTGAGGCGAAACTATTAAGTCCAACATTTCCCCCTGTAAGTGTTTATCGGAGAAGGGCGACTTACATGTCCTCCGGAGCAGATATTGAAACCGATTGGACAATGGCGGAATACCAGACGGGCGTACCGCGAGGCAGACCCCAGCAAATAGGAAGAAAAAATCTTAATCTGCAACACAATGGCGCGCTCTTGAAACCCTATCATTTTCACTTCCAGCGAGTCGGCTGTCTGACTGTGAATGAAGTCAAAGGAGTGGATAGTGTCGAAAATTGGATCAGAGCTACCGTTCGTTCAGTTTTATCAGCGGCTGCCAAAGGTCATCTGACATAATAGCTGATGAATTTAAACCCCACGGATTTCATTTGCAATTTTCAATTTAGCCAGGCCTCCGAACCCCGCGGCGATAAGGGTTCCCACCTATCGTGGCCTGTCACAAACATCAAGGATCGGTGTGAACGCGTAGGAAAAGAAGGAAGCGCTGAACGTCATATCGTCAGGAAGGAAGATAAGACCAGGAGGACAGGAATCGTATAGAAAAGTTGGGGGTCTTCGTATGTAAGTAAGGTTTGAAAATGCCATTTGTGACAAGCAATAATGGAGCTACAAATAAATTGTCCTTCAAAAAAGCAGCTTATGGTCATAATATATCTTTTTTTTAAGGGAACCAGGCCTACACAATGTATAGGAAAAAATTGACTTGAAATGGTTGGTCAGTTAGAATTGTTGCAACATCATAGAGCGCCAAATACTTTTGTTAGATACATTTCCCGCACAATTTATTAACACATAATCGCCTAACATGTCTAATATTCCGCATCCTCCTACGACACATTATCAAGAATTATTATCCCGTTCAAGGCAGCTTTGCAAGGGGATCCAAAAAAAACGTTCCATCAAATTCAATGTAGTGCTGGTTAGGAACAGCTGACCGTCATAGAAATAAGGCGGCGATCCGACAGGAGGTTCGAATGAATGGAAAGAGGCTCTCGAAGACACTTGGCAAGCCCTTCTGTGCCAGAGAAGGAATGGAAATCACAGCGAACAGCTGTGACTAATACCATCTCGTAAGTGCTCGCCCCAAAGAAAACGCAGAGTGCTTCAGAACAATTCACCGAGAGCATGGAGGAGGAGGTCGCGGGGAAGAGGAGATTTTCCTCAAAAGCTCAACGGTGGACTGTGTCTTAACGGTAGGAGTTGTGCGATAATAGGCCTGATTGAAGCCTACTTCGAATTTAATGGCAAATAAATAGCACGGGAGGCGTGCTACGCCGGCGAACAAAACAAATGAATTTAGCGTGGCATGACGGTGGAACGCCTTACAAGCTAATAACAAAATGAGAGCGTATATTCTACGAGTAAGAGAATGGTTAGTCGTAATATATCTTCATTAGGCTCACACAATGCACTTTTATAGCACGCAAGGCTTTTATAACACCAGGTTGTGAGGACATTGCTATTCGCCAAATATAAAGCAGAAGATGACGCTTGTGTATAAAGATATCAAGGCCTTGGAGTGTAGAAAAGAAGTCTGGGTTAAGATCATGCAAATCCATTTGTTTCTGTCGGCTGGTTGAGTAAAAGAGCCCTAAACGTGCATGAAGGTGCTTACGCATGTATCCACAGAGAATGCGGCGTCTTCCACAGACAGGAACAATGCAGATGGATGCAGCGGGACTCTGGGACGCATGACAAGTGTCTTCATCCCGCATTAATTGCACAAATTGAAGCAGCGCCACATCTCTCCAAACTAGACGTTGCTGTGAGTTCCCTTTGATATGATAATGGCATGCTTCTTAGCGGAGGGAAATGCAAATTGCAGGCGGTAATTTGGTGGCATGCACCTGCCGACACGGCACTCTCTCCCTCTCTCGCCACGGCAGCGGCTTCATCCACGAGCACAAAAGCGACCCACCGGTGAAATTACGCTCGCGTGGCCCACGTTACCGACAGATGCTCCCCTCCGCAGCCATTGTGCGGCTGCTTTGATAGAAGCTGACAGTAGCGCACACAGAGATTTAGCGGTATGCTTATAATCAGTCAACATTTTGCCTGGGTAATTCGTGCATTTAAATGCATCCCGGATTGAGCTATAATAACATTTAGGCATGGCTGTCAAATCTAAAGGTAGATTTCGAATGACATCCGCGTGTTAACAGTTGTGTTGCCATTTTCAAACTTGGCCTTTTCATTAAACAAAATGGCCGACTGGTTGAGCGGTTATCAGTCCAGAGGTTCATTCAAGGTGGAGTCACTTTTTTATTAATACAAATAACAATGCTTTTCCTTTTAATTTTACATAAAAAATTTAAAATATGAGACATCCCAAAAAAATTGAAAGTTGTTTTGTAGGTGGGGGAAGTAATTATGAATGATTATTGTTACTTTTTGTACTGTACAATACAACCAAATATGCATTAGCAAAGCAAATGTGGTCAACTATAAGACAGGTCAAAACTATTTCATGGCAATTCGTAACTTTTCTGTGGTGGCTAATTTGTATGATTTAATTTGTAGTTTTGGTTTAATTTGCTTTTTTATCTGCGACGTTAGGCTTAGGGTGTGTGGCTTCATTTCTTGCTTTTTTCTAATAATCTTATGTTTTTATATCATTCACATTGTAGGAATTCACACGAAATCGGCACTTTGTAAAATAGTCACGTTTTGCCATAAGATCACGTCGGTCATGTAACAAGTCCAACCTTTACAATGATTTTTCTCACAAAAGTCTTAACACCTGAAACCATAGTGAGGATGGAAAAGGTAAAATCAGAGACATGGCAAAACAAAAGAAGTCTTCATACTCTCAAACTTTTAACAGGTCTTGTTTTTGGTTTCGGCTTTTTTGAGTTCTTAGTTTTTTTCAGCTAATAAATTCATTTAGTGCTATTAAAGGCATAGGTTACACACAATTTTTATGAATTCTTTTATCGTTTAGAATGTGCTTTCTCATTTGAAGATGTTTTGGTAATACTTTACAATAAGGTGCTATTTATTAACAATTAGTTAGTGCTTTAGCTAAAATGAACCAACAATGAACAATACTAATACAACATTTATTAATGTTAGTTCATATTACTTTCAGCATTTATGAATTCATTATGAAAATCAAACTTTGTCAAACATTTGTTAATGCACCCTGATCTAACATGAATAACTGTATCGACATGAACTAACATTAACAAGAAATAATGTTAACTAATAGCACCTTACTGTAAAGTATTACAAATATTTTTACTACAATACTGGAAGTAAAAACATAATGCAATATTTATTTTCATAATCTAATCCATCAGCGATTTCCTACTGTGACAATTGACCCAGTGTTAAACTTTAATCTGAGACAGCCTGATGAAGTAAGACTTTTGTGTTCTGATATCAACGCAATGGTGACTCTCCTCCCCTTTGGTGGAAGACATCACGAGGGGACGCCGTAAAAGATGCCTCTGTCTGCCACTGACTCATGCCCGCCTGGGCGCTAAACAAAAGCCGTGCTTCAGCAATGACAGGCAGATCCGCTGCAAACCTCAGTGCTCAGGAATGCTCTGGATCTGCGAAGCATATGATGAGGAACGTAAAGGATGACGGGGTATCTGGGCCACTTGCTCGCTAACAACTTGAGGCTTCTGATGAGTTTGGTTTTGATGAGGTCACTTATGAAGAGAACTCGATGTGTTGATGGGAAGGACACAAGTGGAACTTACTGGAAACAGTGAGTCAGGGGATGGGCTCTTGTGCGTCGACCCCAGTGCCAACTCAATTTTCAACCGCATCGGACCAGTTTGCGCTTGCTTGTACTTGCCGTTTCTACTGTATTTGTACTTTAGCTTCTAGAAAATGTGAACGGTACTTGCTCATGCAAACTTAACCACAACTTTGCTAAGGTGTGGGTGGCAGTTCTCCAACGCATGTAATTTAATCCTTTTTCATATACAATTTTATTTTGAAATTTAAAATACGATTGTTTGTAACAGTTCTGTATAATGATAAAGATCTTTTGACATTACATAGTGATTCACTTTGACCTTATAAAGGGTCAATAAGTGATTCACGGCCACTGCCGGCATCTATTAACAGTGGGCGGGATTATTTTGTGATTATGTCATAATGAATCTGCCCCCTGGGACAACTCAGACCGAAGTTGGTTCACTGCCACGAGACTTTTTTCTAACCAGAGCTAACAATGTCTGCCACTGAGAACTTTGAAGAGCGGACCCTCTCAAATGGGGGCTACTATGAATATTAATAAGGACCGAACTGTGTCATAGGTCATTGCAGTGCTTCAGCTGTACTCAGATCATTATCACAGCTGCTGCATACTGCCCTCTACGGCCCCAATAGAGAAATGTTTGTCTCGCAAGCAGTGGAGATCAACAATTGGACCACTGTTTGGAGTCAAGTATTATACCTTTGGGTCACTATAACCACCAATGCATGCAAGGCACTTCAAACTTATTGAAAAACATATAGGGCTGGTACAGTAGATTACTTTTACCAACATTCATAAAACATATTATAATGTTTTATAATCAGATATGGCTGGTTGGTATGATGGAACATATTGTGCATTGGTAGAAATGAAACTACTGACACCATTACTCTGTACCACCAATTGGGTAGGTTACAGCTTTCATGAGCTATCTTGGAAGTAACCGACATGCAAACACCCCAAAACACCAAAGTCTACATCACATTTTAACTTCCTGCCTGAAACATATGGCAGGCTACAGAGCCCGAGGTTCCAAGATCACTTTGGCCGGTGCGTGTTGCCAACCTAGCAACGGTGACCGTTATTCTGGGGGCTGGGGCTTGACATTAACTGAAGTCTGGACTTCGACTTAATGGGATGTGAGTCGGTATTGAGGCTGGCATGGCGCCCGTCTCCTGCCCACATATGCAAGAGGGTCATTCCTGTCCCACTAGTCTGAATGAAAGGACTCCTTTCACTTGACTGCAATGGCTGGCGCGTTGCCTCTTTCAGAGCCCGAGCTGACAGTCACTTTGGACCAAACAAATTGGTACATTCTCAGAATAATAATTAGTGCAGCCATGAACATACTATTGTTTCCACTGCATAATGAAGGAACTGCTCTCTGACCACGTGATCGCTAGCTGTTGCCTTCCCCTTAACTGAAAAAAATGTGGGAACGGTGGGGGTGCTGGTTAGAAAAACACAAAATCAGCTACAATAACAGAAAGTCAGAAAGTTAGTCTATGAAAGTAGTTTATCTAGTAAGATTGGATGTTTTCATGAATGTAACTTCACAAAATAATTTTGACAGCAGCAATATCAGTAGAAGTGTAAATGTGTCAAACGATGTTGAATCATAGATTCTTATTTAAATTTGGTGTGTGATTCAGTCTGAGATTGACCATTTTTTGTTACATTTCTGTTACCCCTTTACATAAACATTTTATTTGAAGCCGAGACAAGTATATTATGCATGCATATAATAAATGGGTTTACAAATTGATTATGATCCTTACATTACAAGAATACAAAAAAATGATTTGTAGTGTACCAAGTTATGTTAACACAATACATACCATTTGAAATAGATTTTATTGTGGAAATGATATATGCTCTTAAGTTTAAATATTATTTAATCATTTATTTTTCATTATTATTTACATTGAACTAGAACTAGACAACCCTCGCCGGACCATCAACAACCCCCTTGTTGAACATCTTTGCTATATGATAATTTTACAAGATAATATGAAAAACATACCATATTATACCTTAAGGTACAATTAGCTTACTCTATCATATTATGAATCATTACATTGTAATAAGCAAACCAGCTGTATACTGTGAAATACAATACAAGTATAAAGAATTTGGCCAAAACGTTTAGTTAATAAAAATGCTAAGTTTCTTGTCATGTAAAACTTTTTTTAGGAAAAGCAGTCAAATAAGGTAGGTCTGGACATATTTATAAATGAAATTGACAACTTTTCCCAAAATGTTTTGCATAATTTACATACTTCTGTAGCATAATTAATATATTCCCATGACATTCAATGCTAGGTTTTTATTCACCCAGCTAACTGTAAATGTAATCACTTACATCTGCGTTATATTTCCAAAGTACAGAAGGACAACATGTGAACATGATCATTTGTGTATTTCTTTAGCTTTCATTCCACAGCGAAATAGCATCTATGCTTCTTTTATAAACAGTCATTTTTAGCATTTTATAATCAACACGTCAACGGGAAATACAATTTAATTTCAATAGATTTATATAGACTATAGACTAATAGACTAAAATGACCATATCCTTGCTAAGCACAAGCAGGTAAACATTCAATATTTACCTTGAAAATGTAGGGCAAAACCTAAAATTTAGATTTATTTTAAAATAGTTGACTAACTTTGGAAATTGATGTCTCCTCCCTTTATTTAAATATATATAAATTATTCGAGATTTTGAATGAATGCTCTGAAGTTATGTTTGGTGTGTAAACTGAAGATTAGCTTGAGAAGAATGTAAGGAGGTTTGTCAAGAAATGAAAAGACACATGAGCAAAGCGTATTGCTCAGAGAATATTAATAACTGATGACAACTGATAATAATTGTAGTCAATGCTTTGTTTTGAATATTTACATAATAAACTCGCATTCTAACTGTAGTTTGAATAAACCTAACCAAGTTCAGTGCTTTCTCCATTTTTTACATATGATCATGGTTTAGTCCAATCTGAAAACTGCTGTCATTCTCATTGTGCTGTTTAACTGTAATAGTTTATTACACAGCTAACATACTCAAAACAGTTTGAAGTGATACAGATTTCCAATAGTCATTCACTACTGAAGAATTAAACAGATGGTTGGCCTCCTAATGCATCACTAGAGTCTCAAGAAGACGGCATATATCTACACTCATCCCGTCGAGAACGACAGCCAATGATGCCGTTTCCATGGCAATACATTCCCTATTCTTTCTTTATAAGAACCTTGGAGTTCTTGAACCCCGAGCACATTTTCCTTCACGCTTTGTATTTCAAACCATACAAAGAGACTAAAACCAAATCGATCTCTCAAGAGCTTCTTTTGGTAATTTGATTTCTTTGGGGTGAAAGTGAATGTGAAAATATTGCTAAGAGTTAAAATTATTAGAATATTTTTGGTAAAATGTGCAAAACCATTTCATGAAGCATACCTGCATCATTTACCTAGAAATGATGCGGGCCAATTGCATATGAGCCATTTTCAACACCTCTTCAAGCTCTTTGGCACCGTTCATTGTGAAATGATGGTCTAAAGCCCACTTTTGCAGTTCAGTAGTCTCTAGGGGGAAGGACAGAGGCAGACGGGTCAATGAGATCTATATATCCTCTGCCATTACATTGACATCTCAGTAAGGACACAACAATGTCCTCTTATTCTTCTGTTGTGAATAACATAGCATTGTGGGGACATCTTGAGGGCTCACGCTTAGACAGTAACATTGGCCAAATGGAAAAAGTTAACTAGAAGTTTGAGAGCAGCAGATCGCCCTCATCTGGAATAAAAACAAAACGCAGCACAGAGGATCTTTTTCATTTCAAGATTAACTGCAGGTCATTTCATAATTCAATATTGAAAGACAAAAATTTAAATTTTGTGGATAACAGAATGAACTGTGAAACAATGTACATATTATTAATATAATCACATATATAAATTATATTGCAATAATGTTATAATATAAATAAATATATTATTAAGATATAGAATATTATGATAAAAATAAACAAATAACAATAAAATAATATTTATTGTATATACTACTACTACTACTACTAATAATATAAATATATGATTGAATAATAATTAAATAACAACATAACAATATTTCATGTAAACAAATGAATATGTATAACTGTAATGAAATAACTTTACTATTAAAATAGAAAACTGCATGTATATATAATGATATTGTTTGTTTTAGGAAAAACATCCAACAAAACTGTCATTGCAATGGAAAACGGCTAAAATGCTTAAAAATAACAGGTTCAAAAATTCTTTTTTGTTGTCTAAAATATCATTTCTTTCTTTTGATTGTAGATGAAATACAACCCAAACTTATTTCAGTAAGTTTCACCAGCACCTTATTTCATCTCAACTAGTTTTAAAGAAGTACTACACTTTAAAACAAGCCACCATTGACTTCCCATAGTAGGAACAAATACTATAGAAAGTCTTTCAAAGTGAGATACTCCTTAAATACATCTCATTCTTTTTTAAAGTGTGTTAAAAACAATATCGTTCCAGAAAGTCATGTGTAGTTCTTTTTTCGTGCATGTCCTGTGTATAAGTTGCTCAACTCAAGGTTTTTCTAAAAGTCTCTTGTACTCAATGTAAGGATTTCCAATAATCAGTTTATGGAAGACTACCTAATACTTGTGTGCTGTATTCAGGCGTACTTCACTCAGAAAGCAGGGGGAGGTGTGCAGCATTTAGAATGCTTTTACGTTCAGCGACTAATTAGTGTCATTTGAGCGTGGCCTTGTTCTAACCTTACAATTCATTCTCTCAGTGCACCTATAGATTCTAAGAGTTCATAATGGAAGCAAATGCTGTCTCCCACGAGACGGTCGTCTGCCCAACCTCCCATCGCACTCTATAAAAGACAACCGAGGGGTCTCCGGCACCCACCTTTACGAAAAAAAGAAATTCAAGAGTTTACAGGGCAAAGATCAAAAATAAGTGATGCGGCGAGTTTTGGGGAGGGAGAAATAATTTCACATTCTTTAATTTTCCGAATAAAATGGACGACCATTTCAGGTCGAATAATTATTTGAACCAAGGATTTTATCATTAATCCAGGAGGGCTGGCAGATCCGGGGTCACGCCGGGGGTTGATTAGGTACGGGGAGCACAAAGCTCTCCTCAGTCGATGCCATTGAAAAGAAGCAAGTAATTTAGATTCAGAATTGGTCTAGGGGCTGTGCAGCTCGCTCCATTACCAACCATTTTCAATTTCAGCCTCACAATAAACATCAGGCTCGCGGAGGAAATTAGAGCATTCGGTAATGTACTGGAGGAGATAGGTGAGCCTCGACAAGCTGACACAACCTTCTAAAGCCCGGCTGAAAGAAAATCCTTGAGATCGCACTCATATTTGACTTGTATGGACACTGCGTGTTCCTTGACGTATTTTTCCCACTGAATAACAAGATGTAAGAGGCCTTGACTTGAGCTTGCGAGACAGCTTCCGATCAGTGGGAGAGGGAGAGAAAATAAGGCATAGAAAAAGAGTAATAAGGATAATAATTACACAGTGGAAAAGTTGATGTGTGACTGGGAATTGTTTTGCCTGTGGACTTATTTTAGGTAATGTTATTGCAAAATTTGATTTAATGTTTTAACAAAACAAATTCAAAATGCTGAATTATGCTATTGGTAAAAGGACTGTAGTGTGAGACACAAAGACACAAACTCCTCCCTCACATCTGCCTGTCATTTTAGAGATATCTAGATAAGCATCCCATGCGTTCTTTCCGTCATATGTATTCAATGGCCATCATCACTCAGCATTTATTGCCGCTCATGTAATTTGAAATTACGCGTTTTTTCTGTTGTACATTAAATATAATATAGTGTGAAATGTCTTTGTGGTTTTGTATTCATCTAATGGAAGTGAATGGGGACCAATGTTGTTTGGTTACCAACATTCTTCCACATATCTTCTTTTGTGTTCTGCAGAAGAAAGTCAAACAGGTTCAACAATTTTTGATCTCATGAAGAGTTTTTATTTTTAACTGTCCGTTTATGTCAATATGTAAAAGTAAAATTGGTTGATCTTAAATAAAATGAGTCAACTTATTAATAATGAATACAATACAGTCTAGACATTTGATGGACCTCATTCATGACATTGATAAAAATGACACAAATGAAAGTGGCTCTGAGGGATAGATATGCCATGGGATTCACCAACCAGATCTTACTTTACAACAACTGTTTTGCAATATGATTATTTTATATGAAATAAATGTGAATTGTAAAAATCTGATTATTAGAAAAAGCACGATTCAAGACCCACCCCCTAAACTGAATGCAGACCGTGGTAGAACATGCAAATGAGACTAGATGTGACATGGTCGTACACAATGTTAGCTGCCAAACTGAAGTATAATAACTGTTTTTAGTGAGCAAGTTAAACATATACCGCCAATATTGGCTGAAAACTGTATTAGTAATAAAATAAATCGTTCAAGTCGACTCTTACAGATGCAAGCGCAGGATTTATATTAAAGGAAAGAAAGGTTTCCTGTAAATGATTATGATTGTCTTGAAAAATCTGAAAATCATTTAAATACATTTTTAATAAAAATACTGTTTTATGTCCAATCATTCTACATTAGAAAGTCCTTTTGCACCCCTGATGTACTGTTGTTTCAATATAAAAAATGTGTCATTTTTCTAATAGAGAAGTAACGCCAAAAAACATAGCCCTTAAAGGAACTGTACATCTATCTCTCACAGACTCGTTCTCACTCAAATGAAATATGACATTTACTTATTCCTAAGGTCTATTCCAGTCCCGTTTCCATCTGCTCCTTGAGATGGCCACTGAGTTTTCAGGTTTTCTGACCTTTAGTCTATTAGACGAGTTTTCCAAGGTCTCAAAATAAACAGTAATAGGCTGGAGGTCGCCTCTTTGGGAATTAAGTACATTATGCGCGAGCCTTTCTATAAACAGGATCAAATCAGCGGCTGGGCAGCGAGTTCACTTTCTCCTGCATTTTCCCTGCTTGAGGATCTGAGGGGAGAGCTGACAGAGGAAAAACTGGTCTTAAATGAATATTATCAGCATGAAAACAAAGTGACTACCTGAACAAAATCCATTTTACACTCGCCACTTCAATAGAGTTCATCCATCAAAAAGAAAGCCGGAGCTGCTGTGTGGAAAATAAGCCTCCACTTCTGCTGGAAATGTGAAATGAGAATCCTGTGGACCCTTCTCTCTTTCTCTTTCTTTCTTTCTTTCTTCCTCTCTCTCTCTCTCTCTCTCTCTCTCGCACACACACACACACTGAAGCTGAAATCACTCTTTGAATTACTCTATTACTTAGTTTAAAGTAATAGCGTAAGTCTGCATGGTCACCTTTTATAGGGAAACCCCCCCCGGAAAAAAAGAACCTTTGCAGCTTCCACAGGTGCACACCTGAGCGCTCATCAACAATCCCAGCCTAGCACCCACTTCCGACTGTATATAGTTTTTATATATAGCCAGACTGATCTCACGGAAATAGCTATCTGTCGTTATTTTATGAATTTGTGGGATGTGAATTGTACAAAACTAATAGAGCCCTAAATCACTGTCGCGAGAGCAGATCAGTTTAAAACATACAAATGTGATCCTACACTGTAAAAAAAGGTAGTAGTGCGGCAACTGGGGGTTTTTTTATTTTAATTTTAAATTTGCAGTATATTTCTGCAAAAATTCTGTAGAACAAAACAGGAAAATTCCGTAAAATTATAGTTTTTAAAGTAAACAATGTGTTGGTTATGCTCTTCTCTTATGTTCTCAAGATTCCTTTAACTAAATCATTTTTTGATTTTTTTTGTCACTGGATATGGACTTTTAAGTCTTATGGGTAAATTTTTCGAAATTGAGATATTACATAATCTGAAAGCTGAAAAAATAAGCTTTCTATTGATGTATGAGTTGTTAGAATATGACAATATCTGGCTGAGATACAACCGTTTAAATCTCTGGAATCTGAGATTGCAAAACATCTAAGTATTGAGAAAACGGCCTTTGAAGTTGCTACTCAGGGGCACTGTAGCAGGCCATCCACTCACAAAAATAAAGTTTTTATATATTTAAGGTAGGAAATTTACAAAATATCTTCATGGAACATGATCTTTACTTAATATCCTAATGATTTTTTGGCATAAAGAAAAATCTATCATTTTGACCCATACAATGTATTTTTGTCTTTTACTAAAAAATGTTCTCGTGCTACTTAAGACCGGTTTTGTGATGCAGGGTCACATATATACACTTCATATGGTCAAAAAAAAGATTTGAAAATGGGCATATTCTATAGGCTACGTATCAAATGCCAGCTTTCAGGTTCCACTGAGACAGGAACTTCTGAAAAGAAAGATGACTGAATTAATGACAACTACATCAATTTTAATTAACGGATGTGTGTCAGAAAAAGGCTACCTGCCATTTTATCCAAAGGGTTGTTCCTACCTCATTCAATTGACATTTGTCAAGATATTGTTTTATACAATAATGACTTTTAAAATCTCCAAAAATGTCAACCTACACACCTTTGCAACACACTGACAACAAACAGACGGTGTGTATTTATTAGATCCCTTTTGTTAATGGCCAGTCAAGCCAGTTCAAAAGCAGTAAAACACCTCATTTCCAAGCTCATGGCAAGACATGTTATTTAGGTTAGTATTGATCAAAACAGCCATCAAAAGACGTCAAGCGTTGAATCGGGGCATTCGGTCACAGAGGACAGCAGTGGCGCATCGGTTTGGGCTAATCAACACTTCAAACTTACTGCACGCTTGACCTTAAACTGTATTTGCCTTCCACCTCCAAACCCACGCAATTTGCTGTGAAAAGTTAAACCCCTGAATGGTGTCCTTCGAGAATAGAAGCTAGTCACCGCTTCCACTCCACTGCCTTCAATTTACCAGAGGTGGTCAACTCCACAGATAGTGTCACCATCTAAATTATACGAGCCTGTCGGTTTGGGGAAACACCAAATACCTTTTCTGTTTTTCTAGATAGAAGATATTAAATTAATTTGTTGGCTTGATGAGGTTGTAGGATGTTAGGGCTGAACTGTGGGTACGTGGACACCTGCAACAATGGGGCGGTGATTGAGAACGACTCGCACAAGCCATCGTGGTCAGGCAATTTGCCATAGGGAGGGAACTGTGGACAGTGTCGGGATTCGAACACATCACAAAAGCAGATTCCTCTAAATAAGAATCACTCTACCGTGTCTGTTGTCCAGTGCTTCTGATAATGATTAAAAACATAGTTAGACCAAAGCCAAAATATTACACACAGAATATTTTTTTAACATAAAACAATATTATTTTAAGTTTGATACAAATTGCTGCAATTCCGACAGTTGCTGTAAAGTAAAAAATGTAGATGAGATGTTACAGCAGATGCTTGCTTTGAAAAATTATATGCACTCTCTACTATTTTGTAACGTTGTCTTCCATTGTTAAATGCAATACTTCCTATGCAAATGTCTTGTAAGCCTAAAGGCATCTTTCACATAAAAATACTCAAGTTTGCAAGAAAAGAAATACACAAACATGTTTTCTGTATTCTAACATTTGTCACCTCACATGAGAATAAGTCACACGATGTTTGATGTATAGATAGCTTAAAAAGAACAGCATAAACAAACGTTAATGTGCATGCACACTTTTGTGGCCCAAACTAAACTTCCAGTACACATCTGTAAAGAATGGGTTCCCTGATTATTATTTTTGATAACAAGCAAAAGAAATAACAAGTAAATTACATATAACAAGTTAAAAGTATGTCTAGTAAGTAAAAGAACCGTTACTTGGCTAAATTAAATGTGACCTATTTACATGACCTATTCAACAAATTGTTTATAAAAAAAAAATATACAAAATAATTCAACAAATTGTTTTCTTAATACATTTATACAATTAAAAATTATAATTAATTAATATAAATTAAATATAAATAGTTATACTATTAGCCACTAGCTAGAACGTCGTATTACAAATTTTGAATTTTGAGCTTGTAAATGACACCTGTGTCAACTAATGTCTTATACTTTCCTGCAGCTCAACTGCATTAGCCTCCATTCCCGTAACCGCACAAACTGATAAAAGTATATATACTGTACCTTTGACGCACTCTACGTCACTTGGCCTAGTCAACACGTACACAGGTATTTTATAAACAGAGATTGTCGTTCCTTGTTTAAAAAAGCCCTGCATCAACGAAAGTGCAAAAATATGCTATAAAGCGCTGTCAACTGCATGCCAAACCAACAGGGGGCGATATAACCCTAACCATAAAGCCGTGTTGCCCACTCAGAAGCCTGGAAGGGTATTTCAGACAAAGGAGATTTCAACTTCATATGGCAAACCTAAAAATAGAAATCGGAGTTTCTAAAAATCTTCACCCTGGCTGGTTTTCAAAAAAGTTTGGTTTCAGTGACCGAGAGCGTTTGCATGTGGACGATCGGCAAAACAGCAAAAAGAAGGAAATACCGTGTTCATGTGGACAGTTCATGTGGAAAGGAATATGACTTGCTGTATTACTGAAGTATTTGTGCTTTTGGATTTACTTCTAGAGAATGCAAGCTGATCTCCGAGAGCAGGTCTGAACTACGAGTTATCGGAAGCAAAGACATCAAATAACTGTAATCAATTGTGATTCATTTCGACGTCAAGTGGACACCAAAACACTTAATATAAAAGCATATTGTCGTTGAATAGAGTCTTGTGAAGCGCCTCATAGTTGTTGAGTTATGTATAGAATTGCACATATAAAACTAATCAGTGTTGATTTCTTACAGACAAACTAAACAAAGAACTCATGAAACATGCAATCAAACTGTCCAGAAGCTTGAAAGCTCTTCATGAGGCAAGATTCCTTTTGACTTTACACTGTTACTTGTGAAAGTATGAAGCCATTATAGCTCATTTTCTGCTTTTGCACAACTTTTGCAGAATTGGCTTCTTTCAGTTCACCCTTAAGAAGAGCGAAAAACGAAAACGTTTGACACTTTATGAAAACATACATATTTCATGAGAACCTCTAAAGAGAAGCTGGCAAGCCACAAAAGGACTTTCCTCAATAGAGGTAATGCATGCACCAGATGGCCTTTTTTCCACCAAAATTGTCTGTAATTGTTCGAATTTTGTCTCCGATTGTTTTGTTTCATTCTCGCTTTACCGGCCTGCTAGATTCACATCTATGATACTAACAGGTGTCATGTAAAATAGACAGAGACAGAATAAGGGAGGATTGGAACCAGGCCTAGATAGCATGGCATTGAGCAAATCAAAGACGAAAATTGCACCGTTTTGCTTCCACTTGAGAAAGATAGTATGCTTCAGTGGGGGCCGTCTCTTGAGCTGTACGCTCGATATTGTGTTAACATTTTCAGACACTTCTAAACAAGGTCCTCAACTGCAATACATTAGAACTTGTATATGTTGGCAGACCTTCAAGATATTGTCAAGATGAGTGTAAAATATATTGAAATCAGTCAATGTGGACAACAAATCAGTTAAGTAATTTAATCATTTTTTATGTAAACGCATTTAGTTTAAATGTTGTTAATTCATAGAGCTCAAGTTTACAAGTTTGAGGAAGAAATTCAGGAGAATAACCAGCGTGACTGCATAAAATATTATGGTAAAAATTCAAGCTTTATTGCAGATTAAGTTTACATCGGTGTTTCCTAGTTGCACATACATAATGTGTGATGTAATATATAGGGCCCCATGATTTACGCAATGCGGAAAACGCTGATGTAATCAAACATAAAAACGAAATTTGGCTATATAACACAGAATTAGGGTACTCGTAAAAATGCATCGATACCAAAGATTGTTACCTCATAGGACATAACTAACAGACATTTCTTGTGAAATTTGTTTTGCAAGTTTGGGAAAATCACATACTTTTTTTTCATATTGTGTTTGAGGTGGAGTTGTTTGTAACTATGAAGCTATTCTACTTTATTAGTCTCACTGTGTTTTGAAAAGCTCCAGGCGTCGGTATCAGGGAGTACCATAAAAAAATACCGGTACTCGTACTCGCTCGCATGGAATATGGCAAATGTTTTACATTTTAACCAGAAAGTAGCGCTGCACAGTTAACAAATGAATATTGTGCTATAAAAAACGTACAACATTTTCAGATTTTGCCTACATAATCTGCTTGTTTTGTGTGTCTGTAGAAAAAAGTGGTTTAGTTGCGTGTACTGCACGCATAATACTCGTGTGCCGCTTTCACCTGCATTGCAGCTAATATCCAACACTCTTTGCAGCGAACGGTCAAAATAAAAGTCAGATTAACTTGAATGAGTTATAACACATCCACATTTTTCCACACCACCCACCTTCAATATTTTTATAATTCGACCACTGAGAATAATAAGTACTTTAGTAATAAAAACTATAGGAAAATAATATATACATAGCACTTTTTTGTTTTAAACATTACTTTGTTAAATATAGCACTTACATTTAAGGGGTCATATGGCGGAAATACGTGTTTTTCTGTGTCTTTGGTGTGTTTTAAGTTGCCCATGCATGTATTAGACATGTAAATTTGCAAAAATTTAAGTGTTGAACAAAAGATGCATTCTATTTAAAAGCGAATGCGAACCCAGACCGGCCTGAAACGTCTCGTGTAACCACACCCCCACACATGTACGTCACTTTGTGGAATGATTTGACTAAGACCGCCAAAATGTATACGCAGGTAAGGTGGGCGGTCTTGTAAATCTCATTGTACCGTTGGCGCAGCCTGATATTCCGAATATGGTAAGAGGCGTTACATTTCCGTGCAGTATTCGACCAATCACTACAGACTAGTGACCTGGCCAATCATAGCACACCTCACTTTTCAGAGCGATAAGTTTTGTAAAATATCAGCGTGTTTCAGAGAGGTGGAGCAAAAAGAGATACAAACATGCACTGTATGTGGAAAATACAGCGTTTTTTAACCATAAATCGTGTATACACATTTTATTACATCTAAAGCAAACAATAATATTCGTTTAAGCTGAGTCAAATGAACCCTTGTAGACCTGAAAACAACAGAAAAAATAAAATGTACTGGTAAGATGATTTATATTACGGTAAGATATTTAAGTACATTTTACCTTATTTTTACAGATTTCCCCCCTGTATGGTTTAAAGTATACACTGGAGCTTATTTTAATATAGTTTGTAAGTGAATACTATTGCTTACTGAAGTATTGTATATGTATGCAAATATATTACTTACTAATGTACAGTAAACAAAAGGGAAAACACAGAATTCAGAAAAATAAAAATAAAAATGGGAAAAAAAAGTGGGTTTTCATAGGGCCTCAAAGGGGTCATAAAAGGCAATGTGTAAACGTTTGCATGTTTGTATCTCTTCTCTGCCCCGCCTCTCTGAAACGTGCGGGAAATTAACAAAGCTCATCGCTCTGGAAAGCAGGCTATGATTTACCAGTGTGTAGTGGTTGGCCGAAAATTAAGAAAGTTAACGCCTCTTACCATATTTGAAACCTCAGGTTCCAAAGCAATTGTACTGACAGGTACGGCCAATTTACTAGTTTATACATTTGGGCGGTCTTAGTTTAATCACAGCAGGAATTGACGTAGATTTGTGCGGGTGTGGTTACACGAGGTGTTTCAGGCAGGTCTGGGTGAGCATTCGCTTTTAGATAGAATGCATCTTTTGTTCCCATACTTTAATTATTACAATTGTACGTGTCTAATACATGCATGGGCAACTTATAACACACAAAAGACACAGAAAAACACGTATTCGCGACATATGACCCCAGTAAATATATCATAATACAACGCAAATTAGTGGTCACATTTCACGTTGCTTGTTGCTGATTATCCTATAATAATTTTTAGATCAATTTTTCTGCACATTATCATATTCTGTTTTAATTCCTCACGAAAAAAAACACGGGACTTTTATGTATGGGACTTAAGTGATGGTAACTACAAAGGGGCTATATGCTAGCATTACCAAAGCCCCTTTAAAAGGAAAGCCTGCAACCATTAGGCAAAGAAGTTTAATGGCAATGCTAACGCCCTGGCTTCAGCAGATGCTGTACACTGCAGTGGTATATAGAAGTGCCGTTCTACTGTATTTGAAATTATACTTTCATAAGTTCATGTCGTTATAACATTCAAATACTTCTATATGCCACTGCGGTGTGCTGCAATGTACAGCGTCTGCTAATTTTAAATATTTTCTCAGTTTCCCATTTCACTATGCTTTAAAGTCTCCCCAAGCGGAAAATGCCATGGGTTCTTCCTGTGAAACGCGGAAGTAACGCGTGCGTAATGTCCATTAATCATGGTTTATTAAATAAAAGAATTAAGCAAAATGTTTGTCTTAAATCTTTGTCTTCACTTTTGCATTAATGAACTTGAACATGCACTTTTTCTAATTTTATTTTTCAAACAATACTCGGAACGACAAAAAAAGTGTAAAAGTCTGTTTTTAAAGTCTGCTTTTCCAACATGGCGCAGTCCCAACGGCGGCCCTTGGATAACAAGCGGAAGATTAGCTCACCATCTCAGCACTGTCTCTGCTACACCATCTATTAACACAGACTGGGCTGAAACCGAAATGTTTCCTTTTTTTAACATTTTATCATGGCTATGCAGGCTGGTTCCAGAACTGTTTCTTTCAGGCAAGTTCAAGTTCCCGGAGAAATTCTCAAGCCTCCTTTGCTGTCACAGTCCCAAGATGTCCCCCAAAAAATCAGGATATTTCCAATCTGGGCTTGATGGGCCGCGAGGAATTAAAAAAGGCAATTACAAAAAGACGAAATCTTGTGTTTTCTATACAAATACATACCGGGGGAAGCAGATTAGGGGAAATCCGAATGGCTGGTGAATTTGTCGGTCCCCGATTGATAGAACTTGTTATTACCAAATGTAAACACTGCCAAGCTGATGATATTGTGTTAAAACACTTCCCGCATAAAACATCTGCGGACTTGTTCAATTACCCAAAGCACATTAATAACCTCGTGAACAGCAGTCAAGATTTTGCTTCTAATCTTCTTTGGACAATAATGCAAGAAAATCTGTCTGAAAGAATTTGAGTAAAGCCAAAGCGAGTAAGTTAATGAGCATTAGCTACTTTCAAGAGTTCGTCTGTCGATGCCGAGACGTCTAATCACAGTAAATAAGATAAGCACGGACATATCATAGACGACAGACGCGCTGGCCTGCGACCAACCGCATTCTTACATGGCTGTAACACGAGAGCTACGCGGCTAACGGGGAAGTAGCGGTTATCAACGATATATCCAATTAAAACTGGCACAAAGCAGCTCTCTCGAACTCAAAAGCGGAAAACAAACTATCCGAACAAGTGCGAAAGAAATGAAGCGTTAGCCATGTTCCGTCATTAGCATAGCTAATATGATTCCACTATGAAGTGTTAATGCGCCACATTATCGACCGCTGATATTTAATAACACTTTTGCTTTGACAATGCTCAATGGAATAAAACAGAAACCAAGAACCGTATACGGTTCAAGCTCATTTAGCCTTTTCTCCCTCTCCTTTTCTCTTCTCATGCCTCAGATACTGCGCTAAATAGTTTATTTAGCATTTCATTATTCATAAGCGCTGTCTCACCGATGCAGGTAACATCTGCTGTGGCAGATTAAAGCTACGAAACCCGTCATTATCCAGCTGCGGGCACGACACGTTCAATTCTATGTGTTTCAGACTGTGGACACTCAGAGATATGCCATCTCCCCCCCACCCCGACATATCAACCTGGAAGAGCATTAAAGCCTAACCATGTGAATACCACCTATTCACGGCGAACTCATTGTTCACGGCAAGGTAAGTGGGAAAACCTTTAGACTGTAATCACAGACGCAGCTGATTTCCAAACGCGAAAGACGGGGAGAAATTGGAAAAGCAATGTTGAGGTACTCAACTCCCGTGGCTTGTAGGATGCGATGTGCAGGGGAGCGAGTCTAATTCTCTCTCCTCCTTTTGGATGCCAAATTAAAGAACCGTGCCAAAAACAACATGGCAGGCTATTGACATTTCTGGATGTTGCCTATGTGTGAAACCGCAGCATACGGCCGACATACTTGCTGTCATAGACACCTGCTTGAGCTTCTGTTCACACTGCAACCAGATTTGACCGTAATGAGCAAATGCTACATTGCATAAGAGATTGGCGATGCCCAATATTATCGGACGAAATTGGCTTAGACATTAAATATCGGCCCGATATGAAAAATGAACCCGATATGCTTTGTCGATAAAAAGACGTATATGAGAGATATGAGCGTGCATTTTGGCAAAGATGTCAGCTGTCACACAGCACGAGAACTAACGTTATTTTCACATCTTACTGTGTTTGAACTGTCATATAAACTTATGTAGGTTTTTTGGTTAAACCGGTTTTCGGACATTTTGTGCTAGTATTAAAAGCCCTACTTGCTTTTGTTTCCCAACTTTTGAATTTACTAAGTATTTTTGTTCAATGACTGTAATAAAGATCACTTACTGGTTCGCATTGATATCAAACCACTGTTTCTTAAAATATATGCTCTAGAAACAGTAATATAATAAATGTGTATGATCAGAAGTGCAAATCAGATCATACACACACGTCCATCATGTCAGTTCACTTTCATGTCTATTCATCATTTAATTGACCAAATCTAAGCTTAATTTCTTACTGAAATTAAAAGAAGAAGATTTAGTTTAAATGCAATATGCATTTTTAATTTAAAAAATTTACATTTGTTTTTCTATCCCGCAATTTAAACAATAGTTTGGTCTTTTGGACATCACATGGGTTGACAGAGGTTAGATACACTCCATCAGTATTTCAACATGTTCATACTTGTAAGCCTCATCAAGTTCAACTAAAATAACATAAAAAAATATATAGGCACAGTGCACAATAATAAATTTCTGCTTGACTTGTAATATAGTACGGAAGCTCTAGGTTTAATAACAAAAGATACCTCAGAATATTTTTCAATGCTGTAACCACATATTAAGATCATAGACGTAATAGTTCGAGCCATTGAAAAAACACTATTTGTTGTACACGAATCAGAATTTTGGGGCGGGTGCGATTTTGGAGCATGCCGTCCATTGATAGAGAATATTTTATTCGGTTTTAACGAGGGTGCCTGGATGTCCTTGCAGACTATACCCTACATAAATGTACTGTAAATAACAATGTATGACCTTGTGATGTTATTCTGACACTTTTGGGCACAAATGACTCAGTTTCCTGAGAATTACCCACAGACAAGTAAAATGATGTTATAAGGTTATGCAAACATACACAATGAACTAAACCTTTTGTTTTTATGAATCATGCACAAAAAATACTTTTATTATCAAAATAATAAGCATAGGCAGATAAATACAAAGTTTACCTCGTAAACAGTGAGGATACACCCCATGGAGTGAAGCAGTTGGCAGATATGATTGACTCATATCCAATGTTCAACGTTTTTTTATGAACCAGTTCACAAACATTTGCATTGTCTGAACGACATTGTTCAGTTTCAAAGCCACAAGCAGCTTATATGACCAACCTGACTGCATTTGCAAAGCCCGAGGCAAACATCTATGATAAATAACATGCTGTGCTCCATTGGCCTGACCCACATCAATTAATAGCTAATGTTACAGATAACTGTCAAATTAGGTTAACACTATCATGACTTCAGCAGCCCAAATCATATACCATATCGCACCTTGAAGAAGAGGGATTTCCAGCGAACTTACTAAAGGAATCTTTTCAGAGTACCCATGTTGGTGAACAGTTATTTTTTTACGTGAGCAAAATTATTTTGTGGTGTTTCGCAGGTAATAAATTATGTTAATCCTTAAGGGGCACTGGGGCGGAAATGAATAAAGTGTGAGCAAAGACAAGATTAGCATATTCCCCAAATCCATTTACAGAGCGCCAGTGTTTGGAGCAGGGCTTCCATTTCATCAGCTATTATTCCATCATTGATGCTTCATTTCACCGACCCCCACCTGCAACCCCCCCGCTACCCCCCAACCCGCCTCGCCAATCTATGTTTAAAGCATAGCGCTTATTTGACCAATATTTGAGTTGAATTAGCGCGTAACCTGAGGAGGGCAATTAGGGGCCATCATGTCAACATTTCTCAATGGAATGACAATTGATGAGAAAACATATTAATCCTAAACCAAATATTCTAAAGGGTTTGATAAATCAAATACAAGACTAATAGTCAGTTTAAAAAGCAATATTAATTTAATGACATTTTGAATCATTTCGACATTTTGCGAAATCAGCAAAACTTCAGCATTGACATTGAGGGAAGAGTGTGTATTACTTCAGAACAGATTTGGATAACATGTGTTAAACTGAGCTGAAATTACAATAGTAACATTTTAAGTAGGTTAATACAAAAAAGGCTAAATTATTAAAGCTGCAATTCGTAATTTCTGTGTTTATATTGCCCTCTCTATTTGAAACATAAAATAGCAAGTGACTTTTGTGTACTTTAAACATGTGATGTTGAAAGACATCAAACTGATAATTCCCACCAAATGTGATCCGTCAACTTATTAATCATTATTATGAGCTTACTGTTATGAATCAGTATGATGTATGGCGACTTTATGTACTTTGTCAATTACTGATTTTTGTTAATTGTCAACCAAGCAAAGTTGTGAATAGAAGCATCCAAAGAGGAAGTTCGCATACAACAATTCCATTTCGGCAAAAATCTCTGTCCCAGTTTCCACTGAAGCCGACCGAGCTCCGAACTTAATGTAAAACTCCCATCTCTGCATCAGCGTGGCTTAAAATGTGGATATTTTTATTTAAAGCGAGAGGCCTCGCGCGTTTCCGCAGTCAAAACTAATCAGCCGCGTCCCGACGCCTCTCCCCTCTTACCGCGGCCCATAGCCAGCGAAAACATATTTCCATTTTAACGCCTTGAGATGATCAAAGCATCAGCTTAATATAATCAGCTCAAACCCCATTTACCACGAGCCCCACCGCTGCGTCTGGGGAGCGCTTCTCTCCCCTGGCCTATCTATTCCGAAACAGGTGCTATAATGGTAAATTAATTAGACGGAGGCGATGCACCTTGTTCTTCGTGGGCGCCAGCCCCTTGTGGGTCACAGCCTCTAGGAAAATGCCATCTGGGCTTGAATGCCCCATGGGAGAGGAAGGGGGGAGCGGGTGCGCCCCCGGCCTGCAGTTGACCGTGGCACTTTTTACATAACAATTAACCCTATTAGCCTTGTGCTCACTACGTAGTCGTTTTTACCTTTTCAGCCCTCAGCTGAGGTACACACCGCTGCGGATGTCCGTGAGCTTCATCTAAATGTCAGAAAGGCGGAAGCGATCGGAGGAGGTGAGTGACCTTTACTGTAACTTCTGAAATCTGCCACTGGCTCTCCGATTTGGATCATTTATTCCCGAAGCAGGATCAGTCACGCTGGAAAAACAATTGTCCAGGCAATGAAGATAATGCTGTACATGAGCAGCAAGCCATGTAAGATTGAGACACACACAGTGATGCTAAATACACATCCGGTGGATCTTTATATTAGCAATGGGTGCACTCTGGTCCCGCGCATACTTTTTGACTTTCTAATTGCTTTTAAGGATCTCAAAGTCTTAGCTATATAAGGTAGCTATATTTCAAACAGCGAGCCGAGCGCTTTAGAGCCAAATGGATTCCGTGATGGAAGTAGAAAAATGTGAGAAGAAATTTGACTCCGCGGCCTGAAATCTGAGCGTCAGTCCATTTTCAAGCTTCCTTTCCCCATGAAATACAGGTTAAGGATGGAGAAACTCTTTAAATATTAAGCCTTATTGATTTTCTTCAGGGAAACTTGATGTGATTACCAACCCATCAAAGAGACGAAGTGTCACTGTTTTCAAGACATGAACAATAAATCAAGGCAGAAAGACGCTTGAGAAGGTTTATTGTTGTGATACCATCATGCCGCTGAAGGATTCAACCATGTGTTTTGTGTCATTCTGGGAGTTCCTGTGTCTGCAACACAGATTAAGTGATTAATCGTTGGATCAGATCTGCGGGAGGAGGACTATAGGATCGCCGTCCTCAAAGGTTCAGGGATCAGTCTCAGCGCAAACATTGGGATTTGACGTTAGCTGAGCATTAAACCCCGAGCAGATGGTGGAGGATGTTCAGTTAAGACACAGCGACTGATTCGGGGAAACAGATACTCTCTCGTTAGGTTGAAAGCACCTCTGGGACGGCAGTCAAGTGCCGGACTAACCTCTGGTGCCAAAAAACAAATGGAGGCAAATAATCAACACTCTGTTCCGCTGGGGAAAGCTGAAGCTCAACCCCCATGATGCCCCCAATAATGGGGGCATGGCTGCGGGAGAAAATTACCCCTCTCAGGAAGAGAGAGCGATAGAGAGAGAGGGAGATCCGGGTGTGGGGGGGTGATCTTTAAATCTGGAGAAAGGTGTTTCACATCTTATTATTGAGGCAGTTTAATTTATAAAAAATAATGAACACACTCCAATAGTATAAGGTACAAAATACAATACGGTTAGAAGAGCAATGTTTTATTTTTAACACCAATAAAGGCATGTTGTGTGAGTAATTGTTCAACATTTTTGTATATGTTTTCACATGGAATTGAACAAACAAAACACTGCAATAAACAAAAGGTTTAACAAATAATTCCCACAAAAAAGTTAAATCGGTTTGATATAGATTATATTGCTCTGATATAACAATGCCTGGCAATAACTTATTTATAAACAAAAATCATATATTCAATGTATATTGATATATTAAAATTAACTTATGACAGTCCAGTGATAACACTTTGATAGCATTTTAGAGGATTTTAATAGATAAGGACCAACTCATATATTTCTTTTACATATGAAACTTATAATCTGCTTTTAAAAAATTAAAAAATATATATGTTTCCGATATTCCCAAAATGTATTTAGCCCGTACAACTGTAGAGACTGCAGATGAATGTTGTCTGTGATAAGGGTGTGTGTGTGTGTGTGTGTGCGCGCAAGCGTGTGTGTCTGTGGTCATGCTTTGCAGCCTCAGAGTGTTGAACCCCTCACGCAATGCTGATGCCCTTCATCTGTAGGGTAAGAATTCAGCTTTATATACCACATCATAACACACAGAAAATTTATTTTAGATTTAGATTTTTTTAAAGGATGACAATTCCATATTAACTGTCAATACTACTTGTCATTCAAATTTAAATAGGCCTTCTCCAAATTAAATATTTGTCGGTAATTATGAAAAATGTCATATTAATAAATATCCTTTTAATATAATTTGCAACTTTTATGTTTAATAAGAACTTCTTCTAAATATAATATGATAAAGTATTTTAAAATTTTATAAATTTGTATATCATATTTATAAAATTTGTTTTCATCATATAATTTTTTACCTGGATACTTTTGCTTTAGTAGAAAATTGCAATAGTTGTTTATACTATTCATTCATTCCTCCATTTGTCCATTCAAATAATATTTCATACTTGGAGACAAGATTTTGATGTGGGAAAAATAAAAACATACACTGATATTAGAGCCATGGGTTGGACTCAATTCAGATTTCTTTTTCTAAAACACTCAGCATTGTAAATCATCTTAAAGAGTTAATAATTCTGTCAAGAGTTGATTACTTCAAATGTTATATATATGTTTTAATAATCAGTAAGTGGATCTGATGTGTACTGATATTTAAAGCATTTTTGTGAGTGTGAGGTTATCATAATCAATTCATTTCTGAAGGACACACAAAAATCTGCTAAATGATAGCCTTCCATTCAAATTTCTTTAAAAAGACAGATTTTTTTAATTCATTCAAATATCATTGGTGCAATTGGCCTCTTCTGAGAGATAATACGGTTAGGCTTTTGTGTTCCAATACTACTGATTCCTTTCAAAGTGCAAAAACTTGAGAGGGTGAGCGATGTCTCTTATTATTCAGTAAAACATTTGAAGATTACAGCGGAAAGTTAACCATTTCAAAAGCGTCACTGTAATGAAAGCCAGGCTGTGAGCTCTGATATTCTTATAACATTACTGTTTTTACCCTTTGAGCTGCACGGTAACTCTATTAAGAGCTTACGGCACCCATGCCGTAACAGATATCATTGCGGTATGAAATACTTTTTCTTAGAAACAACCTCCTGCATTGTACAAATATCAAAATTCTGAAGAGACAGAAAAAGTCACAGCATACTTATGTCAACAAACAAACAAAACAAATAAAAAACATAGATAATTGCCAATATTTCATTTTCTGCGTCTTTAAAATGTCAGTCTGCTGGGATGTGAAGGCAAGTGTACATTGCTGTTAAAATGTCATTCTGTCAAAGGCAAAATGTGTGTATATTTCTGAAAAAAAAACACAGCAGCGGGGAGCAAGCATTTACTATCGTGAAACAGAGTGCCAGGCTAAAAGGGGCCGATTCCAAGCCCAGATAACAGATGGAAATTGCCACTGGAGAAAATTAGGGTTGTTCAGCGGCCCTCCGATAAGCACCTATTTGCTTTTGGTCATAGTGGCTTCTCACACTTTATAAACCATCATTTAATTACACTGACGAGGGCTGATTGTCAGCCGTGCCGTAAGGTAGAGGGGCCCCGGGTGCGAGACCAAGAGCGAGCGCTCGCAGGGGCCGAGAGGACAAAGAGGGAAATTATACGTGTCCTTGGCATTTCAATCACAGTCCCTAATGCATTAGAGTTCAATTACATTAGACACTTCTGCAAAAGAGAGAAAAGAGAGAAATTAAAGACAAAAGTATTTTTAGAGGTCTGGCGAGGAAAGAAAACATTTGTGGCGTGTTGTTTTTTTGCGTTCATCATGGATGTGTTTTTTTATGCAAATAAAAAAAATATTGATCCTTATTATTTATGATTATTATTTATCATTTTGACATTTGTTCATTTTTTTATCGTTTACAAATATAATATCAAAATGTAATTATCAAATTTAAATTAACCATTCAAAATAAAAAATATGATATGATCAATTTGATAAACAAATTTCCCATTGTTGAGACGTTTATCATCAATTCACTTCATTTTAATAATCACATTATGATGACAAAATAGTATTCATATCTTATTAGTATCTTCTTATAAATACAATCTTACTAATATCACATTAATGTCTTTATCAATTTTAGTCATATTAAAGCTTATATATGGCATCCTTCAGAATTTCAGCTATATATATATATATATATATAATACATTTATAATAGCTATAAATATAACAGCTATGTGGTATTTCAGGCACTCTTCCTGGTGCATATAGCATTATTAAAGCTCAGTCTTATCTCTTAGTAAGATTATCAATAGATCAATTGCAGATTAGTTATTCTTACACTGAGGACATTATACGGCAGTGGTAATGACTGCATTGATGTAGATATGTAAGACAAATAAAGTATCATGTGTCTCATGCCTTGAAGTGTACTGCAATGCAGGATCTAACAGGCCTATGTGATGAGTTTCACTGCAGGCTAGTGTTTTGTTGCCATCTATTGGACTGAAAGCTCATCTTATCTGCAAGTCTGGGAGAAGAAGAATCACTGATGAGTGATATGAACAGACATTTATACAAATAAGACTTCACAATAATAGTGGATAATTAGATTTTATTTATGTATGTATTTTTGTAGAATTTCTACATGAGCTAATTAAAATTTTATACAATAAATATGCAATGAAGTTGGGAAAATGCTGCTATTCTAAACATGCATATAAGAGCAATGCTGTTTAATATGTGTTTTGTAGAAAATACTAAACTGCACTAATATAAATTCAAAACAAATATGAAAATGAACATGGGTGGTACTGAGCATACTTAAGGCACAATACACATGTTACAGAAAATGCACTAAATGTTACCCTAACCATACATCATTTAATATACACATCATATACACATATATATATATATATATATATATATATATATATATAAATGTAGTAATATAAAATTATGCATGTAAATCATTTAAACATGAATTTAAGGATCATTGAGCATACAGCCTGGATACAATGAA
Source organism: Triplophysa bombifrons (assembly GCA_029783895.1). Classification (NCBI taxonomy): domain Eukaryota; kingdom Metazoa; phylum Chordata; class Actinopteri; order Cypriniformes; family Nemacheilidae; genus Triplophysa; species Triplophysa bombifrons. The sequence goes on from CM056472.1 coordinate 1,539,885, forward strand.
TTAATAACATAATTATGTTATTTTCCTTATCTCTATTTCATGTTGTTTATTTGTACTCTTGATAGATGAATGCACACGTCTCTCATTCTGTTTATACTGTAGGGGGCACTGCCTCCATACTAAAATACATCATGACCAATTACACTGCCTCATTAATTACACTAGAGGATATATTGCCTAAGGTATATCTGTCTATATTGGTATTGCATTTATTAAGTATCCATTTGACAAAACATCTTGATCGGTGATTATATTAAAAGTATGAATTACCTGTTCAAAAGTGAAAGACACAAAATGCCTGTCAAGCGCAAAAATATATTAATTAAAACTAAAAAAAAAAATTACTTGTCCAGACAAAAGAAAAGAGGGCGGTCATGTTTCAGAATAACTTAATAGCCTTTAATAGCTCTTACTATTACTGTAAATGGAAACAAGTTTCAGAAGAGATCTCAACAATGTCAAAAACTGAGCTCATCTTTGTCAAGAATTCCAACAAGTTAATAGTATTGAACATTTCAATATGAACTGAAACATTTCTCCTCAAATGTACCCAAATCCATATTATTTACCTCTGCAATCTACATTAATTTACACCTCCATATGGATTTTAATAATCGTCTCATTTGTTTCTGTTTTTATCTCTTGAGCAATTTATGAGAAGCATCTGAGATTAATTTGATTCCTAAATGAACCACAACTGAGAACTCCTTCACAATCTTCTTAGCTGAGCAACATCCGAGCAATACTATTTTCCTTTGGAATGGTATGTAGTGATTAGTATATAAATGTTCTATATGATCAACATACTGGGGGGACCGGCAACATCTGTATCACACAAGGCCATTTGTTAGCATCAATAAATGCTTTTACAAACATGATCAAACAATGAGCAACATAATTCTTAGCATTTGATAATCCTTGTTAACATGGATAACATCAATACAATTATTCATGTTTTTTCAAGGTGAATTACTAATATTAACATGATAATATGAACTAAGATAAAAAATGCAGTAGAATTATTGCGGGTTGGTTTGTTAGCTAATGCATTAATTGTTAACAAATACAAACTGATTGTAAAGTGTTAACAAATTTGTTCAAATTGTATAGCAATTTAAAGATCTCTCTCTCTTAAAATATTTATACACAAAAACTGTAAATGCTAAGCCTTCATTTTATAAATGAAACGTACTAAACAGTGTATGATATTTTCCTTTATATACTACATTTGAATATGTTCCTATAGTGCAGTTGCTAGAGCATTACATTAGCAACAAAGTGGTCATTTAAGCTCCAGGGAACACAAACAGTACTCTGATAAAAAATGTATGTACGTTGCAGTGAATTAAAGCATCTGCCAAATGCATCAATGTTAAAACCTCATGTTATATGCAGTATAGACTGCCCAGTATTCAGTAGAGAAAGACATCACACTCGGACACTTTCTCCTGGTGAAGCCAAGGGGACGACAGAACCAACCAGCGGGTTCATTTGGAAATTGACTGGCTCATGATTGGGGCAGTCCATTTGAAGGCGCGGCGGGCAGCTCGAATCGATCCCTCACCTAATGGCCTTTCATTTCAATCACATGCGGATAGAGGCTTGACATTAATTGGTGAAAGATGTGCAATTATATATGTGCTCGGTGAGTGTGGCGCTGTGAAGTGTGCTTACAGCGGGGAAAATGGATTCGAGAGAGGCCAGACAGATAGATACCAAATTACCCGTGAGGAGAAACAAGAGCATGTTGAGTGGACTCGATATTGAAGTGCTTTAAAATAGCTATATTATAAGTATATTATACTGAGAGATGGATGAATCTCATAAAAAACATATCCAGGTCACATTTCAGCCCAAAATAAATAAAATGCAAACCTTTATTAAGGAATTTTTTTTCATGCCTTTTTTTAATGACATGAAGTCATTTCAACACATTTTAGCACTACAAAAAATATATAAATAAGACTTTTGCCTAAAAATAAAATGCATTTAACATATATTATATTAACGTAAAATATGTAATTTGGATCATCTTATGATTTTGTAGTGAAATGAAAGAGCTTTCATGAGATTCACACATACAGTATAGACATGGCATAGCATTATTTATCATAAGCTTTTAGTTTTAAATAAATAAATCTTCTGTACATTATCTGTACAGTGTTTTCTGTTTATACAGAATGCCATTTATTGGTCTCATCATTTGTGTTGGTCACATTAAGAGCCATATTTTAAAGGTCTTCAAGGTAACCTCTTTAATAGTTGAAGAGGTGTGGAAAATGTCCAGTACTGCTTATTTACTATTTATTTTATAAAGATATATAAGGTAGCAGAATCTGACTGTCATATATGAATGCAGCCCGTGGATTATAGCAGTATAAAATGACAACAAAAACGTTACATAAATGGCAAAACATTCACATTTAAAAATGTAGCGTACAGTCTTCAGAATGGCTTTATACTTCAAACTCTTCATCTTGCCAAATGAATAGAGTGGGCTCCGAAAATCTGAGACCACCTCAAAAATCTATGATTTAAAATCAAATTGGAATTTGTGACATTAACTGTGTTTAATACTTGGTACAAAAAATATATACATTGAAAAATCAAAAAACGCATCATGGAGGTTTCAAAGCCAGATTACAGTACACGGGCAAAATCGTACTTGTTTCCATATTGTTGGCATATTGTTGTTACAGCAGCATATCAAATACATTTTCAATTCATGTTGAGTTTTTAGGTAAATTTGGCTGATAATTCAGAATTAAAAAAATGCACCAACTAAGAAAACTGCAAGACAGAAGCATTTCCAGTATGGTCTTAGAGGTTTGGACCTAACTATAAACAGACATGAAATAGTGTTTTAAAATAAAATCACAGCCCAAGGGTCAGTGCAGTTTTGTGATTGGTCTAAAGACTGATCTCTTTCATTCATTTTTATTTTATTTCTTCTTAGGAAATAAAATGGAAGAGCAAAATTTCAGAAACGGCTGATATATCACAGAAAACTCAAGATCTTCTGAGCCTTTAACATGACATGATTTTTCCTTTTGGCTTGTAAAAGTCACTTGTCAATACAGGCACACACACACGCACACAAGCTTGTATTTGTCTGTAGTTTACAAGCACACAGGAAGTCTCTCTGTAAACCATGTTTACATAATGTATATGTACATAATAAAAGTCTTTTTTTCATATTTAGGCTATACATGGTTGTGTGTGTACTTCTTCAGTCCTTCTGAAACCTTGTGTCTCCCTATTTCAAGATTCCTATAACACAAAGTGTTAAAAAGTGTTTGTCAACATTGACAACACAGTATTAAATCATTTAAAAAGCACAGCGTTTCATCCATTTTATGAAAAACAGAGAATTCAGATATTTTCAAAAAGAGGTTTTTGAAAGACAGCGGTCGATATGTGCTTAATGATTCTGTATAAGGTATATAACAATATAAATTGCATTGGTATAAACCATTGTAAAACACATACATGCACAGTATACATAGAAAACGACTTCTAAAGTTCTACTTTTAACCAGATCCATTTGCTGTTTAATAAAATTTATATACAGTACAGTTAAATCGAGATGTAACGATTGCAGCTCAAGATGTGATGCAATGCAATTCACAATACTGATATCACGTTACGGTTATTCACAATGTTTTTTCACAAAATGAGTTGAGACAAATGAGAAATGGCAACTGCCCTTTTATTATTTCTCAAATGCTGCACATTTCATTGTTAAATAAAAATATATGTTTTGCCAAATAACAAAACTTAATTGCAAAACACATAACAAATCAAACACAAAATGATTAATACAAAATCTTTTTTATATAAACAAAAACTTTGTCTGTGCTTTTTCTAACTTGGATGTTTACTTTTATTTAAAAATATCATCATATCCACGTTTACCAAGTTTGCAGTAAACACAGCAGCCCCTGCTGTTCAAAACATGTACTTTATGATTCATTTAACATCTCAACCTAATATAATCGACTTTCAACCGGCTCACTGTGCATCCCAACAGTTAAATCATTCCCAAAAGGACATTCTCAGATGGCAAAGGGTACTCAATGTTCTAAGCTGTGTTTTATTTAAGTATCATCTTGGTTCCACGTGTTTCTCCTAAAATTGCTTAGGAGAATTAAAAACAGAAACTACTGTAATAATAGTCCAAATACATATGGAGGTTTATAATGAATGTAGATGAAATAATCTACATTTAAGTAGATATGATAAGACATTTTGAGATTGAATTGCTTAATAATATTGATTTCAGATTTGGCCAATCTGAGCACTGAGACATTGCTGAGATCACTTCTGAAACTCTAATGAGAAGATTTATGAGAAATATTGAGAGATGAGATTTCAATATTTCAAGAGATTATCCATTTGCTCTTCGTTTAACCTTACTTATGTCTAGAAGAAATAAGTGAGAAATGATACTAAAGTACTTTCTTGTTTTCCTTTCTTGTGGGAATTGTCACTATTTGTTCTGCTTTATTTGTTTGCTATTGTTTATTTTTCCTTGCAATTTAAAAGTATCACTGTTTTAACTATTAAAATACTAAATTCTTGCTTGCTTTCGAATATCAGCTTTATTCTTTATGTAAGCATCTTCCTGAAAAATATAGGATGCGAAATTCAGGTTATCAGCCTTGAAACTCTTCTACACTATTGAGACATTTCCTGCAAAATGTTCTCACCAGCTGACATTTATGGCATGTGATTTGCTATTCTAGCTGTTATTTTGTTGCCATGCTCTGCGACAAACATCTATGACAGACAATTACTACATCTGTGTTCAGACACCCTGTAATCAACGTTATTATTTAACAACTGGCACAATAAATGCACTTCTGTTTATCAGATGTCGCTTTCATGCCACATACGCATGTTTCTTTTAATGGTTGAAAAGTGCAATTCTTAAAAAAACTACCACATAAAATTGCATCCAATTATATTTAAGTAATGTTTCATGTGTGTGGTTACTTGCTAAAAAGACAGCCATCATGGTGAATATTAATCTTGCAAAAACAGGAACCATCTGACCTTTGATATTTAATGAATGTTTTATACACTAACATCATCCAGCAATTACAAATACATTTCACCACATGTTGTGTTTTAGATACTGAAAAACAAGTGTCATTTCTAGCTAACTCTAACCAAGGTTATCGATGCAATGTGACATAGGGAGAAATGACATACTGTATATAAATCATTTAATATCAGTTATAATGGCAGGTTATGAGACTATGTCACATTACCATCTCCAAAGAAGCGCCAGGTTATAAAACACATTGACAAATCAATAGTTATGGAGTTTAAAAACAAACAAAAAACGGCAGTGGGATATTTTATGGATTTCGTTTGCCATTAATAGAGATAAACAATAATGTTATGCACACAAATAACAAAAAAACATATTGCACTATTGCAGTTTATTGTAGTTTGTTACCACTATTTTTCAATTAAATTATCTCAATATTTTGTTTACCCACATAAAAATGAATAAAAACATGCTACATTTTTATAAAACATAAAATTAATTCATCCTTGAAGTGGGCCGGTGCGTGCTGGTACTGCGCTTCTCAATTTTAATCCTTCACTATTTCTTGTGTACTTGCACATCTCACATGTTGCCGGTACTTTGCCACTAAGAGTCAATGCGTCATTGTATGCATGATTCCCTAGAACCACAGCGTTAGCATTAGCCGTTACACTTTTTGTGACAGATTGTCGCAAAAAACTTTCGAGTGTCACATGATTCATGTAGCCTTCAAATAGTTCCAGGAAGTTATATTTTCTCTATAAATGCTTAATTTCTTTCATTTTTTATTCATTAAAGGCGCAGTTTTTGATTTACAGCGGCCACTAGCGTTGTATTATAGATTTTCAACGAATCGCTCAGTCCAAACATGACGGTGGCCACCATAGTACAAAAGATGTCATTCTCATGTTGACGCAGGGAAGAGATCATGCGGGCATTAGACAGACTGTAGAAAGAGCGATGTCTTATTAATTACATAAAATAAAAGGTCTGTTGATTTTAAGTATAAAAAGAAGGATAAAAGTCAGGCAGGAGCTAGGACCTGCGCTGATATTATATTATAAAGCAAAGACGCGTTAGGACCCGTGGTACTACGGCTTTTAGCAGAGATACTCATAGATATCTATGGAGATACTTTCCAGAAGAAAGACGTTGGAGAGAAAGACTGTCTTAAAATCACCCCCGAAGAGGTTTCTTTGATTCAGATAAGTATGTGAGTACCGTTGTTTTTTCTGTTTGTTAGAACCAAGATATGTTGTTGTTTTTGTTCAAATATAAGCTGTGTGACAGACCAGTTTTGAGCATCGTTGTTTATCTGGAACAGCTTTAATATTGTACACCTCCAGATATTTGAGAGAGAGCGATTTGCGCTAAAACTGTAGAGAGAGCACGTTTTACTCTCTTACTCAATGATGAATAAACTTACATTAAATCCGCGGGTCACATGCATTCCGAACCATAGAGTACGATCTGTACAGATCACGGATCATCCGCGATCCGTTTCACCCCCATACCGCAGGGGAGAGGAAACGTGTGTTGTACAGTTGTTTGTCCGTTTAGAGCTGCTGTACGAAACTAGAGGCGAATTCAATGTATGTAGGGCCGCTCTGTATATATAAACAGCTTTTTCTAAGGTATTAGAGACATAACGGTACATTATGTAAGGTCTTTATACACCTCTGAAGAAATAGTTGAGTATTTTATATTGCATTTCTGTCAATAGATCCTCCTAAAAACGCTGTATTGTTCCTTTAAAGGATGTCTTTAAATGTGTCAAAAGTTTGACACATCCGGTCTGTTTTGCTGCCGCTTCGTGTGTTACTAGTAACTTCTGGGAACTATTAAGAGGCTCCATAAACCACCATTTCTGTGAAAAAATTGATCCATGGGAGTCAACGGAGTTGACACAACTCTCTTTCTCAATGGCTCTGCCCAATTTCAACAGATTGACCAATCAAGCAGTGTTTACGGAATTCCAGCCAATCAAATTAAAGAGGCCAAGCAGCATTTCGGCCAATGAACGTTTAGCTAATTAAATCCAAGAAGACAGTCTGCAGGTGGGCGCTAATGACTGTATAGTGAGATGTGACAAGGCAAACATAACAAAACCAACGGTTTTCAAAAAAATTATAAATGGTAAGATTTCAGAGACGCAAACTACTTATCTTTAGTGAAGACTGCTGTTTTAAATGAAAACTTAGGTTTGTCACATGTGTTTGACTTGACATGGCTAAAAACACAACATATAAGTTTATAGCATATGAGGCATAAGTGACTGTATGTATATGGTCAAGCACTTTTCATCCTCATATCATTCAAAGCCTGTGTATGACTCTTTCTACTGTCCAACACAAAAGAAGATATTTTGAGAAATGTCTGTGGTTTTGATACAATGAAAGTTAATGGAGGTCAATATTGTTTGGTTATCGACTTTCTTCAAAATATCTCCTTTTGTGTTCTGCAGAAGAAAGAAATTATACAGGTCTGACACGTCACGAGGGTGAATAAATGATGAAGGAATTATCCCCCTAAAACAAGATACGTTCACTTGGGAAGAAAAAAGCATTTTCACAACCTGCCACCTTCTAAAGAGTATGCCTAAAATAAGGAAAAAGTAAGAAAAATAAACGTAATTTTCCTCTTGAATTTGATTATTTTAACTACCAAACTCACAAACAACTTTTTTCTTGATTCATGCAAAAAAACACAAAATTTTGTTAGATTTCTCTAAAAGCAATACAAAAAATTATAATCTTTCATTACTTTAATAATTTTGCTTCTTTAAAAACATGTTTTAGGTTTTGGAAAACAAGACCTTAAAACGAGATTTTTAGCAGTGAACATTCCTGACCCTACTGTAATGCTTCCCATTGGGTGTGAACACAGCATCGCGTTTCTGTATTGATATCGCAGGATTACCTGGTATAATTTGTGCGAGTGACGGGAAAAACATCCCACAACGGCGAGTGTCTTCACGCTTCCGGACATGTCAAACCAGATGTGTCAATCAGATCTTCACATAAAGTATGTTAAAAAAAATTACTTGCTTGGAAGATGCGATTACGGTGAATTTGGTGCGTTTCAGCTATCACGCCATCCAAGTCGCATGGTTTGCGAAAGTAGGTTAAATCTTATTTCACACAGCTCTAATAAAACCAGAATAGACACATTTTTGTGCCAAAGCATTGAAATTCTAACTTCATTGCTAAATGTAATTCCAAGACGCCGTGGCACATATGTATTAGCTCACATATTAACCTGCTAACTCGCTATCGTCATTTGTGTAGTTTTACCAGACATAGTTCCCTCAAGCTGTATGTGCGCTATCAGGTGAACCTGCAAAACCTCAATCGAGGTCCTAATTCTGCAGCGTCTCCTGGACTTCCAGCAATATCAGCGCTAAAGTCTTCATTTACATTTGAAGATTATGCCGGGGTGAGACTGTGGTTTGGTCTTTGGCCCTATTAATTACAGCTTTCCAGGTGGAAACACTCCTACTTGGCTTAAATATAGGGTTAAGGTCCTCTTTACTGGAGGTTTGCCTATAAATCGTTTTAATTTCTGGTTTTAAGGCAAGTAGGTGCTCAAGACATCTTGCCCAAAGAGCCTTGGAGAGAGACAAAGTGGTCTAAGATTAGTTGCTGTATTTAAGTCTAATCGCACAAGAGACACTGTGATTGCTTCTACAAATGGCTGAGGATCATTTTGGTCCATCTGGATTAGATAGACACTGTATTTTATAAACTAAAGGAATATAAAGAAGTGGGAAATTAACAAATTATGCCAAAAGTCATATTTTATCCTAAAATCTAAAGACAATAATATGTTCCATTAAAATTGTTAGATTGTAAGATTACATTTTTGCTAAGTTCTTTCCATGACAGTAAAATAATTACAGCTTTTGAATTAAAAATAAAATAAAGACAGCACAACAAATACTACCGTGATGTATAAATGCTGGTCACTTTATGTGGCTTATTGTATTTTTCATAATTCCTGTATTCTTTCTTTTCTTTTTTTATTATTTATGTAGTCCGTAGAGAACCAGTTAAGAAAGTACTTCATTGTACATGTAAACTTGTTTATATGACAATAAATTACTTTCTCATTTTTTGACAAGAAAATGACTTATTTGTCATCAAAATAATATCACAAAGCAAAATCTTTTTTAATGATTTTTTTTTTACTTATATTTTTATATGTATGAGAATGAGACATGTCAGGTTTCATACTATCTATGCAAAACATTTCATTTATTGTAATTGTAACAATGTACATTAAACATGACTTAAATGGATCAAGTTCATCCAAAAATGGAAATTCTTTCACCCAAATGAAAACGTATTCCCCTCATGTCAATCCTAACGTAAATGACCTTTTTTGTCAGCTGAACAAAAAAGACGATATTTTGAAGAACACAGGTAACCAAACAACATTGAACCCCATTGACTTCTATTGTATGAACACAAAACCACTAATACGTTCTCAAAAAAATTTCTTTTGCGTTTCACACAGTCATATAATGTAGTTTAAATGACATGAGGGTGAATTTTAAGTTTTAAATGAGGGTGAATAAGTTAGACTCATTTAAATAAAACTCATTACAACTTAAATAAACTCCATGTTATATTACACTATTATATTCCATAAAAAACTAACAATTATTAACAAATAAGGGTTTACTATTCATTTTTCCCTACTATATAATAACAACAAGTCTCCAGTCTCAGTGGTTTTGTGTTCAAACAAAAGTACGGTGTGTTCAGTTAACAACATTCTTCGAATATATCTTCTTTCGTGTTCTGCAGAAGAAAGAAAGTCATACAGGTTTGAAATGACATGAGGGGAAATAAATGACAAAAGTTTTTAAATTCTGACCTATCCCTTGGCAACAACCTAATATGCAACTATGATCTACATAATTATAGTCCAACAGTACACTAACCTACTCTACATGAGCATTAGCAAGCTTCTCGATTAATATGGAATGACCCAATGATCAAATGGTCAAGCCGTGTATGGGTTGAGGCATTTGGTTGGTGGAAATGAGCTGTGGGTTATGATTATCAGCAGTTGACATGGCCATGGCTCATTGGGTTGTAATTGTCAATCAGCACCACCCACCCTCTCACCCCACATAGCAGTCCATTAAGTGATTTGTACTGTCGGCCCTGTGGGGGATGCGTTCATGACACATAATTGAGACAAATTTATCCGATAAATCTCGGCTGGTCACGTAAAACGCAAACGGATGACACATGGTTACACACATATAAATGCTTGCTAACTAATTTATCAGTGTTTATTGCTCTGTCCACAGTGACGATGCAAATCTGAGAATCCATTTCCAGAAGAATGCAAAATGACCATCTTGTGCAAAATATTACTATTGTAAATACTTTTAAAAATAACCAGATTTTTTTTTCATAAATATATATATAAAATATACAAAGATGTTGATCAATTAAAAAATGTATACTGCTAGTCATTAACTTAATTAAAGTAGAATTCATAAGTAAATTTGTATGTTTTTTTAACTTTCTATTTAACTTGGTAAAGTAAGGTATCAATATGCATGCAAATGAAAAAAAGGCATTATACAGTGCATTTTCAATACAGATTGCATCAAGCAGACTATAAAGCGCAATAATTCCCGCTGTAATGTGCACATGAATGACTCCAGAATGCATTATGTACAACACTGAATGATTCTGCATGAATGACTAACTCTCCCATGGGCGGCCCGACTCGGATGCTACTTGAGGGTGGCGGTAGAGAGTCGACATCTTTAATATTCTATTCAGACTCGGATTGAATTTCGCAGTTTTTGTTCCAGTGCAAATTTTGACATTTCAATATACAGAGTCACCGCACAGCTCATTTGAATATTGTGGAGTTATTCTATTGTTAACGGAGGCGACAGAGTGAAACTACTGCTATGAAACTTGCCGTATTGGAATAAAAGTGAAAACTTTCTGCGATAGGAAGGTAATTCACATGGTGTGCATACGCATTAAAAATTATTCTGTGCCATTCAGACAATACATTTCTCTCTATATAAAAAGCTTATCAATCACACTTCTAAAATGATTTATTCATTGCACAAAATTAGATAAATAATAGAAATAATTTACAAAACTATGTCTCGATATTCCTCTGTAATATGCACCGCCGAGCAAGCGAAGTACCATTGCAACTTTGATCAGATCATTATGTGTAATTTGCCATAATTACGTTAATTTTACCCCAAACTGACAACATATTGCTGTAAATTGCTTCTTGCAGATGCCCAAGAGATTTCAGTGAAAGCCCCTAAATGAAGAGGTTACCCGCTCTGCCCTCTACAGCCGAGTGAATGCACATGACACTCCTGCACCCAGCCACAAACCACCGCTCATCCTTAAAAAAACTCATTTACATTTTGGCACAGACAAGCCCCAAACCGTCATCAAAAAAAGAAATCCCAAGGGACTCACCTTCCGGGAATATTCCACTCTGAAACAACCGGGAAAAAGTAGCAGCTTCCCACTTCGGCGTCTCCATCCATAAGGAGTTTTACAGCAAAGAACCTCCTCTTAGAATCCCAAATGCATGTTCACTAGCAGTTTCTCCTCCAGGGCTTCCAGTAAAAAAGCAGGCGTCCTTCTTTGCCGACTCACCCCGCCGCAGACCATCTCTGCTCTCCCCACAAAACAAACACACGCAGGTTTTTTAGCTGTGTAACCCTGATTCAGGCCTGCCTTTGAAATGCTCTCTAGCCCACAACACAGACGGCTTTCATTATCTGCAGAGTCGCAGCGAGGCCTAGCTTTAAAAGCTACTGATTTCTTTTCTCCTTTAGCCTCCCACACAAAGGAAGGGCAGTTTGTAAATTACTTGCTCGTTTCAGCCCAACAAAAGGTACTTTCATTGAAACAGCCCCCCCTTCTCCATTTGATTTTGCTCAAATTTGATTACAAGGATTGAAAAAGGAGAAGAAAAAAGAGGAAACAGAAAAAAAACAGATGGCGTCCGCATTCAGCGCCTTGAATGGCTTTATCTGGGTGCCTTTTTAAACTGTGGCAATCCACGAGCGTTTCAGTCGGCTCCGGAAAAAGAACTTGACAAAAATGATCGCTTTGCCATTTCTCCTACGGAAAAGCGCAAAGATACGCCTCAGCCTTCCTTTTCATCCGCACTATCACTCGCCCGGATCAAAATCATGAAGATTAGGTATTTCATTAGAAATTATAGCTGGGTATGGAGTAGGCTGTCATATTAATAGCAACCTGCCTGTGGCCCTTCACTATGTGCAATTCACCTAGACAATAGACTGGGGGGGGCATATATTGAACTTCTGAATCAAGCCTGATCAATCTTCCATCATCGAGACGTTGAACAAAGACGACGGCGTGCGGCCGGCCTGCCGAGAGCCCCCCCTTGCCAAAACAGTTCAAAGTAAACTAAACGCACATTCTCCTTCACAAAAAGACGCATTCTTTCTGCAGAGAAAGGAAAGCTACGCGGGCTATAATTCTATTTCTATGGCCCGATGGGCATTTCAGCATGCGCTTGTTTTCAGCTGTAGATAATTACAGGCTGTGGCAGTCGCAAGAAGAAGTGGGAACAAATGGAGAGTTGGGCTGCGTTATTTCGTGCTTGTATTGAGGCTCTTTCAGCTCCAACTGAAGATTCAAGATTCAGGTCTGCCGAAACACGTCACCAAGTGCAGAATCTTCAGCGATGGTCATAATATTGTCATACTTGCTCATACTTTGAACAGTTCCTGTAGCTCAATTGGTAGAGCATTGTGTTAGCAGCACAAAAAATTGTGGGTTTGATTCCAAGAAAGCACATACTGAGAAAAATGTGTAGCTATGCTGTGAAGGTTGGTGCGGATAAACACATTAAATGTATCCTGGGAGTCAAACCCATGACTTTGGTCTCACTAGCGCTATGCTCTACTACTAGAACACAAAAAGAGATGAAAAATTCTACTGGTGGTTCATGGCAACTTTAAGGGCTGTGCTAAACATGTTCACTTGGCAAACTTTATCGAGTTTGATTAATCAACGATATAACAACCAATGGTCACACTTTTCAGAAAATATACCAGCCATTACTTTGAATTATTTTTAATGATATATATTTTTTCTTTATGCTTTAGTGTTTGTATCTATTAGGATCTCCTACTATTATTATGGATGCAAATGCATTGTGTCATTACATACAATTGTTAAGATATTACACTATTCAAAAAATGTTGGGGTATTCTAGATACATTTTTAGTAGAGGTGCACTAATATATCAGCCAATAATTGTTAAAGCCATTAAAACATTTTATTACAGTATCGGCCAATTGTTTATGAACAGCCAATGACCAGGGCCGATATATCCTGTAAATCAAAAGAGGACAGGAAAATGTAATGAATTTGTCCTCTGTATATAGAAAAGGTTATGAAACATCATCAGATTGATGTTCAATATTTATATGTTATAAGTTAGAACGTTAGAAGAATTAATAACATTCAGAAAGTTAAGAAATCTTAAAGGGGTCATATGGTGCAAACATGTGTCTTTTGTGTGTTATAAATTGAACACACAGACACTTGACACTTGAAATTGCAAAGATTAAAGAGTGGGGACAAAAGATGCATTCTATCTAAAAGCGAATGCTCACCCAGACCTGCCTGGAAAGCTTTGTGTAACCACAGCCCCACAAATCTACGTCAGTTCAGGGTGTGATTTGACTAAGACCGCCCAAATGTATACCCAAGTAAGGTGGGCAACCTGTCAGTAAAATTGCTTTGGAACCTGATGTTCCAAATATGATAAGAGGCGTAACATTTCCATCACAGGCTTGCAGTATTCAACCAATCACTTCGCACTGGTTAACTGGCCGATCATAGCAAACCTCGCTTTTCAGAGCGATGAGCTTCGTTAAAATTCAGCATTTTAGAGAGGCGGCCAAGACGAGATACAAACATCCATGGTATGTGGAAAATACAGCGCTTTTGAACCTTAAACCGTGTTTACACATTGCATTACATCTAAAACAAACGATAATATTCGTTTTAGCTTTGTCATATGACTCCTTTAAGAATCGGTTTAGGCAGATAGCTATCGCTATTGGTGGAGAAATTGTATATATGCATCACTATTTATTAGATTATTCACTGACTTTAATTTATTCATACGACTTTTTGAAACATTTGAAAAATATATGTTCTGAGAATATTGTTCTTTGTGTACATGGGAAATAACAACTGCAACTATTATTTAACGATTCTTAGCAGTTACAGGCTAGAGCTGTCACAATATTGAATTTTTACGTCATAGTTATTGTTGTAGCCAATATAATTTGCTGTAACAATGTTATCACGGTATCTATTTTTATGAACAAATAACGCTATATCAAATTAATCTTTCATTTTTGTTTATTTAGTTTTTGCTCCTTTTCTTGCCAACAAATCACACTTACAGTTCAAGTAAGTTCAAGCATTACCGTAAAAAAATACGGGCTGCTGTTTTAAAGTTTTACCATAATAACGCTAATAAGTAGTGGTGTAGAGACATGACACACAACATGAAAACACAAGCTATTTGTTCAAGTTTAATGATGTCACACTCATAATATTTCTTTGTTGAAAACCATTAAAGGTCCCATGAAAATGTTCCAGTATAAATGTGTCTTGGGTATATCTATAAACTAAAACTCTTTTACCAATATAAATGAACCTTTGTATGACATCATTGTGTACTTTATTTTGAATCATTTAAAAAATGGGAGGGCCCACTCAATATGTCAAGACAGTTTAGCTTCACCCTACATTGACAATATGTGGAACTTTGTTAGTTGTAATTGCATAAAAAATAAGCACAGAGCCGACCTGTGATAAGCGAACTGAAGCGTGCTGCTTAGGGCTTTGCCGCCACTACGGGGCCCCCAAGAACATATGAAATTTGCATTTTATTCGGGAAATTCATATCCATTTGTTCACGCAGGGCCGTACCCAATATTTTTTCAGTGTGTTTGTTCAAATTTGTGAAACTACTGAGTAAACGCAACATTGAAATTTTTTAATAAGTGTGGTGTCAAATCAAATAAAAAGAGGCGGGAATTACTGGTTACAGAACCAAGCAGTGACCAGTCAAATCAAAGAAGACGGAGCTATTGTCACGTCTTCAGCTGTAGTCCAGCAAGATGCTTCAGAATCAGTTTTAAAGTTGAAAGAGTGCTGTGCAACACACGACATACTGTAGTGACTTAACATTCAATATTTGACAAGTGTTTAGTGTTTAAAAAAAGAAATGTTGCATATTCGACAGTATTCACTGATGCAAACGACAAAATGCTGATTTAGATGAAAAATATGTAATTTATTATTATCTGTCAATTCAGCGTTTTATTTGGGATTAGTAATTGTGTGCATACTGTAAATTAATTGAATGGTTATCAAGTAAATACACTATTTTTTTTTAAAGATTCAATAATCCTCAAGGGCTGTGTGGCTTTAAAAGGGTGTTTATAGGTTGTGGTTAAAATAAAACATCTTTGCAAATAGATAAATGCATTGAACAATAAATTCTACTACCTCATTTAAAGTTCAGTTAAAATTCGAAGTAATGAAATTATCAAATGTTGACAATACACTTGTAATGCAAGGTTTATGTGTTTTTGTTATTATTACACCCCAAACACAACTACAACTATTAGAATTGTTAGATTTAAGTGTGCGTGTAAATAATCAAACATCGTCAAAGGTCGATTGTATTGAGGGCACAGGTGGACCTCCAAATAAAATTCTGGTTAGGGCACCGCAAAGGCTTTGGGAGGCCATGAATAAACATATACATATATATATATATATATATATATATATATATATATATTTGCGAGAGAGAGAGAGAGAGAGAGAGAGAGAGAGAGGGGGAGAGTGCCTTGTATTAAGGCGCTTTCAGCTCCAACTGAAGATTCAAGATTCAGGTCTGCCAAAACACCTCATCAAGTGCAGAACTTCAGTTATGGTCATAATATTTGGTGGAAAATCGTACTTGTTCATACCTTTGAACATGTTCATGTAGCTCAATTGGTAGACAAAAGGTTGTGGGTTTGATTCCCAGAAAGCACACATACTGAGAAAAATGTGGCTACGTAGGTTGGTGCGGATAAACACATTAAATGTCCCCTGGGTGTCAAACCTATGACTTTGGTCTCACTAGTGCTATGCTCTACTACAAGAATACAAAAAGAGACAAAAAAATATTCTGGTGGTTCAAGGCAACTTTAAGGGCTGTGCTAAACATGTAATCTTTCTGCGTGTCATAAATATGTATCTCCTTTGGCAAAGAAGCGAAAATGTGCTGACATCTACTCACTGTGAATTTTTTTTATAAATCTATTATATATATATATATATATATATAATAGAGAGAGAGAGAGAGAGAAATGTCCACATGAGACATCCTGTACAAGAGAGCTGAATGGATGTGTGATTCAATGGGCCACCTGAGAGACATTCGCTTACAGCCGACCGACAGTGCAAACTGCGAGAGGAGCAGATGCGACAAATTTAATTCCTATAATTACAGACTTCTGCCTTCGCCTACATTTGCATGAGCTTTTGATAAGCTGAATGAGTAGAGGTCAAACGTCGCTGCCAGGAATTGGAAGATTTGGAGTCATTTCAATTCATACAGGGCCCCAACGTGTCCTTTTGAGGGACAGCTGTGGTGATGTCAGCTACACATCAAGAATGTGGGTTTGCTTTAGGGAGCTTGAAAAGTTTTGGTGTTGTTTGATGCATAAGATCAGTATTCCAGCAGAAATAGTGCAAACTGGACTTCAAAAAACACAACTGAGTTCTGTCAACTCTCATTGGTCAGTGGATGCATACTTCAGAGTGATGCAGCAGAAGTCATGTGACTTTGCAAACCCATAAATTACACCCTTGTAGCACACCATCCTGATTTCTATTGTGTAGCTGCCCCTATGAGCTTTTCACACAGGATGTATTCTTGTGGGGTTTTCTTTATTTTGTATTTATATTGAATGGTTTTAGTCTAGTCGAACATGCACTAGACAAATGTCTACAAGATACAAAAGTTCCCATGTGAAACTGAATAAACATACTGTCACTGTATACATATCACATTATTAATTAATTTACAGCAATTAGGCTGTATCACAAAAAAAAGTGTGAAATGTTTTGCTTGAAATATCTAAAGACATTAAGATCTCGAGACTTAACTGGGGATGCAAAGAATGCGAACAGATGGAAAATCACTAAAATCCATTACTAAAAATGGATAGTTCCAAATACACATTTTGATTGTGAGCTGTATTCGAAGCTGTCATAAAAGGCTTGATTACAATCTGGTCTAACAGGACTATGTTTTTGACAAGGTGGTTATGGGTATAAATTAGTACAATTTAAACAACACATAAATGTATATGATTATTAAAAAAAGCAATAATGAAGCCCCGCCCCTTAAACCTTACCAGGAATTAGCCACCGATTTGCTAAAATGTAAACAGTTACAAACTGCCATGAGATTGTGTTGTCATTAATAACCACACA
>CM056472.1:2162500-2480000 GCA_029783895.1 Triplophysa bombifrons
CTAAAAACACTATTAAGTATGTATCATTTTTAAAAGGAGGAGAAAATTGTTGAGAAAGAAATTGGGGCCTTGCAACTTCATGGCGATCCGACGATCCTGATGACCCTTGCACATGTATTTCACCATTTTGCACCTCTCATGGTAAACACATCACTCACCTTTTATTAAGAGCCTTCTTATTACATGGGGTTCATGATTCTTCCATTTGCTGCTTTATCGGTGTTTGGTAGTGTAAAGTGTATCTAGTGGAGGACGTGTTGATGAACTTTCTGTTGACTATACTGGAGGGCGGAGGATCTGTGGATGAACATCCGCTTATACAACAACTGCTGGATCTTTCCTGGCTGCTCATGGAGGTAAAGAGATACGCCACAAATTATAGAGTAGATATTTTGTAATTATTAAGGTCCTACTTTGGTTTATGGAGTGTTCAACAAGTTTACGTACATACAAGGTGTGAAACACTTTCATTTTCTAATAATAACCTCACTTCTTGACTGACTCTCAAATGATTCATTTGGCGATTCATCTGTCTAATACCCTACTTTTGGTCAGCCTACTCTGATCTGATTGGTCAGACGGGCTAGCCTGCTGTGATTGGTCTACCGCGTACTCCGTCGCAAATTGAACGTAGGCGGGCCTTACACGGATTGACGCAAATCTGACCCGGAACTGAAATTCGAATGACAGACGACTAGTTCGCGTGATTCATTCTTACTGTGTCTGCTTTAGTTGCTAAATCATCCGCTGGTCTATAAATTTTAGATTGCGTCTGGGAATTCTGATGAAATTCATCTCCTCTATGATGGATGTTTGTGAAGGCAGCTTTTAATCAAATAAAATGAGTTTAATCAACTTAATAGTTAAAAATTGTGATTGTCTTCAACATTTTTTCATCTCATGAGTCTACGTCACCGACTGATAAAAGCTGTTGGTTCTCGCTTTTAATGTGTTTTTTGAGGGTTTCAACCAGTTTTTCTATCTGTCCGCAGGACTATGAGGTGAATGAGTGTCTAAAACAGCTGATGATGTCACTGCTGAGAGCCTATCGGTTTTCTCCCATCATTCCTGATTTGGGCTTCCAGGTGACAAACATTTCCTTCTAAAGCTTTCACACACACATTTCTATACTTTTGTCTTTAATACTGTTAACTGAAAGTTAGTTCTGTTAGGTTAAAATCCCAGTAGGGTTGATCAGTCATTTGTTTGTTTTCTTGATCAAGACACTTAATCCCAGAGGACCGACCCTATTAAATCAGCTGTAAAAGCCAAAATTAAACGGAGTGTCTATTTACACTGAGTACAAATAGCCCACCTTGTTGGTAGAAACTATTAACACCAACTCTGCCCACCAGTATCTGATTGGAATAAAGAAAGTGTGAGAACAACAACAAGAGCGACTTCAGTTTTGTAAAGTGTGTAGTGGTTTATAGCTGGAGACCCAGGTTCAAATCCATATTTTACCGGACTCGCTTTTTAACCTATTTCCATCACATATCAGATCACGAAGGCATTTGTTTTCAATAAAATTAATAATTATTTGAATATTGGCTGACAAGTGTTTAATCATAAAGTTTAGGGTAAGGTTGGGTAGGTGGAGGGCTTTATGATCTTAATAAGTGACCCTCCTTTAAATATTTAGATAAATATCATTTCCTGTAGCTCAGTGGTAAGAGTTGTGGGTTCGATCCCTGGGGATTGTAAAGGATAATGCAATGTAAGTCGTTTTGGATAAAAGTGTCTGCCAAATGCATCAATGTAAATGTAAATAATGATTTACAATTTACGCATTGTGTTTAATGCACAACAATACTGAGGTGCAAATAGTGTCTCCCACTATTTATAAGAACCAATAGCATCTAACTACTATTTAGCGTACACTTAATCAAAGAAAACACAGCTATTTTCATTTAGTTTGAATATCATGTTGCTAAGAAATGCTGCTATGTTCACAGAACCTAATTCTATTGAAACTTAGCTTAAATAGCATGTGTCCTTATTCTCACTCAGTGGAAATAATATCTATTGTTATTTATACAAACAGCCGTGCAAAAATTGAATGTAGCTTAACCAAAAGAGCCCGATGCTAACAATGCTAAGGTAATGGGTTCAAAAAGGGAATGAGTGCGCAAAAAAAAGGAGAGTTTGAATGTACTGTACTTTACTGTAACTGTCACTCTGGGTAAAAGCATCTGCCGAAAGTAAATATAAAAAAAACAAAACAAATAGAGAATTAGTATTGCATTCGTTTTCTTTATTGATTATTTGGAAAAATTAAGTCTTTAAAGGCAGGGTGTGACAGACACACCCCAACCTCCATCTTTCGCTTTCGTCAGCGCTCGATTCAGCTAATGTCGTCCTGTGCACCTTTCTTCTGATTGGCTACAAGGTTGTTTTGGTACTTGGCCCGACTTTGTCTAAACAAGCTTAATTCGGAAATCCGATACACCGCCTTTAATAACACTTTCTTAAAATTCTTAAATGTAAAATTTTGAGACTTCACTGATAAAGTTAGTTGCAATAAAATCCTTGACCTGATGGTTTGAAAAACTCATTTTGTACAAATGTATTTCAGCAACTAAAGCACCACTTTGCACCACAATATGTGCGTTGTTGTGATTGTTGTATTAGACCAAAATGAGAATTTTTGGGGAATACTAGGTGAGATGTTCTCTGTTGCATTTCATTTGAGCATCAACGAAAATTACTTGGAGAAAAAAAAGCAGAAAGAAATGAATTGTTTAAATATATGTAGAGTATGAGGGTGTAAATTGAATGTAGACTGTTGAGGTCATTTGGATCTGGATTGAGGTTCAATTAATTCATACTGAGATCCTTAATAATATTGAATTTTGATTGCAGACTTGACAAATCTGAGTTCAGTTTGTGACATTGTTAAGATCTCTTCTAAAACTCGCTTTCTCCAGTGAAATATGTTTTCGCTCTTTATTCAGGTGAAGCAATTGCGATTAAAAAGTGTTCAGCTGTCATTTTTCGTAGGACTTCATTTGATGGTAGCTCCGCCCACTGCACACTTTCGGGCGTGCCCCTCGTCTTACACTTATAATTCAAGACCGCAAGACCTGAACTGGATGTGCTTAGTATAAAAAAACATCCAGGCGCGCAGTGCTTGATGCTGGATACTTGATTATGTATCTGATCAAAAGCAGAGTTGTTGAGGTCCGCTTGAAGTTTATGGCAATTATCGGCGAGGACTTGAGCTGTGCACCTCCACACTTGTAAACTGTAGTACACATCTTGTGAAAATAAACAGTCTTAAACACTTTGATGAACCACTTAACCACATTTGAAGGATGCTGTTATACAAATCATGTTTGTTTTAGATATTTAAAAAGCACAACGACATGAGATCCAAATGAACATCACTGCTGGACATTTTCACTTTAAGGATGCCATTTTTCACATGCAATAAACTCCAAACATTTTTATATTTAGTTTGGTATTGTTAAGACATGTTATCTTGTTATTTGTCTAAAATCTGGTTTCTTTTATATCTTGTGCAGATTCATTACCTCCGTCTGACCATAGCCATCCTCCGTCATGAGAAGTCAAGGAAGTACCTGCTCAGCAATGTTTTATATCCTCTTTATTGATTTAATCGTATTTTCTATCGTTATTGGGTTATGAAGAAGGTCTCTAACGCATCTTCTTGTGAAACACAAAGAAGATATTGTGAGAAATGCCTCTGTGGTTTTGTGTTCATACAATGGAAGTCAATGGTGGTCAGTGTCTGATTATCAACATTGTTTAAGAAATCTTCTTTTGTGTTCTGCAGACACACAGTTTTGAAAAGACATGAGGGCGAATAAATAATGACATATTTTTCATTTCTGGGCGTAATACGAATTTGTGCATGATTACCTTAAAGTCGATGTGTAAATAATCACAGATTGGAGATTTTCACAAACGTTGGTCCTTAACATTGTCACATTCGATGTTCTGAGGTCTGTAGTCTTCTTTTACATCAAGACTCCTTTAAGGGTGAAGGAAGCGGGGCTGGAGGAACTCATCCCGACCACATGGTGGCCGACACGCTTTGACAAAGAGGTGAGAACTTCTGGGGACAGTAGGGTCTAAATCTTAAACAACTTAAACGCTGTTCACAATATAAACAAATAATTTGTGTGAACACTTTTGTTAGGTCTGATTAGATCAGATTTATGTATATAAGCATAAAAGGAGTATTACGTTTATGTGTATAAAGCCTTTAAGGAGTATTATTATTATTATTTTAAGGTAGTGTTTTGCTAAAAGAACATTAATATAATAATAATATCATTACTATTATAACTGCAGTATATATAGAGTTGCTTAGCAAAAGAACACATTTATACATGCACTAAATCTTGTCACACGAGTGACCTCTCATGTAAATTACACATGAATAATCCTCGCTTTTTTCTCTCAGGGTAAAGATGAGAGAGATACACTTGAAGAGACGGCTGACGAGAGACTGAGACGACGGGCATATGAGAGAGGCTGTCACAGGCTCAAGAAAAGAATTGAGGGTATAACACACACATATATATATGTAAGATCAAATGTAACACTGTGACACTCAGCTGAACCTGTCTCTGTTTGTGTGTTGTGTGCAGTTGTGGAGGAGTTGCAGGTTCAGATTCTCAGACTGATGTTAAACAACCATGACAAGGGAAAGGTACGTGGATTCCTCTGTGTTGTTTGATCAAAAGAAAGTGCTTTGAGTGTCATCGTAATAAATAGTGTAAGAATTTGATTATGTGTCTTATCCCGTTAACATGTTCGACGGAGAGCGTGTCATCCAGCCGATTGCTTTGTTTCAAGATCTTGCATGAATGTTGCACTAGGTTATTTGCTTAAGGTGATCTGATTGGCTCTTGCGTTGGCACTTGAAAAGTTACGCCGATGCCCCATGTGAATGTCGAATGTTGACTACAAAAAATTATTCAGTCATTATTTAAAGGGGTCATATCACACAGCTTAAACAAATATTATTAGGGATACACAGAAATGAAAATTCTTGGCCGAAGCCGAATAAAAATGAAGCACTTGTCCGAATACCGATCATGGCAATTCGCATTTCATCTATTTATTTTGCCAATTTTTTCCCTAATGCATAAACTGAAGGGTCAAATTTTTTTTTTTATATATTTTGTCTTGCTTGTCAATAATATACAATATATAAAATTGTCCCCTCTCCCTTCTTGAATAGCCTGAATTAGGACTATAAATTACTACTGTACCCCTCAAAAAAAAGTGTAATTCAACATCATCCCTCAAACTCCGCCCACTGTTCTCTCAGAAGGTGCACTCACGCCGGGATGCACAGAACATACTTTGACAAGTTGTGTAGTACAGGGAATTGTGTGCATGGACCACTGTATGATATAAAAGGATGTCACGAGTCTAAAGTACACAAGTTACCGACCGGAAAAGAGGCTTTCATTCAGAAATGTCCCTCTGCGCTGCAAGTTCTGTACTAAGCTGCTTTGTCACTTTAAAATGCTCCACACAAATGCTCCGACATGTTTGCTGAATTAATAAAGCGTGTAATGTAACGCCTCTTACCATATTTGGAACATCAGGTTCCAAAGAAATTGGATGTACGCCCACTTTTCTTGCGTATACATTTGGGGATCTTAGTCACAAACTGACTTGGATTTGTGGGGGTGTGGTTACTCAAGGCGTTTCAGGCAGATCTGGGTGAACATTCCCTTTTAGATCGAATGCATCTTTTGTTACCAAACAATTGCAATTTTTGTGTCTAATACATGCATGAGCAACCACACCAGAGACACAGAAAAACACGTATTCGTGCCATATGACCCCTTTAAAATGAAATCTTTGAATCTTTAGGCATATTTGTAGAGAGTTCATTACCAGTAAGACTAGTAATGTGATAATACGTATCAATACTAGAAATTAATACCAAGGACTATGTCCAATATAAAAAGCTTTTCTGGGACGGATTTCCCCAAAATGTTAAGCTTGACTGTAAAATTGGGTAACTTTTGGTCGCGTCAGAGTTACATTCATCTGTTTGTTTCAGAATATCAGACATTTGGTATGTCAACATTTTAAACACTTTTTCTACGTTTTCTTTGCCATGAAAGTAGCTAATCGTAAAAAAGTTAAAGATAATTTATGCCAGTTATAGACAGTTTCATTGGATGCAAACGCCTGGCCTAACTTCTGGTCTGTGTTTGTTTATAATTTAATTTATTTTATATTCAATTTACATTACGTTCATTTATATTAATATTTTATTGTACATTAATGCTCTAAATTTCATTAAGACTACCCAACAACAGTTATTGATACTTTTTGCAGGTCTGTCAGAAGTTAAGTTTGGGCCACTTAACATTAGTTTATGCTGTTGCCGCTGAAATAGGCGAGACCTATTTGAGAAAGCAACAACGTTTGAGCATATTTTCGGTCTTAGATTTGTTTTTCTGCTGTCTTGTCTGGCATATTGGTTAGGCTCAAATGGATTTCTCTTTTTGCAGGGTGAAGCTTCCCGATACATTTTCCTGAACAAATTACGCAAGTTTCTACAAGAGAACGCCAGCAACAGAGGGGTATGAAAAGATTACTCATTCGTCAGTCTAGTCAAATCACTTTTAAGCTGCGGATCTTAAAATTCTTAACTTCAATCTCCCGCAGGCATACGTCCCCCCTCACTCACAATTTTCAACAAAAATATTCTTCATCTTGGCATAACTAGAAAGATGTGTATTTATAATGAAAACACCCAAACATTAAGAAATATAGCTTTTTTATTTAATGCTTGTTTCGTCTTGAAATTTTTTTTTCTTGATGTCCCCTTAAAAGTTTATTGAGGCCCCCCAAGTGGACTCCAACCCCCTGGTTGAAATGAATATTCTGAAGTATCAGGCGGAACAGTCAGGGATTTGCATTTGGTCAAGATGTCATGCAAACAGCTAGTAAAAGTTGGACCCTTTTTGATAAAATTGACATGATTTACAAGGCCATCAAAATATGGTTTAGGCAGTTTCTTGTATCAAATGTATAAACTGTAAATCTCTATAAATATTTGTCGGATGAAGCAACATTGTTTTAATAATCCGTTTTTTTATATTTGCTGGTTTGATATTTGCCTCCCGCTTGTGAATTGACATCAGTCATGTTTGTGTGTTCGCATTTTCAGAACCCCACAGTTTTATGTCCTCCTGAATACATGGTGTGTTTTTTACATCGTTTGATCACAGCCATCAGGGGCTACTGGGATGAAGGGAGGAGAAAGAGTCCTGGATCCATCAGTAGTGAAGGTACACGTCTTATCACGAAATAGTGTCAATGAAGCAAAGATGCGTTTCATCCCTTATAGATTTACAAACTGAGACGTGTTATATCATCTACAAGTGCATTGAAACCGATTTTAACTTCCACTTTTATGTTTTAGCTGATTTATATTGACTGGTGGAATACACCGACCATTAATAAACATGAATAAAACCGCCAGAAAGCTTTTAGGAATGATGTCACATTTTCAAGCGTTTACTATTTGGCCACAGATGTAGACTCCATTATCATTGTGCCTATCGAAAGGGCTTTTGTCCTTCATAGTTTGACTTAACTCAGTAGATACGGACAACAAACTTTGTAAACGTTCATTTTGTTTCTCCGTCAGATGCATACATTCCCCCTCAGCTGTTCTACAACGGGAAGGTGGATTACTTTGACCTTCAGCGGCTTGGTGGCCTTCTCTCGCATTTGAAGAAAACGCTTAAAGGTTGGTGAAAGAAGAAATAAATCTTTTTGGTTTTCAAAATCATAATGTGCGTTGTTCCGCTGGAGGCCACCAGAGGGAGCAGAAAGTCAATCGGTAAAATGACAACAGCATAAAATATCCAATCAACTTTTATAAAACTTTATATATAAAAATAATTGTAAGAAATTATATAAAAAATTATTGTTTGTTTCTATTATTTTGTTAAAAAACTACAATTATTTTTCAGAAATTATATATAAAATAGGTATAAATAATACATTTACATTAAGGCATTTGGCAGAATATATACAGTATTTATAAAATATTTGTTTGCATTTTGTTCAGTTTATTATATGTTTGTTGTATTTTGACTAAAAACATTTTTTCCAGAACTTTTCTCAGATGTACTGCTTTATGTTTTATAATTTATACTGATATTATCATATTGATTTCCTCATTATGTTTGTTTTGTTTTGAAACTTCAGTTATTGATTCTAGCAAAACTGGCAGGCAATGTGTAAAGATTGATCTAAGCTACTTATTAATTTTAAATTGAGACCGAATACGCATTGTGTTTAACCTGCGGGGTGCTTTTTTTAGTTGGGAATTTCCTTCCGACTTCGCCAGTGACCTCAAAAACAACCATCGGCCGTTACTTTGATTTGTGGCGTCATTAAAGTTTCTGATATGATGGGATAAGATAGATGCCTGGTACGTTTAGAAAGACTCTGATGCAGATGGCCATTGATTTCCCTCAGGGCAGAGTCACATCCCGTAAATATATTGATGGACGGTGGGGAGGAGAAATAGAGGCTAGAGATTATTCTTTTTATATTTCTGTATTTTTAAACGTATTGGCTGGATTACCCAGAATGCACTGAGGCAGGTCATTTCACAATTCATTTACCTCATAATGTCCTGATCAATAAAAGTGTCAAAAAGGAGCAAAACCATAAAAAGAAATGCACCATTAATGTCATGCTGTCTGGCCATCCCTGGACATTATATGATTTGGGATGCACTCATCCCAAACTGGAATGCTATATATATTCAAATTACATTTATTCATTTGATGCTTCTATCTAAAGTGGCTTACAGTGTATTCAAGGTAATTTTATTAGTATTTACCCTGGGAATCAAACTTTGCTTAATCCTGAAACAGATTCTGAATATGCTAACTAAGAATCACTTTGTTTGAATTCTTCATACACCGTCATTTGTTTCATCCAAAAACTAATTTTTCGGCTTTTTCTTGCTCTGTTTTTTTTATTTGATGAAACAGTGATGATTAAATTGTTCGCTTTCTTACGTCTCCTCACTGTTCATAGTTCTTTCAGAAGACTGATTGAACTCTTTCTGATTGTTTCCTCAAAGCCTTGTGGGTAAATCTCGCATCGACACATGTGGTAGCTGTGTTTTGTCAACAGTGATCGTTTGTCGTTGGCAGGCATCGGTTTTGACAGTCGTATCTTGAAGAATCTGTGGGCTGAGGCTTATTTGCAATGCCAATTTTGGAGCTTGTCATTCGCACTGTATCTCGACGATGTCAATTTATATTTAGCAGCAGCAGTGAAAAGCAGTTCGTTCTTGACATTAATTGTGTTTTTACTATTGATTTTGGCATCAAACCGTGCTGTATTTTTAATTTGCTCAGCATGACATGTTTGAAACCACCATCTAGGTTTATTCCTAGATATTTTAAGATTTTTGTCTGTTTAATAAAGTTACTCTGCATGTGTTGAAACATTTTAGGATTTTGGATTAGATCGAACACTTTACCAAAATAATCGCCATATTAAACTTTTTATGCTACAAAGATGAACGGTAAAAAAATCCACAGATTTACATTAAATACATTTTTGGGACAAATTATTTTTTACTCAGTATTGTTGTATTGTTTTTCTGTTAAAACATTCATTTTTTCTAGCTTTTTTGTTGCTTAAAACAAGACAAAATATCTGCCAATGGTAAGCTATCTTCTTTTTGAATTATGTTTTATTTTTCTTATCTCACTGGCTGATATTTACTTGTTTAAAGATTAAACTCTCAAGAGTTTAGTATAAGATACAGATTTAACAATGTTTAGATCATTGTAAAACAAGAAACTTACTGTGAGAAAAATGGTGAGAAAATAAATATTTTTTGCAGGTTTAAACCACCAAGAAGACCCTTACAACCACTTAGCATTGCCCTAGCTACACATTTACAGTAAAACTGCCGCATTAGCTTCCTCTAAATCAGATTCTACAAATCAATTACCATTATCGCATCATGAGTCCTTTTGAATGGAAACAGTCTAGATGTTTGTTTTGAAACCTCAGCTGTCAATCTTTCCTGAGCACTTTAGCAAACTTCACTACAGCATTTTCAGCATTTACCTTCGATTTCCATTTGAGGCTAAATGGACGGCCTTGGTGCTCTCACCAACCTACTTCTGTACCGAATCCATCTCATGGCTTCATCAAGGTCACGACAGTATGAGGAAAATATCAATATTTTTATTTAGCGTTCCATCGTCTTCAAAAAGCATGGGATGGCCTTATCCTAAACAGTTTATTTTTCCGTAACCTGATATTTCTAGCATGGTGATGAGAATTGTGAATTATCAATAACGTTACAGATACTCTGTCATACTTAAGTCATGTTTGAGACACTAGAATGTAAAAAACTAAAAGCATCACTTCTTACCAAACTATAGTTTTGTAAAATGATATCAAAAAAGCGAAACCTGTCGGAGCCGATGGTCGAGTGGTTCGTGCACAGACATATGGCACCGGTGCGTCCCGGTCGACCCGAGTTCGAAACCCGGCCCGTGGTCCTTTCCCCGACCCCACCCCCTCTCTCTCATCCACTTTGCTTCCTGTCCTCTCTAAAATAACTGTCTGTCCAATAAAGGCAAAAAAACGCACCCCCAAAAAAAGTTTAACGTCCACCTGTCGACTCCTCTCGCGTATGTTCCCAGTTGTCAGGATGTAATAACTGTCAGATTTATGGATGTGCTCCTGGGGATGTTTATGGATACTGAAATTCATCAGCGATGATTTACTGACGCGCAGGAGTGACTCCCGCAGGTCGAATGAAGCGCTAGATCAGCCTGACGCTAAACGAATGAAACTATATCTCTCAGGTCATCCGTCCTGTCCGACTACGTGGTCCTAAATTATGAAACCATTTGAGTCGTATCATGCTTATGATAAATTATAAAACTCAATGTAGATTGTTCAGCATTTTGGATAATTGGACAGACGACTGTACTGTTTGAAGGTTAAATTCAGATCTTAATGTAAATATAATTGAAATTTGCTAAAATGTGCATATTCAGCACATTTTTCTTTTGGCTGCTTAAATGAACTCTCAGTGCCATAAATGTCTTCACTTTGCTGAGGTTAAGCCTTCTTTTCATGTTTCTGAACCAGCTTTTTTTTATCACAAATCCACTTCTGTTGGACACAAGTTAGATGGCTGGGGATATGTAGACGATTGGAAATGGAGAACATACATCTTGTAAAGTCCTATGATGACTTGAAGCTGTGACATTTATTGCTCTGCTGTCCAGAAGAAGAAAAATGGCCATTAATAAATAATGGACCGGAGAGTTCATGAGAAGTTTGGAGCTTGTCATCATTGATTTGATACGCTTTGAAATTTCAGTCTCAGGGACTGATGGAGAGTTGCTTTTTAATTTGAGTTTCACATTGTTTATAGAAAGTTCTGTAGCTCAGGTAAGGTGGGATGAAGCATTGACGGATGACAACGTCTAGAACTTGGTTTGTGAGGACATTATCAGTCACAAAAGACAAAAATGATCAAAAGTACACTTCTCAAGTTTTGGACGACTTATTTTTTAGTAATTGGTTTATTAAACTGTGGTTTTGAGCTCAGTGTTATGCCATTATCGTGTAATTTCTGCGTACGAGTAATAATACCGAAATGTATGAATGTGTGAAAATATTGAATCGTTTTTTGTGATTACCGTCGAAGGTTTTTGGTATTCAGCAGGTTAAACTTAAAAAATAAATAAAAACAAATAATAAAAGCATAAAAATAAATAAATATAAATAAAAACAAATATGTGCACTTCAGATGTATTTTATTTAATACTTTTTGTTATTTAATTTTTTTACTTTTTAAATGTTTTTATTTAATATTTGTTAGTGTTAAAAACGTTTATTGTGATTTTTCAGATGATCTGGCCTCAAAGGCCAACATCATCATAGACCCAGCGGAGATACAAGCTGCCTCCATGGATGACCTGGATGAAGATGATGAGACCGGAGCCGCACAGGTACAAGCTACCGGGGATTTTACTGCATGACTTGGTTGACAAAGAACTTGCAAATTTGTTTTTTCACATCATGAGCCATGTGTCATTTTCATGACACTTGTGATTTGCCGGTAATCTCACAACTCCTATTACTGGTAAATTGGGACGACTGATTTATCGGAAAAGTTCTGTTCACACACAATCTGTTACTTGCAGTTTCTTGCAATTTCCCAGTAAAGTGTATGTGTGAAGGGGACTTTACATCATAGACAATAATGAACGACGTTGTGTGTGTTTGGGATCCACAGAGACCATCTGGTGCTGCTGCTATGGGTGGTGCCATGGCCCGGCCCAGCTGGTTAAGCTCCCCGACGCTGGGCAGAGCCAACCGCTTCCTTAGCACTGCCGCCGTCAGCCTCATGACCCCTCGACGACCTCTCGCCCCGCCCGAAAAGGTCAAAGTCCGGACGCTCGCTGTGGAGCAGAGAACAGAGGAGGACAGTAAGTCAAACCATTTACTTAAATTGACATCTAGGCTAGTGGAAATAAAATTGCTGAATTTCTAAACAACATCTGCACTGGAATTAGAAAATAAGCTTAAGTATATAAAACCATAGAAATATGCTTTTATGAGAAATATAAGCATGAATATTAGAGAGAAATGTTCCAATGGGACGACTTGCCCCAATTTGTTTAGTCCCATGGACTGCCGATGGTTCAATCCTTGACCATCCCATACACATTACACACAAAACTGTTCATTGCTCTTTATTTTTAAATGTGTATTTTGTAAAATTGGAGTAAATTACTACCTATTAGTTCGCATGTTGATCCAAGTGGGCTTTTTCTAGGACAAAATAAGCTGTAATATGGACCAGACATCATGAGTCATAGGTCAAAGTTTAGCGTATACCAGACTACCTGACGCCCAATCACACATCTACAGCGGAAATCATCTGGAAACCAATTTGCTTTTCTATTAGTCTCAAAAAGCCTCAAAGGAATATGACGCTTTAGCTCAAATCCCTCGTCTTTTCTTTCTCCCCCTTAACCGATATCTCTCTCACCCCTCTCCCCTCTGCCATGTTCAGTTGAGGGAAGCCATGGTAACGACGGGCTGTTGCTGGGGCGACCGTTAGAAGAGCCCGACCAGCCAATCACGGAGAAGTCCCTTCTGGAGATCCTGGATGGGGTTATGATGATGTATAATCTTAGCGTTCATCAGCAGCTCGGAAAGGTAAGAGATGGAGATACAGATGTTTTTGGGTGTGTGCATACAGGATAAAGAGACTACAGGTGGAACTTTACTCTGCTAGTACAGTGCGACATAGAAACAGCTCAGACTATACTCAAAAGTTGGCTTTAATTTGGTGACCTGCTTCTTTATTACGTGAACTGTAGGAAATTATATTAATACACAATGAAAGATTTCGTTTTAGAATGTCATACTGGGACAAAAAGATGATGTATGATGACATATCAATAGATGATATTAGAGATGCATCGGTGCTAAATTTCTCCAGCAATAGCGATAGCCGATTACTCTGCCTTGCCGATACCAATTCAGAAAATTGAATGAATTTTTCTTAACTTTCTGAATCTGATAAAATGTTTAGTTTTTCTCACCCTCAAGGCATCCTAGGTGTATATGACTTTGTTCTGTCAGACGAATACAGTCAGAGCTATAATAACATTTATCCTTGCTTTTTCAAGCTTTATAATGGGACTGAATGGAGTATGAGTGCAACCATCAAGAAAAAAAACATCTCGACCCCCCATGGGGTTAATAAAGGCCTTCTTAAGCAAATCAATGCGTTTGTTTTAGAGAAATATCCATACAACTTTATAAATGGATAACTTCCATTGTTTGAAAAGTGTGAAAAGTTGCTTTTATCGACCGATGCTGATAACATCTGTGCATCTCTAGATTATATTATCGACAGAGCTCTAATTTTGTTAATGAAAAACACAAAAAGTTGTAGACACTTTGTAATGCACATGAATCCTAAAGGTCAGCTCACAATTCGGTTCAATTCGATTCAATACGTGCTGCTTGGATCATATGATATGTGGTACTACAATTTAAAAAAAAAGAAACTGAAAATAAAATAATTTATTTTAAAGCATTGACAATAACTAATATATACTAATACTAGTATTTTTTGTTGCACACACCAATTGTAATAGAACATTTAAGGATTCATTAAACTTTCTAAAAATAATTTAATAGATGTATTACTGAACAATATATCAAGATGATAACATCAAATTTAAATGAAGAAACGTAGGGCAGTTCAACGATTAATTGTTATTAATCGAATCCATAATAAAATGTTGTATTTAAATAACACATTTCTGTGCACTGTGTATGTTTATATGGTATTTATAAACACATACGCGTATACATATATATTTATTAAATATTTGCATGCATTTATTAATATTTATATATAATTTTTATTTTTATTTAGCAAAAAAGCCCATTAGAAAAATAAAAACAGGCAGGTCATGTGTTTGCAGCTCAACCAATAGCCTTAGACAAATCACCATAGATTTAATACATGTTGTATTATTTTATGATGTACTGTGTTACAATATATCATTACAGCACCCCCCCCCCCTTGGAAAAAATAACATACACATTTTATTGTGCCCTAAGCGTCTTTGCACATTTTTTGGGAGGGAAAAAGTCCACTTTGATTTACAGTCGGATTCTCATGCCAGCTCATCTTGACCGACCCGCTCCGCTGGTTGACGTGTGGTTTCTTTCAAGAGTGATTCACATCTCTGTGATACACATCCCTGCCGGCAGCTGTTTGTGTTTTTCAAGTCTTTCAACAACGAGGAGAAAATGGTGCGGCACTCACGGCTGTAAATGTGTATCATTCATTCTCTCTGTAAAGTGCTTCGCTCAGCAGTGAGCTTTGACCTCTGTCTCCTCTCTTGTGTCCTTAAACCCGAAGAAGAGGCGTTTCTATCACATAGCGATTGATTTTTAGTTCCCTTTTTACTCTAAGTACTAAATACCTGTCCACATCGTTCAGTCTTTGAATTTTCTTAGTTTATTCCTAAGAGGATGCTTATAAATATCCAGAAATGGTTCCGGTGTGCGATTGCTCATACAACTGCCCAGGAAAACTGGGTTCGTCTTACGCCTCTGTTTAACAAAAATGCTATAATTTAAGTGATTAAGTGTAAAATATTACTAATCCACAATGAGAGAACTGAATTATATTCTTCTATTGGTTAAAAGTCTTTTTTCATTTATTCCACTTTGATTTCTGATGTGATTGTAGTCAATTGAACGTGTTATTGAAACGGCTGAGAACTGACTGTCAGATTGCGAGCTGTGAGTAATTTATCAAACAAGCTGTCATTCATCATTAGAGGAGTAGTGTCACTATGGAAACGGTGCAGGCTTTGGGATCTGTACTACATCATCCAGCATTAAGAAAATCCTCTGTTAGAATGAAGGCAGCATAATGATGGCGTCTATGAACAGTACTGTATGTTATTTGGGACGCAACTCATTAGTTTGGAGATCATTCGGCCATCTGGCGAGTCACTGGTGTTTTATGTACTGACCCAAGTCAATTTTTCTCTTGTTTGGCACTCGGGTGAATGTTCATTCTGAAACTGCTGAGTTGTCATTGAGTGGATAGCATTCATTCAGAGAGATGCTGACAGTACAGGGTCAATCCCTCGGGGAACACCTGAGGTTAGGTCTTATGTTTAAGAGTTCAATAGTGATTGATCATGTTGTGTGGGATGTGAACCCACAAGATTTAGTTTTTTACGCAAGTAATTGTGCCAATCTGACAATTACAGTATTTCCATTGTGACATAAAGTATTATTCTCTAAAGCAGGGTTCCCAAACTTTTCAGCCCACGACCCCCAAAATAACAATACCAGTGACTCCAGACCCCCACTTTTCCTCGGAGGTGGTTACAATATACAAACGTTGTGTGCAACTGCGCACATGCACTTATTAGGTCTATCCAAACATGCGCATAATGACAACACACAAGATCATCATGCAACCCCCCTGGGAGGTCTTTGGGAACCCCTTCTCTGAAGAAATAGTTTGCCTTCACAATGAAAATTCTGTCACCTTTTACTCACCCTGATATCATTTAACCTGTGTTTCTTTCTTCTGCCAAACACAAAAAAAGATATTTAGAAAAATGTTGGTGACCAAAACCGTTGGTCCCCATTGACTTCTATTGTATGGACACAAAACCAGTGCAAGTCAATGGGGACCAACAGTTTTCTGGGTAACACTTTAAATTATGGTGCCATTTGTTAACAATTAGTTAATGCATAAGCTAACATGATCTAACAATGATCAATTAATGAAAAAATTATTAATAAATGCCAAAAAACTAAATTACTCATTGTTAGTTCATGTTAGCTAATGCATTTACTACTGTTAATAAATAGCCCCTTATTGTAAAGTGTTACCGTTTTCTGTTACCACTATTTTTCAAAATATCTACTGCAGAAGAAAGAAAGTCATACAGGTAAGTAAATGATGACATCATTTTCATTTTGACGGTGAACTATCCCTTTAACGGACATTTAATGAAGTTATTTATCAATGACAACTACCTATAATGCACTACCTATAAAGTTTCTGGAACTACTTGTGCATTAAACAGTTTTGTTGCACACTTTTGAGCCAATCAGAATCAAGCATTCAGACAGAGCAAGTTATAATTGAAATTGAAAGCATCAGCGCTGGTGTCATGACAAAATTAACCTCTCGAGAAGACTGAT
Organism: Triplophysa bombifrons; assembly: GCA_029783895.1. Classification (NCBI taxonomy): domain Eukaryota; kingdom Metazoa; phylum Chordata; class Actinopteri; order Cypriniformes; family Nemacheilidae; genus Triplophysa; species Triplophysa bombifrons. The sequence goes on from CM056472.1 coordinate 2,179,274, forward strand.
TCCTCATTGATACATGCGAGTTAACTTGACTTTGTAAGTTAATTAAAAGTGTCTTGTTTCCTACTGAGATTTCTTCAGAACTCTGTTGATGAGGTTTACACAGGAGCCTGTCAAGCTTAACTGTCTGGTTTGACGAAAACAGACTTCATAAAGAATTTCTTAATTGGCTTGGCACGGTGCAGTCAGAAGTCTCGCTCTCATTATTGATATACGGCAGAATTCAGGCACACTGTGAAATATCACCATTGTACCTCGTAATTTCATCAAACACTAATGCATTTTTTATTCTGCTGAGTTTGAGAGGGCCGGCTCGCCATAGTCTCAATAAATAATCTAACGAGGCCTCACATTTTGGGAATGGCCTAAAGCGGTTGCTCAGATGAAAATGAGCTGAACAGTAATGTTTTTTTTAAAGCCATCAACTTTTTCCTAAAGGAAATGTACTTTCACTTGGGAAATGTTAGGGGTTAAACGAAAACAAACAAGCAGGTGGACCCAAATGCTGTATTTTGAAATATACAAATGTTTGTGCATTGCATTCTCAAAACTTTCCAGAAGGGGCGCTACGATTTTCAAAATGTGAGTTTTGGACAAATGGAAGGAAATGACACCCATTGGTGGTTAAATGGTTTTATAAATATGCACATATATGTGTCTTAAGTGTACACATTTGTGTCTTGTCAAGAGAGTTATTTTGATTTCAGCTCTATTAGAAGGGTCTCTGCCTGTTACTAGGATGATAATTGTCCTTTTCCCCCTAAAATTGGTGGCTCTTTTGGACTCCAGCCGAATGGATAGCGATTATAATAGTGCTACTGAAAACAAGGACAATTGTCTGGTCCTCTTTGAGTTTGGATAGCCTAAACACTAATGTTGTTTGTGCCATTTTTTTGTGTATGTTTTCTGCAGATGGTGGTCGTGTCCGATGATGTCCATGAATACGCGATTGCGCTAAAGGACACAGAGGAGAAGATTGCCCGATGCCCAAGCATAGTAAGATTATCACATCATCCATGTTACACAAACATAAACCTTATCCAAAAATTACTAAACACTATTAAGCATTTTTTACATTCATAAGATGTAAGAACTATTAGTAGTGTTCGTTACAGATGCACAGATACAAAATTTATCCAACTATAGCTGATTATTTAGAGTGATATCTGCCGATATCCAACGTGATAACCACCCCAAACACACCTCCAAGACGACCACTGCCTCGCTAAAGAAGCTGCGGGTAAAGGTGATGGACTGTTGAGCATCTGTGGGACATCCTCAAACGGAAAGTGGAGGACCCACAAGGTGTCTAATATCTACCAGCTCTGTGATGTTGTCATGGAGGAGTGAAAGAGGACTCCAGTAACGGCAACCTGTGAAGCTCTGGTGAACTCAATGCCCAAGAGGGTTAAGGCAGTTCTGGAGAATAATGGTGGCCACACAAAATATTGACACTTTGGGCCCAATTTGGACATTTTCACTTAAGCGTGTACTCACTTTTGTTGCCAGCGATTTAGACATTAATGGCTGTGTGTTGAGTTATTTTGTGGGGACAGCAAATTGAGACTGTTATACAAGCTGTACACACACTACTTTACATTGTAGCAAAGTGTCATTTCTTCAGTGCTGTCACATGAAAAGATACAGTAAAATATTTACTAAAATGTGAGGGGTGTATTCACTTATGTGATATACTGTATATAAATTCTGAAGATGAAATTAATATTTATTAACTTTTTAAATGTTATTCATTCATTTGATGATAATTAATATTAAACGAAATGGTAATGTTTCTTAACATTTTCTAAATACTGAGGACAAATTCATTACATTTTCATGACCTTTTTAGATTTTTTTCATTTGATACCGATTATTGACCGATATATCGGTGCATCTTTACTATTAATATTGATTGAATTTAGAAAAAAAATAAAATCGTGACTTACATTGAAGAAAACACTCAAATCTTATCTAGAAACCAGTACGAAACTACTCAAAAATGCACACACACACTATAAAGAAGAACTAGGAACACCTTATCTACTGCATATCAATGCCATGGCATCCGTCCACAACACCCAAGCATCCTGTTTTGCAAGGCTATAAGCACCCCTTATATTTTCCTCAGAAAGTTTTCTAATTTAATTATTTATGATGATCTGATTTTGTTTGGCAGAGGCCGGATATTCTGGAAGAGTTGCAAAAGAGCCAGAAAGTTTTTGCTGAAAAGCTGAACCACTTGAGTCGCAGGTTGGCCTGGATCAACGCCACCATCTACTCCAAGGTACGTCTGACGGCAACAAATTTTTTTTGGACAAATATGAGGTATTTCTTTGAATTTCAGAGGTTGGGACTGTGTCATATTTTCATATTTTTTGGTTAAAAATGAATACAAATCAATGCTCGAAACTGCTTAGTTTACCTTGATTCACAACAATATACTTATAGCAGGGACTTTTAATTCAAGCTCTGTCGGGTACGATATTACAGTTAATATCATCCACTTTACATCTACTTGAGTTATGTATTATATCCTGCAATTTATGTTTCAAACAGATGGTGATAGAGTGGCATTGTAGATTCAAAGGGATACTTCACCCAAAAATGAAAACTGTCATGAATTACTCACTCTTGTTGTTCCAATTCTGTGTAAATGTCTTTGTTTGGTTGAACACAGAGAAAGATATTTGGACGATTGCTTGTAACCAAACCCATAGTAGGTAAATAACATCTTAACATAAATATCTTTGTTCCAATCTTGCTCTGTGTTCATCAGAACAAAGAAATTTGTACAGATTTGGAACCAACTTGAAGGTGAGTAAATGAAGACAGAAATTTATTTTAGGGTGAACTATCCCTTTAAATAATGTACGCGCTTATCTCTCCATTTATACACTTCTATAGCTTCTGTGAATCTATTTAGTTTTAAAAAATGTGTTTGAATGCAGGAGAAGATGTCGGATGTGTACTGGCTCCTGAGGGTGTGTATCCGCACCATCGAGCACGCGGACAACACCAGCTCCTTGTTTGCATTCATGCCTGAATTCTACCTCAACGTGGCCATGAACAGCTACAGCGCCCTCAAGAACTACTTCAGCCCCTCCAACAGCATGGAAGAACTTCCAGGTCATTATCACTTCATACACTTAAAATGAACTTCAAGCATACTGCTGGTTACAAACTCGCTTATTGTTATGCAAACTGTTATTGCAATTTATTGTTTTGGGATATCAAGATGAATAGTTTCATCTTTTTGCATTGTTTTGTTGTGTGACACTCTTGATGATGTATACCTGGGTAATATATGACATGTCATATATGGCTATCAATGCATTTTTTGATTTCTGTTGTTATACATTAACAATAAATGAGGAGCATTTACTGTAACATTTAAACCTTGAGAGCAAAATTGTGCAACCTCTTGAAGCAAGAAATTCTTCAAATCCATTTTTTATGACTATATCTTTTTGTTATGTTGTGTTACTCAACATGTTTGTGTTTACTGTTGCTTGTATATCACCCTCAGGTTACGAGGAAACGCTCACACAGCTTGCCACGATTCTCTCCAAGCACTTCGCAGATCCGCGTATCGTCGGGACAGGTGAGAGAAACCACCTTCGTATGGTTCTGAACCATGAACAGTCTAGATATTCCTCATTAGCACGATATAAATATCTAAAGAGTGTGTTGGTATTGTGACTCAGTGGTTGCTAAGATGTTCAGGGTGGTTGCTAGGGCATTACTAGGGTGAATGGGCGTATTGTTCAACACTAGAAAAGAAACTTGTTGTGGTGTACCATTAGTCATAGCTAGCAACTTCAAATTTATATTGTCTGAGTAAGAGTTACAAATTTTGTTATAACATTTCATTGGCCACACGTTTACACAACAAAGGACAAGTTTTTAGAAATTATACTGATACAATATATGTGTGAACTGTGACATTATGCCCATGTGTATTACCTGTTTAATATTTACCAATCTTTAGGAAAATTAATATAGGCCGCTTCAACGCGAAACTGTGGGTGGGCCTGGGTGGTCTTGGGCCCACCCACTTGTCAGTCAGGCCCATTCAGTCAGTAGCCTCATAAGAGAATTCTCTGGCAATGAACACAAAACTTGACCTATGAAAATAAATTGTATAATTTCTTGATTCGTGTTTGCCATATAATCAAATCTATCGATCTATACTGAAATAGATGAGCAGGCTTGGCATGTATTCACGTTATGTTAGGAGCCTAATAAAACCGCAGGTCGAAGCAACCACAGTTCACGTTTTTCTTTTTTCCCACAAGGCTCTGTTTTAGAGGTTATGCATGCATCTTATAAAAGTTAAATTAATTGCTAATGAAAAGAAGATTTAAGAGAGTCATTTATTATTCGATCTAATAATGCTGCACCCAAACTGAAACTTAAAGAGTGTGACGTCGTTTTATCTCTAAATGCAGATGTACAGTTGAAATTACTTGACGAATATAATGTAAAATAAAATAATGAACACAAAAATACAAAGCGTTTTGATTGGTTTGATCGCATGGCAATCTTTAAAGGGCCGCAAATCCAGGTGTTTTCCTCCAATGTAATAATAGCCAGTGGTATCCCCAGAATGTCTCTGTAAAGTGTCATTTCAAAATACACATATCTTTCATTACAATATGTTGAACATGGGCAATTGTGGCTGCAATGGAATGCGTGCCGTTTTTGTGTGTGTCCCTTTAAATGCAAATGAGCTTCTGCTCCCCTCCCCCTTTGCAAAATAAGAGGTAGAGCGCTTACATATGTGCTTTGGATGACATCAAGACAAAGCAATATGGCGGAAAGCGCAATTACGTTTGTAATGCCATATCCAAGCAAAACCATACACTAACTGCAATAAAAATCACTTTAATGCTTTGTTTATAAATACAAATTAAATGGAAAAGACAAAAACATAGATAGAAGAACATATGCTGACCATTTCCTGTATGAACGGTTTGCCATTGATGATTAATCATGTGCATGCATATCAATAACAGACATAAACATGGATAAAGGCAAAAACATTCATTCAGAGTACTTGCATATGACAGACAGGTATGTAAAGATCAGCAACCAGGTGATGAGGAGCGATTTCTGCCTCACCTCATTGTCTTAGAAATGTGAACTTTGTTGCTATCCTGTCTAAGTATTGTTGCACTTAGGACATACGAGAAAACACTGAACTCACAGAGAAAGACACTGCTATAACTTTCTTTCATTGTAATGAATAAGCTTTACAGATATGATGTCTGTCACAAGTCTTCTGAACCGATGGGTGCAATGCGTTTTACCACCAACGTTATGACATAACACCTCATTGGACCAATGTAAAGTCTCAGGTTTAGCCGCGAAAATGTAAACAACAGCCGCTAACATGCTAAACACATTATTTAAGAAAGGTGATCTAAAAACGATGTGTAAAACGTACTTCTTCCTGAGATGAAGCTTGATCGCGAACAGCCAGACCCTGGTCTTCCGGGCCTGCCCGACAAACGAGGCTGGGTCGCAGCGCCTCGAACCATTGAGGCACCGGGTCCCAGAGCTTTGATATGCCCCGGCGGATACCTTTCCAACGAGTCCTGACTCTTTTCTGTAAGTCTTTCCGGACTGGAGATATGGACCGGTGAATGTTGATTTGTCAGTCCCAAAAAAGTAAATTATTCCTGAATGCTAGGTCATCGATTGTTAATAACTCTGGTCGAACCTGGGCTCGTTGGGGAAAGGTCTCCTCCCGGCCTCCTTTTGTGTTCCACTTTACATCCAACAACAGCACATTTGTTGTTTTTTAGACATTTTTTTCGCTGGCTAGTGGCTACATCTCCTCTTGCCTGAAAATGGCTGACAGCATGTCTCTTGCGGAAGGTGGGAGCTACCGCCTTATGAGCGGTCCTGGGCAGGCGTAAACAATGTGACATCAGATTGATAGGGGATCCCCAACAGGCAGTTTTGTGTCACTGTTGTGGTTTAAAGGAGATTACAGAAAGAAGAAAAGATGGATTTATATATTTACAGGGTGTTTCTTCACACACCCTGGCGACTCGATTTCTGGTAGAAAAATATTTAAAAATGTATTTTCTGGGATTGCGGCCCTTTAAAACAGGGCTGCTGGCCTATAACCTTTACCCCCCGCACCACAGAGGAACGCGTATCGTTTTTTCAGCAAAGACGAACTTGACAAACCTAAAAATTAGGATCATGTGCCGACTCAAGTGTTTATGTATGTTCCCTACATTATTATGGGCAGTCTGCTTTATTAACGGTTCTTTCGTGAGCTCAAAATGCTTTTTGTACTCGCGCATGCACCGCATACTTTCTATTAAAAACTCGGCATATAATGCAAGGTTATTTATTATATTAGAATATCACGTAGGCCTAATAGACTCGGCCCACCTGATTTTCTCTGTGCCCACCTACATTGTGATTTCTGGCTAGCCACTGTGCTGGACACACCCACGTTGCATACACACGTGTTGTAATGTGAACAGATAAATAATGGACACCGTGTTCAACGAGAGGATTTTCTTCAGATGTGCACCTGCTGTAGATGTGGTGGTTCCTTCCCATGAGGAGCTGAATTGAATCACATTATCTTGTTCCAGACAGAGAAAAGCCCGAGCCATTATGATTTATGACAGAAATATTAAATTAACCATGCTCTGAATTCTCAAACTACATGACATTTCCTGTGTTAATGCATGGACTCTCTTTCTCTCCATCTCTCCGTCTGTCTATCCATTCGTCTCTCTGTCTGTCACACTCTCTTTCTCTTTCTTTTTCTGTTTACATATCATTACCTGCAGAATGTTGAACAGCTCAAAATATGTAAGGAATCAGTTTGTCGGGTTTTTAATGGGAATAATTTAGCTTAATATAGCCAGTGGCATGTACCGTTTATCACTGTGCTCCATTTCTCTCATGGAGGTGTAATTAAAAGCTTCCTACTTCAACCCCCAGGCAATGTGAAGTCGAGCCGCATTTTTTTGTTTTATTCTGTTGAAGATTTGGACTTTGAAATACATGCAATTCATGATTCACGAGAAGTGCAGCACTATGCAAATGAACAGATGTTATTAGACACGACCCATTTATTTAAATTGCATTTCATATGCAGGCTTTTTATTATGTCCACACTCCGTTATGCCGATGGAGTCCGTTTTTTAAAATATTTTTATTTTGAAACGTGGGTGTCTTGAAAGCAGACAAAACGTCTGTTTTGAATATGACTGCGGTGTGCTCTGAACTACCTTTATAAGAGTAGCGCTCATTTTTTTTATTGACCTTCATTCATTTGCCGTCACCAAAGCCTCGATTTTAGTCTTTAACAAAAAGATTTGGAGCTGTTAAATCGTTGACACATTCTAGTACAAGCAAATCTCTCTATTTGATTTCATTATGGTCTTTAAACATTTTTCCTTCTGTCTCCTTCTGTCAGTTTGGTAGTTTACTTATAGTTAGTGATAAAAAACTTTCACCATAATCATTTTAAATATTTCAGTTCAATTTCTGGGAAAACTAAAAAAATCTACACTTTCTTACACCTAACACACATGCGGTCAATGTCTTGTTTCAATAGGACATACCGTATGTCAACATAGAATAGAAAGTCTGTTTATGAGCCCAACAAAACGTGCAAACACATTCATTTTCTGCATTCTTTTTTTTAACCTTTTTCCAACTTTAGATATTAAAGATTCTTTGATGCAGGCTTTGGCCAGTTATGTGTGTTACCCACAGTCCCTGCGAGCCGTCGAGAGGATTCCAGAGGAACAGTAAGTGCTTTTTTATTGTATCAAATAAAAAATGTCTGGACTGTTTAACCGACTAAAGGTAACGGATCAGTTGATGGTTAACTAGTTTTGTAATGACGTTTTTTTATTCTAAGAGAGAAACTGATGGTAGACTAGATGCCGCTATAGCTCTAGCGGCAACAGTGAAAGTTGTGTTTTAAAATTCCTTTCGGACAAATTTCCTTTCATTTTTATTTTTGTCAATGATGTGAATCAATAAAGCGTTTAATCTTTTGGAGGCTATAAAACGAGTTTATCAACGGTTTTATCAAAGTTAACTTCCGTTCTGTGTTTATTGGTCTGGCTAGTGGCTTAAAATGTAACTATTTATACTTGATTTAATACATTTGCGTGAAATTGCAATGAAGCAACGTTCATTATTGTTGTCTAATCTATAGCGACTGGTGAATTGTAAACATGCATGAGATGATGATGAAAAAACAAAAGCCCAATCAGATTAGAGCTTCTATTAGAGTAAGAGTTCTCTTTATTCTGCTGCTCAGAGTGTTTCATTGGTTCCTACTGTCTGTCTCTTGTTTGTATTTGTGTTTTAATGTTGTTATATATAATAAAGTTTTATATACGGTGATATCTGGCAGGCGGGTGGCTATGATGAGGAACTTACTGGCTCCATATGAACAGAGACCCTGGGCTCAAACCAACTGGATTTTGGTTCGTCTTTGGAGGGTACGCAGCATATTTTCTGTTCTTCCCTCGCTTCTTTCTTTTAAACTTCTCTTTCCCCAAACCTCTTTATAGATTCTAGCTCGGAATAGGTGCAATAAATCAAAGCCATTATGCGGAATATCTCCGCTGCCGTTTCCATTGAACATTATGAAATGCTTCTGACAGACCAGCGACTCCCATTGTTTTAACATTTGTTCTGTTCTCCAATCAGTGCCTGCATTGTTCTGTAGCTCTCAGAGAAAGTCTACTTGACTAAAATAAACGTTATGGGTGTAATTGAAGTGTCTTTTCATAAAGAAGTGGTGAATGTTAATATTTAAAGGGTCATTGGTTACAGGCACAATAACAGGCTAAATCTGAGAAACATTAATATGAAGTCTGATCTTTAATCGTCTTCGTCTTGTCTTTAGGGTTGTGGGTTTGGCTACAGGTACACTCGCCTTCCTCACTTACTGAAGACCAAACCTGAGGATGCCAACCTACCTAGCCTTCAGAGTAAGTCATTCAATTGTATTACTTTATGTACTAAATTTTACTAAAAATATTATTTTCTTTTTGTCAGTTTTTCTCTGTTATTTTTCAGTTATATGCAAATACATTTCTGTTGTCATTTACATGAAGCAATATTCAAAGAAACATTGTGGGAGATGAGTAAAGCATTGAATGTGTGAATTTTTTGTTTGTAATTTTTATTTTAGACTGTTTTATAATTTATTGTTAGCATTTTACAACAAGGTTTAATTCATTAACATTAGATGAATTAAATTTAAATTTAATAGCATTTATTTTAATATATATATATATATTTATATATAAATATATAAAAAAATTATAACAACACAAAATAAACAAATTAAATTCACAGACTTTGATTTTATATCTTATAATAACCAAGTCTGTTATTTGGCCTGTTTTGTTTCACTTGAAGTATTTCATACTCAAGCTTTCTCGTGTTTATGTCATTTTTGTTTACATTTGTTAGTTTTTCCCCTTTGTTTAGATATATGTGTGTGTGTGTTTGGTCAATGGAACAGTATTTAATTAATGTCTCATGGTTAACAGTCAAAACAAAGCACTAAATCTTCATCACCCAAAGCACACCACATGCAGAGACTCATTTATATTTTCCATATCAAAACAAACAAACACTCGAGTCATTTATAATCCGAAGCAGCCCCTTTGGACACAATTTCCAAAATATAATTTAACAAAAAGTTAGATTTCCGCAAACTCCTCAAACAATGTTAGCATCTTAAAGGGACAGTTTACCCCAAAGTGAAAATTCTGTCATAATTTACTACCCCTCGGGCTCTTCCATTTTGTTGTTCTGTTGGACATTAAGATATTTATAAGAATTTCTGTAATCAAACAATTCTGGAGCTCCATTGACAACCATATAGGAAAAACTACTACTATGGAAATCAGTGTTGCCCCAGAGCTATTTGTTTTCTTACATTCTTTAAAATATCTTCTTTTGTGTTCAATAAAATAAAGACATTTATACAGGTTTGAAACAGCTTCAGGGTGTGTAAATGATGACAGAATTTTCATTTTTGGGCGAACTGTCCCTTTAAGAAATGGTTTGGTAGTTGAGTCTGTATGTACTGGTTTCAAAAATCAATCAAAATAATTTGTTACTGTTTAAATACTATAGTTACTACAGTAAGTCTATATTAAAGAAATTGGAAATCTCTTTAAATTTGTTTAAAACCTTTTATTTGTGTTTATTAGTATAGTAACAACCCCTGCATGTGGTTTTCAGGGATTTGGAAACTGATGCCATCTACATTACACATGTGCATCTATAAAAAGATAAACACATTCTTTTCTTAAGAAATGTCAATTTTTTCTTTATGTAATATAAGATGTTGTGTGGTCTTTGTCATGTTGAGATGGGGTTGCGGGTGTTTTGCCTGTTACTCCTGGCATCTTCATCCTCCTCTGACATTTCTAGGATGTCCAGATCAATAATGTTAAACACTCACTACAGATGCTGGGGTTATAAGGGCAGTTTTGACGTCATACCGTTGTAAAATCTCTCTTGGCATGAAACTCATTTAACTCAAACTCGGCTTACACATACACTGAGCAAGAATATGACAATTCACCTGTTGTCCCTTTTTTCTTTCAACAACCTGCCAGATCAATACTTTTAAAGAGACAATCATTTTTGGCAAAGGCTTTATTGCAATATTTATTAGAAAAAATCACTCTCGTTTTACTGCCATTGCTGTTCTTGCGTATAAAATCCATCGCCTAATTCGTTGCCTGGATCTTTTGTAATATGATTGTAATTTCTGGAGGATAAAAGCAGGTCATTTTTAAATGTTTAGCCTGTCGTGACTTTGAGAAAAGTCACTTTTAAATGCAACACCATTTGCGATCCATTAAGCTAAATTGCAAATAAATTACCAATTAATTGGTGGAAAGTGGCTGTTACATAGCCGATTGGAGTTCGTGAAATCAATGGCTAACGTCTGTTTAATTAATTGGTAATGCTATCATTTGACTGCACCTAAATTGGAAAGAGGCTAAAGCTTGCTTCAAAGGTCCATAAATGTCTTCAGATGATGTCATGTGCTCATTAGCATATTCATTGCATTCTGTCTAGAGTCCATTTTATTTCCTACTCGTTTATCCCACCTCTTGGTTTTACATACAGGCAAATACCCAAATAAAGCATCTTCTTGTACAAATATTTTTAGGTTTGGAATGAGTATAGTGATATGTGGACTTTTTTTGATTAAAAACTAGAAATATAAATTCTTAAGAGAATTTATTTATTACCAAATATATTGAAACCTCTGTTAAGAGAGCATAGACATCATCTTAAATTAAAAACAATGTACATTTCTGAAGGAAAACACATGAATTATTAATGTGACAAAAACTAATATGTTTTTGAGAGATTTCATACTTTGTAGGATTTTTGTGAATGAATATGTTCAAAGCAGAAGCATCTCAAATAATCTACAATGAAGAAAGGATGACTGATTAAAAAAACTATGGAAAAAATGCTTTAAAAAAATAATCTCTAGGTACTTTTAAGGGGGGGTTGGAATTTGCTAAGGGGGTCTGAAATCTAAACGTCAAAAATCAGATTTGCTACACTGGGCGCAATAGTGAAGTACTATTTGTATCCTAAACTGGCGTAAACAGCAATATTCTAATATTAATATTATTAGTAATTTTTTAATTAAATAATTAATAGGGCAACACTCTCCGCTACACTTTTCATGTGTTCTCATTCTTTTTTTTTCTGTCACTCTGTTGAGGCTAAGAGCTGTGGGAACTGTCAAATAAATCTCATTCATTTCATTTCATCCTCTGAAACACCACGAATCGAGAGTAACCTTATAGTGCACATTTCTGTGTTTCTCCATTGTACATGTTTGAAGAGAAAGCTGCTGAGGTTTATTACTTCTTCATGACTGCTCAGGAAGAAGTCCTCAAACATTGACCCATTCATATATAATGCCAGCTTCCAGATCTCCTTCACCACAATAACAATTGTGACTTTTAATAATGACACTAAAACGAAAATTTCTGAAAATATTTACTGTTATTTTTACGACGAATACAATTTTTTTTTAACATTTGTATTAATTGTATAAACCGGTTGTATAAACTGCTTAGACTTGTCTTCAAGTTATCAAAATGTTTTCTTCAAGAATGGAAATAACTTCAAGTCAGTTACATAAAAAGGTAGATGGTCTAATTGAAATCTGACCAGTAATATAAATGTAAATGTCCACACCCGATGTGGCACGATGCAGCGTGACAATCCTATTAGAACAAGCCTAGTCGCGCGGCGTTCGGGGTAGATACGGTGTTAAAGTCCCCCTGTGGTCGATAACTTTATCCCTTAAAACTAATTGTTGACCATCAAAATGACATATTTAAATGTTTTTTTTCCTGTGAAAATATTGTTTCCAGCCCTAAAATGATTCATGTAACTCTACACCTGAGCTTCAATAAGTATACGCAGATACAATAATATGCAAATTAGCCCTGCATCCATGCATTTGCAACAGGCAGTTCATGACATCATTAACCAGAGCAGTTTCAAACCGTATTGTTAAACTGCAGTAAATAATAATAATAAGTAATAATATTACAATTTACAGGTCTTGTGCTTAACTTCACAATTTATTCTCTATTTTCATAACCATAAGGACAATCTGGTATTGTCCTTACACTTATGTGACGCATTAATTCTTTCCTGGTCTGATGAGTCTTGTCTCAACTCTAATTCCATCTCTCTTCATTCTCATTTGCATGATGTCCAGGGGATTTGTCAGTTGCTAGTTTTCAAAGTAAGTTTGGTCTTATTGCTTCTTGTTTTCACCTTCCGTTGACCCTGATCCTCGGTGTAACACTATCCTGTGTGTACAGTTTGTTCTGCTGTAACCGTACAGACGGAGCCGCCTGACAGCAGACTGACTCACAGTTAGGATTGTGTTCATTTACCCTTGGACTAGTTTACCCTTCAAGTCTTGAACTAGTTTAGTGCTGACGTGTAGCTTTATGAAGATGTAGCATTTCAATTTTGTCTTGTTTGTTTCCTTAGATCATTCCAGTTGTGTCTCATTCCAGCCTGTAGTTTTGACTCTTCCTTTATAATTGTTCCTCATTACAATGTGATTTATTGTTTGACCTTAGTGTACTGTTGTAAAGTATTAGTCTATTACACAGCACTCAGAACAAAAATATTTATTTGAGTTTACATTTTAAACATGGCTTAAATAAATGTACTATAATACCTTATAATAACTTTCATTGTCCTTACAAACATTATCTTGGTAGCATAGGTTTCTGACCAAAGTTAACTTCCATAAACTCGTAATCAATCCATTTTCTTTCAAATACTGCAAAAAGCATTAGATTGTGATTTCTTTTGCTCGGACAAGATTTTCACTTCTTGGACGTGACAATAAAAGTGAATTGTATTGAATTAAAGGTGCTTTAAAACATAAAAACATGATAATAAGCACTTTATGTATAAATAATGAATTGCTCTGACGAAAAGATATAGTTTTACTGTAGTATTTACGGTATTTTGGCAGAAACTATGAATTGCTTTGACGAAAAGAAATAGTTTTACTGTAGTATTTACGGTATTTTGGCAGAAACTATTGCAATATTTTTACAAAGGATAAAGGAATTAAAATGTTTTAGAAATCATTCAAATCATTCAATCACTAAAATTAATTTACTACAAAGATTTTTAGATTATAATTTATTTTTAAAATAACAATGTATTAAACGTTGTACTGTGGTAATGATGGTATTCTGGCAGAAACATTTTTTTGTAAATGTTAAAGTAATAAAAATAACAAATTTTATTTTTCTAAAGGTTAAAGTAATTAAAATGTTTGAGAAATCATAAAAAATACTAGAATTTATTTATAACAATATAATATAATAATAATGAAAATGTATTAGTTATACATTAGTTATATTAAATCATATATTTCAGTGTATTTTACATTAAAGTAGGAATTTAGTTGTATAAGCAGTTTTTTGGTTGAATAATGTACTTTACACTTTTTTAAAATATTTTACTTGTTACATTTTTAAATATTATTATGTAAAACCAAAAGCTTAATTGTTCAATTATGAAACAAAACATACTGATACAAATTCAATTTTCTGTATATTGTTTTACTGAAATACTCAAATTAGCATAAAGATGCACCCTGCACTTGTGTTTTTTTAATAAAAACTGTGGGCTGAATTAATGAGGAACTGTGGGAAATTTACCTCGGGATAGCGGCTTATACAAACAAATTTAGTAACCTTATCTGGGTTTTTATTTAAAAATCTCCATTATTTATTTATTGTGATACAACTGAGAGTTTAAGCAGTTTGTATTCAGCAAGCGACATTCTGCTATCAAGTCATCTCAAAAATCCTTAAAAAATATATTTATTTACTGATGCATTATGGGATTGCCATCATCTTGCATTCGTATGTAGCCAGTTGTAAGTATCCTAGAAAGCAACATCCAGCCCTCCCATCAGGTTTAACATTTCCATGATGCCTCACAATATTGCCTACAGGGGCAGCTGGCAAAGTTTCAGAACAGAACAACAGTAAATGTGATTAGTGTCCCGTGTATCTCCTCGTGCTCAGAAATGTCCTATCCCATGCCATAAATGACGCAAATGTCCTCCACATTTACAGCCTTTGTATATCTCTCTATGCCTCGGTCATTGCCACCTAAGTCCCAGTGTTTCATACCTTCCACTTAGCAATAAGCAAAGACGGACATTTAATTAAATATAAAGGTTGCGTCCGTATGCGAGCAGCCCGCTTCAGCATCTAATGAATGGCTTTATTTAGAGCTTTATTGCCATTGCTTGCTCTTGCTTTTAACACGGCACTCCCAGGCTCTTAGCGTGTTTGCCATCGCTGCGCTCTTCCTGATAAGCTATTAAATTACCCAGTGTTCTCTTTGTGTACGTGTAATGAGAGAGTGGCCTTTCTGTGTTCGTCCAGATGTTGGCAGGTAGCCGTAATAAATGGGACAGGGGTGACGCTTTTCCATCAGCCTTCGGTTTTGTCATTTTCTTTGTTATACGATGTCCTCATTCTGTTTGAATGAGATGCATAGAACTGTTTGTTTCTCTTGTTACTCTGGTATTTGTAATTATTTTCTAATTATTGTATCATTAATATGCAAAAGGTTGAGGTCAAATAAGGAAGATAATACATTTTCATCAGGACCTGCGTTATTAATATAAATTCTGTCCAGCAACCTGTTCTCACTCCCTACTCGTCACATATTTACATTACTTTTGAACACACGGTAAACCCCTTTGGCGTCGTTTTTTGTTGAACAGGGAACTTAGTTGCTGTTCGCTAAATGCTCCAGACCAAGATGGGTGCAATTCTTGTCATTTCATAATTATTTATGGTTTTAATATTTTGTAGCACCCAACCCCAGCCTAAACCTAACCACTTCTCAGCCATATAAAACACAACACGTGAATAAAAGTACAGTCACAGGTATTTATTGCACAAACTGACCAAAAGCATCACAAAGTATTACAAACAACTTGTGTCTCAGATCATTTTGCACCTAAGCCGTACAGTAACGTTCCAGAAAAGTGCTCATTGCTTATCAGGAACCAGTGTGCTGCTTGTATATACTCGTTTTGTCTTCGCTTATTTTATCCATTTGCATTATTATTTCCGGGCTTAAACTATGATAAAGCTTAGCATTTCATGCTTTCATTGCACAGCACGTTCGAGGGCAGAGCTAGCTAAGAGGTTTAATAGCAACGCTGTTAAAGGCGTTTGATCTGACACTAAGATAGCAGTAAGGAGTAAGTTAGTTGACATTTTTCCCCGTTTGTAAAGTCAGGGAAAACCGGACTACATACCGCAGGGTAGAGGGAGAGGAAATGCGCTTTGTAGAGTTGTTTGTCCGTTTAGAGCTACTGCACACAACATGGCGGTGCAAATTGACGAATTCAGTGTAGCCAATGTAGGTTCGCTCTTTAGATATAAACAGGTAATACAAACATAATGGTTCATTACGTAAGGTCTTTATACACCTCTGAAGAAATAGTTTTGTATATTATATTGCATGTTCGTCAATAGATCCTCCTAATAATCCCACATTGCTCCTTTAAGTAGTGTGATAACCATAGTGATGTGTTTTTTATTTATTTTAAGTTTTCTTGTGTCTTTTGCTGTTGTTAAGGCTTTCTGTAGTGTTGATTAGGCTACATTTTTAGGAAACAAAAGCAATTGCAATGGGAAAAGAAAAATAATCGCCCTGGCCACAGTTTGCAGTGTAACCAAAGGCTTAATATTTTAGTTTAGTTTAGTTTAGTTTAGTTACAAAATTAGAAAAGCCTTATGTTTTAAGTCTTACTTTAAAACTTAAAAAAAAAAATTGGGATGACTACTACAGTACATCTGTAAATGTTGTGAGCATCTGAACAATTAATTTCACTAAATGTGACACGTTTATGACTTTAGTATATGATGTTTGTGAATAATATCTTCTTCTGTTTGTCTACAGAGCCCTGTCCTTCACTTCTGCTTCAGAAACACATGTCCGAGCTTCTCAGTCAAGACAAAGACATGGCTGCTAGTTTCCTCAACAGCGTCCTCAACCAACTCAACTGGGCTTTCTCTGAGTTTATCGGCATGATACAGGAGGTTAGACAGAAGAAATATTTGTACAAATTCTAGACATCATTTTGATTTATTTTATAATTTTTAGGCATAACAAGATTCCCAAAGTAACTTTTTTTAGTGTTTATCGTTTGACGGATTTTTACTCATGTCCATTTTTCTGTATTCAGTACATATGGTGCAGGATGGGTAATGCCTCACAGTTTAGTGTTGAACAAACCCTTCACTTGTAATCAGTAGTAATGACAGCACTAATAAAAATCTCCGTTCTGTGTAACTACTGCACTCTACATCATCAGCAACAAAGTACATAGATCTGTTCATTTTCACTGCACGTGTGCGTTTGTGACGCATCACAGAATAGCATTATCCACCTCAGCGATTAAACAAGGCTGTAAAGATCCTGAGATTGCAGAATTGCTCACATGGACACACAATTTCATTAGTTACTGTTCCTGCAGGACATTTATATTCCTTAAACCTTGTGGTTAGCCTTCACTCTAAACCTCTATTATAAAGTAACAGAAAATAAAATTCAGCCTGAACTGCTTATTGTACATTTTACCTTATTTTTTACTTACACCTGAGTTTATTTTGGTCTTTGGTGGTCTATATATTTTATTATTTATTGTAAATTTGTAAATTAATTGTATTATGAAGATAGTTGTTTTTAAAGTCTCTCGTTGACCTGTGCTATAAAAAATACCTTTAAAATCCCATTTTTTGTAAAATAAAATGACATGTTTTTGACGTTATTTTACACCCAACTTTATTTGCTAACTAATTTTTTAACTTATTTGACAATTTGGTAACACATTACAATAAGGTGCTATTTTTTAACAGTTGTTTAATGTATTAGGTAACTTGACCTAACACTGAACAATCGGTCGACAGCATTTATTAATCATAGTTCATGTTAATTTTAGAATTTACTATTACATTTTAAAATCAAACGTTGTAACTGTTAACATTAGTTAATGCACAAAGATCTAACATGAATAACTGTATTGACATGAACTAACATTAGCAAGGATTAATAAATGCTGAAAAACTATATTGTTCATTGTTAGCTCATGATTGCTAATTATTATTAAGCTTATTGTAAAGTGTTGCCGATTTTTATACCACAATTTATAAATTCGTGAAAATTCAGTGAAATAAATGATAAAGTTGGTAAACTTACAGTTTTTACCATGAAGATTATTATTTGAAAATATTCAACATTTCTGTTTATTGTAACTAAATATAATGTACACCTAAATATTATTTGAAAAAAACTTATTAGAGTTAAATGCTTAAGCAACATTTCTAATTTTCATTGATTTTGAGACAGCAGAATTTACAAATAATTAAAAACATTGACACAACTTTAATATCATGTATCCATGATAAAGTATTAACTCTTGTTGAGGTTTAGCAATGTAGACGTCATCATAACAGTGCTAGCTGAATTCCAATGTATGTGTTTTATTACATATAGTTGCATGCTGGATTCTGATTGGTCTGTCTTTTCTTCACCAATTTAACATCGGTATCCGCCTTTGTCCTGTTTTAAATTTATAAACAAGATGCAGGCCTGTCTCACGACAAATAAAGTCCAATGACCTTATTTAATCTTCTAAGCCACCTCGAGCTGGTATTTCCTTTAGGGAATGCAAATCAGGTTTATCTCATGCTCCATTCACCCCCTTCAAAATATGTCCAGCTGCACACTAATTTAAAGAGTTTGGACAGCATGGAAACAACCTTTCGGAAAATGTGGAGCGCCATTAGTGGGTAAACGCAGGTTCTTAGCATCAGGGGGAGATCCAGAGGATAGCAAAACCTCCCTGATCCGTAATGGCGGTGAAGTAAACCTCAGACGTCAAAGCACTTTCCCACCGAGCTTCCACCTCGACTTGTAAATCAATGCCTCTCAAGAGAGGTGAGGGAGAGAAATCCCGCTCGCAGCGTACTTTGATTCGCTTGCTCTTTCACGTGGAGGTTGGCCCGGATCTTAAGAGCGGCTTTCATCTGTTATAATCCCTGAATTAGTATTGTTCTCCAGGGACGTTTGTGATGTGTCGGGTTGCTCTCTGCTATCATGGAAGTGCTAAATAAGAATCCGATTTGAATTTCTAAATATAAGGGCGTTCTGTTATGCACCAAATAGAAGTATCACCCCGAATGAAATGAACATTATTTATTACAAATATGAACTAAAGCTGGGGTGGGTTGCTGCATGGTTGGATGATCTCATTTACAGAACCCACCCGCAAGTATCCATATTCATCTGTTCCCTATGGCTTTGAAATGTATGAGCGGGAATGGATAGTGAAGGGAAACATGGAGTACGTAGGAACTGAAAGCATCCCAGGATGCACCTCTTGATTTACATGAGGGAATTAGGGACTTGATGCTTTATCCACTCCCAAGGTGTCAAAAACCATTCTAAACAAGTAAACCGATCCAGTAAAACACAATAATTTTATAACAGTTTTATTAATGATCTCTTTATCGGCACCATTTTGAGTCAGACGTCCCATCACTTCTCTGTGACTTTGTTTCAATTGTTATTTTTGTTTTTTTCATTGTTTCAGATCCAGCAAGCAGCAGAGCGCCCTGAGAGGAATTTCGTGGACACGCGGCAGCTGAAAGTGTGCGCGACATGCTTCGACCTGTCTGTCAGTCTGCTGCGGGTTTTGGAAATGACCATCACTCTAGTACCGCAGA
The DNA here is from genome assembly GCA_029783895.1 of Triplophysa bombifrons. NCBI lineage: Eukaryota > Metazoa > Chordata > Actinopteri > Cypriniformes > Nemacheilidae > Triplophysa > Triplophysa bombifrons. Next base: position 2,198,626 of record CM056472.1, read on the forward strand.
TCTTCCTGGACTGGTCCCGCCCCTCCGCCGAGCTGCTGCTTCGACGATTGGCTCAGGTGAGGGATTGACAGAGCTTATCAGTTTAAGCTCGGGAATCATTTTCCATTCAATCGTTATGTTGTGACCTTACTTACATTACGTTTCCTGCAACACTATTTTATGAGGAACTGTAAATTAATAATGTCTTCTGAAGCGATTGCACTTTATTACACATGATTAATATTTTTCTTCTGTCCAGAAGGAAGTGTGTTATATGTAACGTGTGTTTGTGTGGTGCTTTAAAATAGGAAACTCAATGGTTGGTAGGCGTTATTTAATGCCCACTTATTGCCCCAATAAAAAGTAAGTTGCAGTTTTTAGAGATGCACCGATATATTGGCCAAAACTTGGTCTTTGGTTGTCTTTAAAAGCAACTTTTCACTCTTTCGGCTATCAACCACTCCATGATCTGCGGCGATATATCATGTCAATAAAAAGAGCACAAGAAATCCCAATGGATTTGTGCTCTGTATATAGAAAATGTTAATAAACATCACCAGTTTGAAGTTCAATATTAGTAGTCATTATATGAATTAATCACATTCAGAAAGTTTTCAGCAGATATCACTCTGAATAATCGTGTAACATTCCTGTTTGTCCCCTGCCTGTTTTCTACGTTTTTACCCATGGACTGTTAGTCGCCACGCCCCCTCACCTGTGTTCATGTTCTCACTGACTTTTGCACCCTATTCCCTAACAGTATATATATTTTACTTCTATTCGTACTGTTTCAAAAAGAAGCACTTAGATCTTCTCTTGAAGAATTTTATCTTAAATAGTAAAAAAAAATATATATTAAGAACTAAATTAGCAATGCACTTTAAGCTCATTTAAGTATATTATTGTAACAAAGCTCAATAAAAGGGAAGGAAGGAGGCGGGAATCGGCAAACATTTAATAACAGAAATAATAACAGCCGGCGGCCCCTCACGGACGATCGCCGGCGAAATAACATAAACATAAATACAAACACAAGTTCGGGCCCGGTCCTCTCTCCTCGACGGTCCGGTCGCTCGTTCCTTTTATGCTCCCCATCTCCTACGAGATTCGAACCACGGTCTCGCCCCGCCTACTCTACTACAATTATAGTGCACAATTATTTTAGATCTTTTTGTGCCCAATTGTCGCACTTTAGCGGCATACAAAATCTATATCGGTCTGAATCTAAAAGTCGAATTGAATTAAATAAACAAAATTGTTTTGTCAGAAAGTGTTGAGGCCAAACAACTGCATTGAAGGTCTTGTCAGTCATTTAATGCTTTTCACGTTTTGTGTGTCCTTGTTTTTGCTTTTGTGTCTTTGGACAATTTATGTACACACTGTATGCAGATGAGATATCCTTGGTTGTGGTTTTGTGGCCTCATTTAAAAGCAAAGGCTTTGAAAATGATCTTTTTTCACTGTGCTTGAGGAGGATTCGTTCCCAGTGGTCCATCTATACACCTGCGACTTATAATCAGAGTTTAACTGAAACACACCTTTGAGCACAGCAGGCGTCCACATGTCCTTGAGAAGAACACATTCACATCCCACATCTACTGCACACGTTTGCCTCACATTTATTATTTCCCCTTCCTTAGCAGCACTAAATGAAGATAACAACAGTTCTGTAAGCATTTTGAGGATGGAAGACTAAAATAAAATTTCTTTATAATAACATTTACTGTATGGACACCAAGATCAGGATAGTTCTGGAATATTGTCATTGAGTTATCCTGGTGTCGATTTATGTTATTAAATACTTTCATTGTTTATTCAACATCATTTTATTCCAAAGCTGTATGACTTTCTGTCATGATTCTGCCTCTTTTGGTCATGTTTATCTTAGTCTTGTGGCAGGATCATGAAAGACCCACTTGTTTGGTGTGGAGAGAGATATGGCATTGTTTTTTAGTTGGGCCTGCCATGCTTTCTCTACGGTCTCGTATTTGACCCCGCCCCCTAATTTCCTCGTTTAGCTTCCCGCCGTTGTTTGATTCCCCACACCTGCCCATTGTTATCTTCCCTGGTTAGTTCCCCTATTTAATGCCCTTGTGTTTGCTGTCCTGTGCTGTTTCGTTTTGATTCGTTTTGATTCGTTGCTCAGTACTTTTGCATGTTTGCAGACATGCCCTGCCGTGTCAAGTTCCTGTTTAATGCCTTTTTTAGTTGATTCTGGTCTTTCTTGTTTTTGCCACCTTGTTGGAAGTATTTGAAGTTTGTATTGTTTAGTTTTTGTTTCACCCCATCGTGGGTCTTTTGTTTTTTATTAAAGTTTTGTGGTTTTTCAACCGCTGCCTGCGTTTGGGTTCCGCCTTCCCCGAGTGGACACTTTCGTTCTTCCACAGAACACAAATAGAGATATTTTGAAGAATGTTGGTGACCAAAAACACTGAACCCCAACTTCTGTTAAATGGACACAAAACCACTGAGACATTTCTCAAAATTTCTTCCTCAGAAGAAAGAGTCATACACAGGAATCACATGAGGATGAATGAATTATGATTTTTTTTATTTGGGGTGAACTGTCCCTTCAAAATATAATATCCTAGTTAATATGGTCTGTTACACGATGTAACCCCCAGATGTGTTTGGTTTACTCAAAGCTTCTTCATTGGAAAATGTTTCTCCCCCAAGTAAAATTTTGGTTAAGCAACATTTTCTATGTTGTGTTTTTTCTACAGCTCCTGAACCAAGTGTTAAATCGAGTCACGGCAGAAAGAAACCTGTTTGACCGAGTGGTCAACTTGCGCCTCCCAGGTAACGTTTCTCCTTTTGTTTTGCATAAAACTATACTTGAACATTCGTAGAAAAATGCAAATCGTGTGAAGCATCACACACGGGAGTGCATGCTTCAGTACGCACTTGAACGCAATTATATTTCTCAAGTGCAAACCTGTCAGCGGCTTTGCTTTGTCTTTGATCATTTTCCCTGCGGGCTGAAACGTGGTTTGTTGTATTCTCACAGCTAAATCTTCATTCGTCATCTTTTTTGGATCTTATTTTACGTCCCAGAACGCATCAAAACAATTCAGTACTCATTTTGCAAAGTGCTTGATATCAGCTATGAAGTTTGAAAAGTCGGCCCGCCTAGTCAGGGAACGATATAGAGCGAATGCTGTAGGCCGAGAGATTAGACGGCGAGTTAGTGGGGAAACCATAATCCAATTGTGCTGAAGGATATCGAGAGCATCCTCGGTGCAGGAGGGCCAATTTTCCCCTGTGACACTGTACACTATTAAATCTATAATGTATGAGGTTGGGTCGCGCTGTTAGCCTGAACCTCACCCCCAGAGGGGCTTACAGAAGACCGGCGCTTAAGCGGGAGTCTAGCTGCTAGAGATGATGTTATTAGACCCATTATGGGAGCATTATGACTCATGTCACCGTGGTCTCGCATACGGTCACCGGGTAGGGAGCATACAATACTGTTTTAGCTTAAATGTATTTTAATTTGAGAAAAACTTGATGTTTTGCCTATTCTCTTTTTATGTGTGCCCACTGTCCCATTTTATAAAGAAATGACATTTTCAAGGGATCCTTGGAACGACACAAAAGGACATTAGTCAGACATTGGCTTGTCTGTTCTTTTTCTTGACCTGCACTTTAGAAAAGCGCTTGCAGTTAGAAAAGTCTCCAATTTAAGTCATGAAAAGTAATTTTCTTGGTAAATAACCTAATGATGTTGTGTAGTTACATGAATCACAGATTGTTTGTAGCTACATGGCTCTGGTTGTGATTTAAAGGACAGTTATCTAAATGGTTTACAAATTTGTTTATTTGTTTGCTTAAGCAATAAGGTATAAGGTATTTAAAAATGGCATAATATATAATATAAATAGGTTTTGCTCCTTATATTATGCATAGTTGAGGTCTTTAGCATTTAGTGATCAGTTACCTAGAGCTGTTCTCCATAACTTTTTTGGTGTGAAATAAACAAAACTCAGTACCACCTCAAGAATGGTAAATTTATAACAACGATTTATAATCTGAGATGTTGTGAACAATTTCACAGGAAATGTACAGAACGTACAAGGCAAGCGTCTAAGATAAAAAAATTTCAAGTAAAAAACACAGATGAGATTTCTTTAATGTCTCGATTATTTCTTAAACAGAGAGCTATTGCGTCTCAGATATTCCTCCTTCCTTCCTGAGAGTTTCAGAAGCGATCTCAACAATGTCTCAAAATGAGCTCAGATTGTTTAAGTCTGCAATCAAAAGTCAATATTATTGAAGATCTCAATATGAACTCAAACATTTCTCATCAAATTCACCCAAATCCAGATTATTTTATTAAATTTAGAATTGACAAAAAGCATCCTTTTTTTGTGTTTGAAATACATTGGCAAAATTTACGAATTGCAGCTTAACTGTAAATTAAAATGGTTACACAATAAAAATAATGATTAATTTGTACTAAAGCATTTTTTATACATATTAATAACATAAAAATATAATTACCTGAATTAACTGTCATATTTCTGCTCAGGTCTGGAAAGTGTTGATCATTATCCTATCCTCGTGGCTGTTACAGGGATTCTGGTGCGCATTCTGGTGGACTCGGACAAACAAGGGTACGTTGATGGGTTTTTCATTTAAGCTTATATTTTATGGTATTTGCATGCCTTCCTGGATATAATTTACAGTGATGTCGTAAATATCAAATTAAAGCAGATTAAATCAGCACTCATGAATTTCAGACATTGCTTAATTGCTTTCTTGGTTACACTCGCATCCTATTTATTTGACATGTTGTTGCCTGAAGGTTTTTTAGAAGTAATTATCTTGAAGATTGTGGTCTATATAAAAAATGCAGCTGTCTACGTCTGAAAACTCTGGCCATCTGGAGACTCTGTAGATCAATTTCTGCATCTCAAGCTATAAAGTCCTCGACATATTTTCAAAGTAGATAACCTCAAACCAACAAAGTTGTATTTAAACTGAGCTTCTATTTTCATAGGTCTGTGTGGATTGTATCAAATAATGGATGTCTGTGACTTTGTCTGGCTTTGAAAGCCATTTTTGCTTTCTTTTTATAAGAGCCCATTTGTTCCTAGCAAACTGGCACATGGCAGAGGTTGCGCTTGTTGGCACCGGTGCCGGGTGACTTTGGTCTGATCTCCAGAAGTAATCGACAGTTAATTGCGTGTTCTGTTGCCTGGGGAAGTCTGACACCTACTTCCTCCCTGTTGTGGGCATGTGGGGCTGAAAAGAGGGTCAGAGCAATAGGGTTTCAGGACAGAAGATGTCCTGTGGGAAGGTGACAGATAATAACCAAAGAAATTAGACTTCTGAGAGACCAAATAAAGGACAAACGGTGTCTACGGTTTTAAAATCATTTCTAAGGCTAGATTTGTTGTGTTGCTGGCACTTGAAAAGTCAATTCCACTGTGGGTTTAGGCTTTTGGTGAAATGTTATTCTTTCTTTGATATTATTGTTTTGCTAGACAGCATCACACTGTGCAGCTTTGATAAAGTAGAAAGACTACTAACTGTAAATTTTATGATGTTGTGCAATACTGTTTGTCAGCCGAGGCCATTTTTACTCCGGTGTTCTACCACTTAAAATGGAAGGTCCAGTGTATGAAATATAACTGCATCTAGACAAACAAATAACACGCAGCACATTTACCATTTGGTTTTTTTATCTTTAGTGTGTTGTTTGTTTATCACCTTTGGGTTAACTACTGGCATTTTTATTTTAAGATGCAATCTGTAAGGTTTTAATCTCTTTCGCCACCTCTGTTTGAAATATGAAATTGCGGGTGAATTTATGTACTTTTCTTTATGTGTGTTAAAGTCAAATGATGTCAGACTGACATGTCTTTACCTGACAGCTCAAATTATAAAGCATTTTAAGTTATACCGTATGGGGAGGAGGCAGATCATTCATGTTCTTGTTCTACTTGTGGTTTATTTTAATTATTTTATTAGCTATTTTGTTTATTTGTGTGAAATAAAAAATGTACGTTTTGGGGTTTGATTTTGGTCAAATAAAATAGAAAAATTAAATACATAAAATATAAATAATTGACATTTTAATTTAGACCACTTCGCATGATTTAAAGACTGGTCCAGAATCACTTCCAGTTTCTTAATATTTGAAATCGTAAATATATAAATAGATCTTAAAGATATTTTTTTAACATTTTGATTCAGTTATGGATGTTCTGTTGGTATTATTTTGTTCAACCGTTTGTGTAGCGTTAACCCCCCCCCCCCCCCCCCCCGTAATTTTAGTGAATTTTACTGTTGAAGTTTACGTATTGATGAATTATCAAATGACAGAAAAAGACTGCAAGAAAAACACAAAAACATACAATTTTACATTGAAACATGTTGGTTTTTTACAGTTTTTTGTACTCATCTGGCAGAATTTTTTTAATGGTATTATTAACAGTTTGGTCTGTGGTTTAATTTCTTCAATTATACTATAGGATTTATTGTTTGTAGTTCCAAGATCCCTGTGATAAAAAAATTGTAGTGCATTAACATTTATAAATGTGAGCAGGTGTAATATTTGTTATCATATAATGAATTATGCAAAGATAAAATCAAGACTAACCTTCCTGAGGGTATATTTTAGATACTTTTGCATATCTCCTGAAGCACTCCCATCATTTGCCTTGATGAAGTTGATGTCTTGAACTTTTCAAACTCTTGATCTGTTGCGTTCTTCATAGTTGTTTGGAACATTGCTTTGAACATCTAAGATGCATGGATGAGTTTGGTAATGGTCTTTCTCTGAAAAGATAATGAATAATTTTGAACGTTTTTTTCCTGGAATATCCTGATAACGTCTCTCTGCTGTTGAATGCTTCCTAATTAGACATCTTTCACTCTACTGTGTTCAATTGTGTATCATTGAGCAGATGTTTAACGCTTCAGGCTGATGTTGAAACCATCTCTTTATCTGCACAGATCTAGAGGGATTAAGTGTTTAGCAAGGACAAGAGAAATCACAGCAGATAGATGGAAATGGCACATTAGTAGATATTGAAGAATTTCATGTGGTTTGAGAATTGCATCCTGTAAAAGCGTGTCTGTTTACTATCATTATTTTAAAGTGAAGTCGTGCTGTTGAAATGCTTTCCTTTTGAGCTTGATCTCAGAAAGCTTGCATTCACTTTTCTTTATATCGCAGTAATGTAGAAGTACAATGTCCTGAGTGTTTCTTTTTTCAAAGATGAGGTTTTATAGGGACGTGTAAGATTGCACTTGAGGGATTTGTATATTGAATTTCTTACTACATTAAACATAATGTGCAATTTGCAATGTATTTGAATATAAAATGCACTGGCTAGCATTTGAGTTGATATATTTTGCATACACTGTATTATTTTATTGTTAAACGGATAACTACGTTTTTTACATTTTCAAAAATCATGTTTTTTGCGCATTTCAAGTAATATCAATCAAACTGCAGTTTCTTTCTTTTGATTTAGTAATAGGAACAAAAAAATAGCTAACTAACACAAGAAAACACAATTAAAACATGAGGATAAAAACGTTTTACCTTTTTGTCAAAAAAAAACTTTGTTGCAAACGAAGTCTTCATATTTATAGCATATGTCTTTTCCCTCAAGCTTGAATTTTGATGATAGGAAATACAGTACGAGTAAATGGTTAAATGACATTAATGCTTAAATATTATTTCATTGAATTAAATTAAGTTCTGTTTTGTTTTCTTTGTATTTCTTTTGTTATTATTTCTTTTATTTTTATCAATTGGACATGCTCTATTCGATACTTTTTATTGGTTATATATTTGCAAGACCCACAGACAAACATGAAGAGTGACCAATATGATTTATGAAAAAAAAAAAAATGAGACACAATGTATTGATTGATCCGACAGTGAAAGTATTATATTAAAGTTTTTTTTTTAACAATTTAATAATACTCATGTATGACCTCATTTAAAATCGGCACAATTTTTCATTATTTAAGTTCTAAACCAGAAGTTTATAATATCATCAAAATATAAATCATTAAGATGTGTCAATCCCCTCGACCGGTCTTGTATTTATTCCAGAACTGGTCACATATTCTTCTTCATTTATCATATGACCAGAACAGCACCGTATAAAATATTACACTTTTGATTGTGTCGCTGTAGCCGTATATGCATGAGCTGTGATTAATATCAGTCTTACTGATATACCACCGCTCCCACTCCTGTGTTATTGCTTTCATATGAATCTTGACAAAAGATCTGAGAAATTGCGGTCTACTTTCCAGTTTACATCCTAGTATCGTCGACAGCTAGCCTACGCCGCAGCTGAACTGTGGCGTTCTCTTATCTTTTCAGGATGACCAAGCATCTCTCTCTAGTGTGCTCAGTTAAGACGTGCTCTTTCCATTTTAATGTCATCCGACTGCTTCTGTTTTATAATGTCTTTCATAAGGTCACTGTAAGCCTGTAAACACACATTGAGATGGCAGGTCACTTCTGTTTACATGTGAACACAACAATTTCTCTCCTTACAAGATGACATTTACAAACTTGAGAAAACCGTCACCTCACACCTCGGGTAAAAGCATTTCTGAATTTTTTTAAAGTCTGTATTTGAATCAGATTGCTTATGGTTTGTTTTGGCTTAAAAGCCGGAAAGCTTTTTCATAATGAAATTTGTTTATAATTATCGTATTATCATATATTTTCATTAAACAAAAATCTTTTCATTGAGAGAAAATGTAGAGGTCTAAAAATTGACAAGAAACACCTCTGCCATAATCAGACCAATCAAACTGATCTGATGCTAAATTTGGCGCATGATATCACGCACAAAACTGTTAATGAGGAAATAATTGGTGTGACACCTGCCACCTTCCCGTTTCCTGGATTTCTGTAGAAATCGGCTCTAACTCAAGGTGTCATGCTGTTATTATTCTCTTTTTTATTCTCTCAGGAAACTCAGACCGTAGTAAAATGTACACCGGCTAATTCATTTGCATGCATGTCTCATACGTTTTAATGTAACCATCCTAAGCTATGTGGATGTTTTTGCTCACAAATTTGATTTCAAGCTTAGAAAATCAAGCTTGAAATTAAAAGGAACCTTTCCTGGAAAAGGAATGGCTTGAAGTTATTGGGCCAAAGCGGTTTATTTACAGTAGTGTCAAGCTTCCCGGCTACCGTGCTGTACAGTTTAATATACGCCTTGTGTGGTACATTGGGCTGCATTTGCAGTGCTCGTAGCAAACTACATTTGTATTTGCTGTTGCGTTAAGTTTTTGCCTGTTTGAAAAGTTATTTTGTGGAAAATTCAGGGACAAGTTTTACACGTGTCCTAACCAAACACGCCACGACGCCATGACAAGTGATAAAATATATATTTTTTACATGTTAACCAAAGGTTATGTCCTAACCAGCCACGACAGCATTGCGTGCCGAGCAACGGCCGTTTCTATTTTAGAAACGTTTTTTATTTCCGCTACATCGCGGCTGACAGCTCCGCCCACACAACGATCTCATTCGATGTAAGTTCTGCACCTCATGAATAAATGGATGAGCACAGACTATATACGTTTGATTTCATATGTTTATATTAAAAATTATAGAATAGTGTTCGGTGAGGCATCACTGAAATCATATGAACAGAACGCATCTTTCTTTGTCCACTCTTTAGCTGCAGGGTGCGAGGCTGCATGGACAGAGAAGAACTGTTCTGATTGGCTGTGTTTTGTGATAGACTGTCGCGTCCCGCCCCTTTTTCGCATTCAGTATGGACAAACTAATTGCTTATCGCAGGAATCTAATCGCGTCGCGTTTGTTAAGGATGCGGTGCTGTACTGCAAAAAGTGACTTTCTTTCTTAGTATTTTTGTCGTGTTTTCCAGTATAAATGTCTAAACATTCTTGAATCAAGATGCATTTTATAGATGAGCAAAATGACCTGTCTTGTTTTTAGACAAAAAATATGAAATTTTTGAGAATTTGTGCTTCAAACAAGCAACAAAATCTGCCAAAGGTTTACCTTTTTCTTAATCAGTAAATTCAAGATTATTTTTTAACCCCATTAGCAGATTTTGTTTCTTGTTTTTAACAAAAATTCACTGAAATTTCATATTTTTGGTCTAAAAACAAGATTTATTTTCTCAGGTTATTTTGCATCTTGCATCATTTTGCATCATGCATCTTGATTCAATCATTCTAAGCCATTTATACTGGAAAACAAGACAAAAAGCCTATGTAAAAATGTAAAAAAAAATTGCCGTGTACACCTTCACACCTTGCTTTACCATTACTAGTGTTTATTTTTGTTTGTTTGTTTTGTTGTTTTCAAAAACTACCAAACAGTTAATTGTTCAGGTTACACGATCTAACAATGAACAATACGTTTACAGCATTTATTAATATTAGTTCATCATTTATTAATATATTTTAAAATATGTTAACTTATAAAGTAAAATAGTAAAACTCAAGATTATTGTTAACAGTAGTTGATGCACAGTGAACATAACATAAACAATTGTATTGGTATTAACAAACACTTACAAAGATTAATGCTAAAAAACTGCTCATTGTTAGTGGATATATTTACTGATGCATTTACTAATGTCAACAAATACAACTTTATTGAAATGTGTTTCTTTTTTAATATTAGCATATTAATAAATATAGTTGACCTCTACTTGTACTGAGAGTGAAGGCAATGTACTGTAAGCACTACATCTAACATAATTCTTTGAGAAACCTTCTCAATGAAGTCAGGAAAAGCTTCTGTTGCTTCGTTTTATCGATTAGGATTTGTCTGACGGGCATTTAAAATTGACATCAATTACATTATTTGACATAGTCAAATAATGCTTGTCAATAATACATTAAGATCAAGCTCGATGCGGACCGATCCTTTCAGAAACCTTCACTATGAGTTCTTTTATCTCGGCACTGGGATCTTTAAATTATCTCTTCACATCTCCTGTCATCTCCTTAAAGATTGCCTGTAATTTTCCACAAGAACCAAAAAGCTTTGTGGGACCCATGCCAAGTTCAGCCTTCCATCCGCTATTAGAAACCACACTAAGCACATCCGGACTTAAATGATGCTCAGATCATATTTGTGTTGGATGCAGTTTGTCTGAGTAAAGCAACAAAAATAAACAAAACATTCAAATAAATGCCACTGACGTACACTGCCACTGCTAGGTGGTTCTGGGTTGTTACTTGGGTGTCGCTATCGTGTTCCAAATGATTGTTAATGCATTGCTACGTGGTTTTAAGTGTGTCGCGCAGTTGCTGTGCCGTGGCTTGGTTGATTTTTAGATAGTTGCAAGTCAAAAGTATCAACCCTCAAGGCTCTGTTATATTCTGGTGTAGTTATTCCTCGCCTCCCACCTTCAGTCCAAGTCTTCTTTGTCCATTTTATGGATCGTCAGGTGAAAATAAGTCTCTGAAAAGTAATAGCACACATCTCGACACCAAGTCAGACGATTTGAGATGCTGTTTCAGTCATTTCTCAGGCACAAATGGTGTAAAACCAGGCTCCTTCAAATCTCTAACCCAATATCTAGGGGTAAAGCTTTCACCACCAACCTATAGAAGGTTTGCGGTTAAAGAGAGATAAGAGATGATGTTGTGATAAGAACAGCATTTTGTAATATGTATTTAAAAAGAAATGTATGTAATAAGCTTCACATCGTGTCCTGTCCTTCAGAGGTCACGGGAAACTGTGGGTGCGAGGACATAAAACATCTCAGAGATCTTTATTTAAAGATTTACTTTGGTTTCGACCTTGGTCTTTGAGAAGAATTCCCCCAGCGGTCCATTTACATGTCTTCTAATAATCTCTTCACACTAATGAATTTCTTACATGTCACTTTCCTTCCGCCCTAAATAGCTGGATGGTGATGGACGGCTTTAGTATTTTACAAATGTGGAGGTCAGTGTAAGTTCACATGATTTTCTGATTAATCACATTTTGAGATTTTGTTTCTACCTGTATTGTAAAGGTACACATTGTACTAGGGTACGGCCAGTGTAATTTGATATATACGGTAATAACCATATTCATATACTGTATAAAGATATATTTACATGGTGGCTAAAATAATAGTCGCTTTGAACAAAAGTGTCTGTCAAATGCCTAAATGTAAACCTAAAATGCATTTATGAAATACATTCACTTTATACATTTCTCGGGATTCAAACCCATTGTTATGCCATTGTTAGGGCCTTTTTGTACTCTATGTGCTACAGGAATGCAAGTTAGGTGGAGAGTAATAATTTGTCGATAGCAGCCCTGCGATAGCTCATGTGTGACCTATGACTGTGCTAGTGATGTGAATATGCATTACAGCAAAAGATTTCTAATCTATAAAGAAATTCATTATAATTACAAACAGTTAGCATTATTTCACTTAGCGTGGTGAGTCTATCTGTTTTGACAGACTCATGGAGAACGCATTTGCATTAGCAAGTCATTTATGCATGGCGGCGGGGTTTTATAAAGGAGAGCCAAATGTGTGTCAGTTTGCCATGTTTTAATAAGCCCATTTCTCTTTCACCCCACTGACAAAAGATAAGAGAGGACAATGCAAAGCAGCATTAGCACATCACCCTTCATTAGCCAAAAGTGTTCAACATGTGCTTCACTGCAGCTGCTGCTACAAAAAAAATACTAAAGCCAGTGAGGGTTGAGCAGACACAACACTTGGGGTTCTTTGCTTAGCATTGGGTAATATTCATTATGTTATAAAAAGCTGTTAGTTAAAGAAAGGTCTCAAGGCTTTACAAGTAACTTCAATTTACTTTAAATAAACTGACTGAAAAAAGATCTAGTTGCATTTCCTGTAGCTCAGTGGTAAGAGTAATGCGTCAACAACGCAAAGTTGTGGGTTCGATCCCAGTGTATTGCACATGCCTAAGTATAAATGTATACGTTAATGCAATGTGAGTCGCTTTGGATAAATGCGTCTGCCAAATGCATGAAGTTAAATGTAACGTATATTTCGTATAATTTGCAAAATGAAGAGCAAAGTTTGTTTACTCTAGTCGTGCCGCTCTGCGGCCATGTTTGCATCTGTTTCAGTCATAACAAGACCACAGTCCTGTCTATTTGATTGGGAAAGACATATTTCTAAAATCGCTGGCAAAAGCAGAACACAGTTATTCGCAATTAAATGGTTGTCGCCCTATGGAGGGTTACATTCCCTCCTCATTTATAGTAATATCAGCGGTGCAATTTGTTTATATCTATTATTTTTGGTTACAGTAATGGTGTAAACACCATTTTTACATAGCCTTCCTCCGAGTAAAAACGACTCAATGACCTCGTGCCGTTTTATGCAGACAGATAAAGAGGCATTTATTTTTCAGTTTATAAAAGTATTAATGGTTTAATAAATGTTTATGGATTTTAAGAGCACCTAACCTCGGACAACCATTAATCACAATACAAGTACAGTAACATGTATTACAAACAAGTCACGTGGAAAACCTTCTGAATTAAAGCCATACGATAACTTTTTACGAGGAATTCCGGGAACGGACATCAACACATCTTTAAACAAAGATTCTGAGTTAGTAAACGCTCATGTTTGTCGTATTTGAGGAAGGAGAAAACGACATACATATGTCGTATGGGTCGAAGGATATGATCTTTTAACCGGATTTAAAAGTTATGATTCTATTATAATGCCGCATAGTACAGTTTTTCCCATCTCAATTGACCACAAATTGGTAAGTTGGTTGCTTGACCATTTTTCATTTTCCTTTATTTCCTGAATTTTCCTTGGTTGGTTGGTTTAACAATGGATGCTGTCTCTTTGCTGTGCAAACAGTTGGCTGGTTTTACAGATGTTTAGAGCTTTTGATATCGTAGTTCAGGAAGTTCCTTTGTCGTTAGACTGTTGTGGTTTCTTACACCACCTTTTATAATAATATCTGTCAGATAGCGGTGATAGGAAAATAACAATAACGTTTAAAAAAAATCTAAATTTAGGGGAATGGCGGAGTCACAACTAATAATGTCCCAAAAGAACATTGTTTCTAAGTTCCCTTTAATAGCATTTTTCCAGCTGGAGAAATATAAAACATTAACTGACTGTGAAACTGCATCGCATTAGCTTCAAATAAACATAACGTTATCCTTGCTAGTGTAGACTCTAATATAGTTATCCGTTTCAAACACTCTTCAAACGCAGTATCACTGAAATGGCGAGCTGCTCCGCCAGCGAGATATTTTCATTCTGATAACACAAGCACACGCCTCCCCAATCTCTGGTGCAAGAAAAAAATCTATTGAGATAATTTCCTTCCATTATTGTTGGCTAAAAGGCTTCAGATACAGCTGGCAGTGCTGTACTAATTAGATTGTGACATAGTGTAATTGGCTTTGGCAGCTTGAGGGGACGCAGTGGATGCAGTGAAGGGGCGGCACATATCACTCTCGGTGTCTTTTCAACACCCCTGAGCAGGACCTGCTGATAACCGTTTGACCGCACGTTCCCATGAACCATTGTTCTCGCTGTCTAATCAATCACACTCACAACAACAGAGAAAACCATTCTGTATTATAGGCAATGGTACCACGGTACTTTACTGTAGAATATGGCGATACCTTGGGGAGTTTTGGACATTTACCATGGTCCTGCCTTTGGTTTGGGCTACCCATACCAGGGTAATACCACATTTCTTAGGTCATGATACAGTACCATAGTTATGCCATGCATTACTATGGGACTACTATACCAGACCATGGTTTATCACAAATACAGTATTGTACCTGTATTTAAGAATACAGGTAAAAACAAGTAGGACTGTGTCTTGATATTTAATGTCTTCAGAAAATCTTCAAGGGTGATTTGTCAGAAGCCAGCACGTATTTCAAAGCTGCTTTCTCCATGAGATAATACAGTCATCTGACCTCATTGAGATCACGACTCGTCTCGCTTGATTTATTTGAAAAGCTTTTTATGTTGATGGTTTCATTCTAATACTTGAGCTTTGATTGCATTTCAAATGCACTTGGCTATTAGGCTTCATTTCAATAAATTTAAATCCTATGACTGTGTTCATGAATAAGCAACCTACCACGGTTAATAAATATGGGCAAATATTTTCCTTTAAAATACACTATTTAAAAATAAGTTATATGAAGGTTTTTCAAAGCGATGCCATAGAAGAACCATTTACTTAGGTCCCTAAAAGACAAATTTCTTTCTTTCTTTAATTTGTGTTATCTATTCAGACAAAATTGGATTAATGAAGCATCTTTATTTCGAAGTGTATATTATGATTTCGATACATTTTCTAAGAAATATTGCACTACATGATGTTCTTATTTCACTTCATATTTATTTATAATGTATTCTGTGTTATCATAAATCATTGTGGCAGGATGTAAAAGGCTACAGCTCACGATTCGATACAAATCAACAACAATGGGTTTATGAAATCCTGAAATTGAAATAATAGATTTATTTCCCAAACAGTAAAAACATTTTAGTTTTGTTTACATACAACTTGTTAAAAAAATTATTTAACTGAAGGTTAAATTGAACCTCCTGCAATTAATTAATTTAATTGTGAATTCCAATGAAGAAAACAAGAAAGGTAAACACTATAATAAATATGTAAATAATTTATCATTATTATTATCAAAGTTGTTGTTATTATCATTATAGAAGAGTTATATGTATATATATATATACGGGCAAATTTTGGAAGCTCGTCCTGTAAAATTTGAAAACATCATATTGTAAAAAATGCCATAGCTCTAAAATACATAATGAATTGTTAGTATTGCAATATATTGTGTCACAACATCTTACTACATCCGGACTAGCCAGCATTATGATACCTGGTGTTTTGGCGTATCTGGTTTAAGATACCTCGTATAAATTTGGTTGTAAAGGCCAAAATCAAAGCTCATCTGTTGGATTGTTATATACATTATGCTTCTTAAAGGTATAGAAAAGTCAAGTACAACCTTCAATTGTGAGTCACAGACACATACACATTTTAGATCATAAGGCATTTACATGTATGTATGAAGAGCAGACCTATATAAACAGTAAAAGTATAAGCATACAAAATGTTCTAAGACATATTTGAACAAATCGTGGTAAGATCTGTTGTTCCAGAAACTGTCATTGGTTCTTGTGCGTGAGCTTGAAATATCGACAAATGTGGAATTAGGAGCCGTCACCCGTGAGAACACCAGTAAACAGATTGATGAGAATAAACACCTTCAAGGGTTTCACTCACTCGCACCCAAACCAAATCAATCATAAACTCTTTTCTTCCGCTCTGCATGCTAATCCCATTCTTAGCCTTTCAGTGCATCAATTCAAGCTTTATCAACTTGAATGACTCAAGTGTAAAATCATTGTATTTTGTCTGCACTTTTGCTGTGTTACATCACATTGTAGCTCATGACAGAACCTGTGATGTTTTCGAGATGTTGGTTTTGTTTATACCGTAGTTCTTGACTGCCGCAGTTGTTAATGCTTACCGTGTTGGGTGGCGTTTTTTTAGATTGATCCGTATTGCAGTGACAATTCATCACTATCGATTCTTCTCATTGTCGCAAACACTTTCCTTCAGTGCTGGCTGACTGTGTGAATTGACACATCTGCAGCATCATCAACCCTTCTTGTGTCACACCCGGTATACGGATTCAGTTTCCTTTACTGCGGCAGTCAGCTATAGTGTTTGTCCAAGAGTTTCTTTTGCTGATTTTGTATATTTGTTTGCTCTTTTTTTACCCACAGTCCAAAAACGTTTAGATTGGAGTCAATAAAAATGTTCTTCGGTGTGTTAGTGTATGGGTTTACCTTGCTTGTGGCCCAAAATGCTAGAAGAGGCTCTCATCATCCATCGGGAGAGGATAAGTGGGTTCAGAAAATTGACTACCGGTCGAAGGTTTAAGATCATTTACACATTCTTTCTTTTTTTCCACATTATTATGTTATGACTAAACTCTTTTATGTAGTCACCCTTTGTCAAATATGCCCAGAACTGTACACATGGCATTTCGTCATCCGGCTTCTTGAGGTCTCAACATGGGAAGGTTTCCAAACAGTATTGAATGAATTTCTATCTTTGCTCGACATATTGGCTGTTTTTTGTTCGTCATTTGGTCCGAGTAGTCCATTTCAAAACTTTTTTTTATATAATAGTGGGTTGATCCATATTTTTAGTAAATATATTTTTAGAACTACGTTTTTAGAATTACATTTGCTGTGTGTTCTTTTATGAAACCTTGCTACATATATGGAATTACCGTTTAATAAAAGCAACAAGTCCTATGAAGCCAGTGATACTTCTCTGGCCTTTTTGCTTTGTAAAAGAAACATTTCGCTCAAGAAATTAATTGGATGACAAGATTACTTGTATGTCTACAAAAGTAATTTCAAACATTGAAACATACACCTTCAGATTAAAAGATTTTTAAGATCATTAGAAACATTTTTGTCAATTGATCCTAGAAACTTTTAACCCGTTGTGTACTGGTCAGGGTTTCACACCCAAGTTTTCTTTAACTGAAGCACTAAACTTTTTAACCATTTAATCTCTTTTCTTGCAATTGACAAGATTTTTCATCATTTTTGCTAACGCTAAACCTACTTTCGACAAGTGTTTCTGGGTTTTCACAGTTTTCAGTCGTATACAGTAGGAGGCGCTGTTACAAATCTTCTGAAATAGCACAGCATCTATTGATCCAAAAACAGTAAATATCTCTGTTTTGATCGTCGTTCTGAATCCAGTCTGGGTCAGATATTTGACAAAACACAATTTTCTTTGACAAAAAAAATTCTGTATCTTTACTACACGGACAATGGCCTTTAATGAAATGGGGGCCTTTGCATTTTTGGTTTTATTTATTTTAAGGAACCCTATTGAACATTATATCATAAAATGACACCATTGATTCTCTCAGACACCTGAATTAAACTATTCTTTGGTTTGTTTACATAGAGTCACATTTAACAAATCTTCTTATATGTGCCAGTGTATTATAAATATAATTTCTAAACTTCATCTGATGAAACTATCAAATCATATTTCGGTTTATAGCTTATCAAATTTTTTTAGAAGTGGATCATTGTAAACGTATGTTGTTTCGTGTTATCCATGCCTGCCTGATGTATCCTGAGTAAGTTCAAGGTGGCTGTTGTGTATTGCGTCTCTCTATTGTAGTCAAAGTTGTTGAGTTTGTTTGTAACAAATAAAGTATACACAGCTGCAGTGCAGCAGTGAGTGAGTTGATTCTCTTTATTACCTATAGTACATCATTTTTCACCTCCAAGTCACTGCCATGCTGTCCTGACATTCCCACAATGCAGCATTACACATTTATCCTCTACATTTCCATTTAAAATACAAGCTCTCACGGATGGAGGGATTCATATTGTCATCTACTCTACGTTTGTTTCATTCATTATTGCTTTAAACAGGTAGTATAGAAAGATATATGTGGCATTCATAAACATTATTATTTGAACATTCTCAGAACATCATCGTTATTTCACGGAGTTGCCGGCTTATTTGTTTTTCTTGCCGATACACGCGTGGGCAGTATTTTCATGAACAGTTTTTTTGTATACACAGCGATTGGGAAAGAAAAGGTCTTGAGATTGGTAGCTGGTGACCTTTTTACAGCAGCCGTGCCGGAGGTTAAGGCCTGATATGTTTTCGAAGTTTTATCCGCAGAGATTATTGTGCCGATGTTTGAGTGGTCCATATGTCAGGAGCCCGCTGCTGGGTGACTGCTGATTTGGATTGAAAGATCTTCTGAGGAAAAAGAAAATGAGAAAGAAACAGAGAGAAGAGAGAGAGAAAATTAGAATTGGGAAAATCCTTAATAGATTGCTTTGGCTTGATGTTGTACTGTTGGCATTTGATACATCCGGAAGTTCAAATTAAATATTAGTCTTTAAACAGTTTTTCGGAGTCATTATTAAGAGGAAAATTGTCTGAAATGAAAAGTCTGGCATTTATTTGTCTTCATGTTGTTCCAAACAGGATGTTTTTTTTCAATGCAACACCAAATGATACATTTTAATGTGCATTTATATATATACGGAAACCCTATCGTGCCAAAATTTTTAATAAATAAATACAAAAATAAATCCATGAAAATGTAAAAAAGCGAAAAATAAATAAATAAATAGAGAAATTGAATTGAATGAAAAAAAATGTAAACGTAAATTATTTTATTTATTTAAACATTTCTTAATTTTTTGTATATTTTTGTTTTAATTTATGCACATTTTTTTATACATTTCTGTGTCCATATGGTAATGAGGGGGCGTGTCTTGCTTCAGACATTGCAGTCGAGCACAGATTGGTGCTGTAGGCCACAGGTAAACTCTAAGGCCATGCTAACATATTTTGCTTTGACAAATGACATGCAAGAGTTGAGTGTGTCCAAACTTAACTTTAAATATATATTTTTTTATAAAATTGATTTATTTTTGTATTTGTTTATTAATTTTGGCAGGATTGGGCTTCCATAATATAACTCTATTTTCCAATGAATCTCAATGCTCCGAAAATGACAAAATGGCACCACAAATGTATCTCACACTCCAAATATTCTATATAATATATAATAATACATTATTTAAATACCAGGGCTGTCAAAGGAGTGATCGCATCCAGTATAAAAGTTTGTGTTTACATAATATGTGTCTGCACTGTTAATATTAATTTTGTATTTTTAATTAATCGCGGTTAACAAAACTGATCTTTTATCATTGGCTGAGCTATTTCTTTAACATTAATGCAAGTGCCCACAAACCATAGGTGGCACATCTGAGCTTCATTACACTGGCATCTTTCTTACCAAGAACATTTCAACACAAAGAATCACAACCCTGTTGCTCTGTCATTCATTTGCATGTGTGTATTTGTGCCCATCTGACTCGCTTTGGGATGAAGTCCAAGCGACAGAGCCTTTCTTACTTGGCTGGAACGGTGACAAGATAACCGTCCTTTGAATCGTGTTGCCCAGCATGTGATTCCCAAAGGCTGAAACGAAATCTAAGGGCGAGACTGAGCCTGGAATGATTTTGTTCATAATATTACAAAAAATATGAACACCCCAAATCTCTAACCAGTCATAAAACAGAGACAATAGATTCATTTTAAGAGGGAAATTAGACTGGAAATTAAAGTCAGGGCATCTCCATCACACAAAGTGTAATCCTGTATAATCTAAATGAGTTTATTTCGTTCAGTTCTGAGCAGACTGAGCTCAATTCAGTTTACAGCCTTGTGAACGCTGTAACAACATCACCTTCCGTCGCATTAGCACATGCCGCAATACAAGTGCTAAAAAATGTACTTTTAGTTCACCTCGTAGTGCTTCAGAAAAATGTTTCTTTGTGTGGTTATGGGGATATGAACGGGTGTTTTTATACTTGACTGAGGTGCCAGCATTCTTGGATTATTCCCAGCTCTGTCAGAGTCGCGCCGCAGGTGGCCGACATTCCCTATCTGAAAGTACCTGTTAGGTGCAGCCAAATGGAGATGTGGAACTGCTCCACAGTTAAAGCATTCACTTACTATCTGAAGTGTAAGAAGGAATCACTGCAAATTTGAGGAACCTTTAAAGGGTAGGAACACCCAAAAATAAACAAATGATCATCATTTATTCACCCACATGTCATTCATAACCTGTATATTACTTTTGTCTCTGAAACATGTAAGAAGATATTTTGAGAAATGTCTCAGTTGTTTTGTGTCGATATAATGGAAGTCCATGGTTGTCTGGTTATTGACATTCAATAAAAAATATATTGCTGGCTTTTTAAGAATCAAGTTATACACTGTAAACACGAATACTCAAATTAATTAAACAGATTAAGTGATGTAAACTTAATTTTATAAAAAATTAAGTTCAACTTACTTAAATGTGTTAAGTTCCTAAAACACATTCTTCCTTTTTGAGTTAATTATTTTGATATTGAATAACTGTGCTAATCTCAGTTCTGAGATCATAAATCAATGTGTTTAATGTATGCTTAAAAGACTTAGAGATGTGAATAATAAGAGAAACTTAAAAATGATGTTTACCTTACTTAATAATAAATCTCTGTGTAATTATTTTTTAAGTTCTGTCTACTTTATTTCAAGAGAAGGATAAATTAAAATTTTAAGTCACCTTTACTAAAAGAATTGAGAACTTTAATTTAACAGTAATCAAAAACCTGAAAGTTCTGCTTACTAATACGCGTTGCCTTTTTTTGAGTATTGCAAACTTATTCAGGTTTATAGTGTAGATGTTTTGTTAAAAGCAAAAATTGTGATGGTTTGACCCTCTGGTGCAATATTTAATGCAATGTTTGATCCAATCATGCTCTAGCAGAACATCACTATGTTGGGTCAACATGTCCAACTCTAAACAAAGCAAACATCTATTGAGCTGAATGAGCCGTGTCCACCTGTTGTTGTCATACAGGGCAGGTGCCAGGTGCCTGGGTTTTCCTTGTTTTGCATTATTGATCATTCATAGCAAATATGAATAAATACACATAGATACAGTATTACGTTGCACAAAAAATGTGTTAAATAACATTAAACAATATTCAACTACCACATGCACATCCGATGAAAATAATTTGCCTAAACATTTAGAAAACAAGCGTGTTTTACAAAAACGAGCCGTTATATAAGCTGGCACCTGAAAAACGGATAGCGACTCATAAGTAGTACTTAAAGCACTGCTACCTGCAGTCGTGTTTAGTGCATTTTTGTGAAACGCACGTGAAAAGATGACGAATCGCAGCCCAGGGGTGCGTATCCCGAACAAAAAACAGAACTCACTGGTTAACCATCGTAGTACAATGCATCGTTGGGGAAATGAACGATGTAGTAACTCTGTCAGAGATCATTTGTTTGAACCAAGTTTGTTCAGCAATCCAGTTGATGACGTCACACAGCTGGAGGAGTAATGATGTCTACTAATAAATAGGTTCAGATTGAATTAAAGTAAATAACGTACATTGCATTTATGGACTACTTTTGTTATCCTATTTTTTATATTTGTTGTTTTATTTCATGATATTTAATTCAACCTTAGTTGTTTGTTTCTAGGTGAATGGGTGTGGCGTTTATACTGACTTTTCACCTTAAAGATAATGATGAATATAACTAAAAGTTTAAAAAGTATACATAATGAATTAATACAATGATGTATTATCAAAATAAATGAACTAATAATAGTATTATTTTCTATTATGTTATATTGTTTGTTATATTAACTGTAGGAATTAAAACACTCAAGAGGGACAGTCCAAATTATAATATATTTGATCAAATTAACTTTTAATGATATGATATATTATTAAAATAAATAAACTTATAGTAATATTACTTTCTATTGTGTTATATTGTTTATTATATTAATTATAACAATTACAACACACAGGGACAGTCTAAATTATAATTATATTTTATATATTTAATTATTAATAAAATTATGTATTATCCAAATAACTAAACTAATATGAATATTAATATATTTTCTATTATCTTATATTGTTTATTATATTAATTATAACAATTAAAACACACAGGGACATTTTTTTTATTTATATAGTTAAAGTTCTTGATAGGAACAAACAATAATTAATAGTTTATTGTTTTTCCTTTATTTAATATTATTATTAATTTGGAACAAGAGTGTCTATATTGCTTCCTTTAAACTTGAAGAGAGTTTAAATAGTCAGACATAAACATTGGCAGCACGGATACTTAACTGTGTAATGCTTCACAGTTACATTTTCACATGCACGTGTTGTTTTATAAATCTATAAATCTTTCAGGATCATCTTGAAAAAAGCAACAGTCGTCTGGAGTTTACCCTGCAAACATCTAAATCTTTTGTCTCTCATATGATTTATTTGCAATCTGTTTGATAGCAGTACTAATATGGTAATGGCCTTTGAACATTACTTCAGATTTAATTGGTTGCCTGCTCTTCGCAGCACATGTGCCAGTAACTCATTGTACGTTTGCCCTGGATGGCTTCATTAAATACCATCGGAGTGGCTAAATGTCGGCTAAGAGATCTCATTAACATTGCCTGCTAATGAACTTGAGCGGACTTAAGGCTCTGGGTTCATGTCTAAACATCCTGATAAGTTTAAAGAGTGATAAAGGATATGCTTACAAATAAATGAGTATAACTTATAAAGGAAGTGCTATCAGCTGACAGTGTTTATTCAGAAAACGGACACGCATGCATACACGTTGTGTATAAAGGTGAAACAACGTTTCAGCATTGGAGTGTAAGTTGCAGCAATGTAACGCAAAAGTGGATTTCCCTTAAAATTTTGGTAAAGAAAATTAATTTTGACAATAATTTGTAATAATTTCAAAATAAATTTCATATACAAGTTTAAGGTACTTCTGTGAACGTCACACAAAGGTTCCTGGTAATTTCCTGGTAAACAACTACACCCATAATCTTAAAGAGGCTGCTGTCACCATGGAACAGCGAATCATACCAGTCTGCTTAACAAATCAATAATGTTTCTTGATTTTTTTATATTATAGTTTTTGAATATTTAAATGTAAATCTTCATTTATACAATGGTAAAAGCTGCAATTTGTAACTTTGAAAATCCTTTAGTCTTAGTTTTGAGTATTGTTTTTAGTTATTTTTTTATATGTTAATTTTTTCTATTTTATTAAATGTCATCTTGGTTTGCCTTGATTCACAACATAAAGCTTACAATAATAATCTCAATGCTGTCCTTCTGAAACCTCGTCTCTCCATATTTCGTGATTTAGATTTTTTTCCATAAATCATTATTATTGGTCACCCTTTATGTTTTTCACAGGGTTTTTGAAAATATCAAACAAATAAAGTTTTAAAAATGATGGTCAACCTGTTACAACACAGTATTTAACTATTTGAAGGGATAGTTCACCCACAATTTTAATTCTGTCATCATTTAATCCCCTTCGAGTTGTTTAAAATCAGTATACATTTCTTTGTTCTAACGCTTGTAACCAAACAGTTCTTGTACCCCATTGACTACCACAGTAGGAAAAATCACTTTATTTTTTTGTTTTCTTGAACCCAAAAGAAGATATTTTTAAGAATGTAGGACAGAAATGTTATTGGCACTGTTGACTACCGTTGTCATTTATCCTACTGTGGTAGTCAATATGGTCCAAGAACTGTTTGGTTACTCAAAGTATCCTTTGTTGTGTTCAACCAAACAAATATATTTATACAGGTTTTAAACAACTAGAGAGTGAGTAATTCATAAAATAATTTTTATGTTTGGGTGAACTATCCCTTTAACAAATAAGCTACACTGTTTTTTCAATTTTCTGAAAAACATCAAATTTGGACATCTGACGTTTTGAAAGGACAGCGATGATTAATGTGTCGAGCTATCGGGTCTCTATAGGGATTGTCAGTTGTTCATCATCACACGCAAAGATATGTATGTAAAGAGTAACTGCAGTTTTATGTTTCAAACAGTGATGGCGACAGAGAGTTAAAAGTTACACATTTCGGCTGTGATAACATGATTTTTATATTGTTTATGGTGTCATTTGGCAGTACACCATGGACCGAACAGCTCATTCTCTCATAAAAGAGCTGGATAAATTAGTTCATGGCCGAGAATTTTTACTGTAGCGTCTATGGAGAGAATAAATGGGAATAATATTTCTGGAATAATTTCTGCGGTTTACTGTGGCTTTTAAAACTGTACCTAAATTATTCTACCATTTTCTACTGCAGTGAAGTTATTTTATTGCTCTATTATCGATCTTGATAATGTTTCTCGTGGTGTGTGTGAATGTGAGTTAGTTCTTATAATAATTTGTATTCGAGAAGGTTTACCTGTGAGGATCTCTGACAGTTTTTGTCACCTTTCATCTTTCCGCTTTCACCTCGTGTGGACTGATTAAATTTCACATTGGAGTGGATTCTTATTGCAAATCATTGATATCCAAAAACAATTTTATAATTTAAAGGTTTATCAAGACGGTATCAGGATAGGCAGAGATTGGCTTTTAACGGAAGTGATGTATAGATTTTGAATGGTTGGATTTCTAAAGTGCTGAAGTCAGAGAGCTCATACATAGTTAATAAGGACTGCCAGACATTTAATGTAAAGCTGTACTTCAGAGGGTCCGTACTCTTCGAGTACACTAGGCTTCTCTTCGTGACGTTAGAGCATTATAATGTTTAGACAACAACCCATCATGCATTTTTAAACGGCTTTCAATCAAAGGAAAAATTGAGGCTTCATTTGTTGTCATCTATTGTAATAATTTTAAAGCTGCAGTCTATAACGTTTGCCTCTCTGTCTCCATCTCTGTTTGAAACATACAATTGGAAATTGCTTTATGTACTTATCTTTATTTTGGTTCGAGTCAAATTATGTTTAACTGAAATTTCCCACGACAGCTTATATATTAAATCATACTTATCAGCTTATACTGAATTTGTGTAGGGAAATTTGACTTTTTAATAACTGATTTTTGTTTATTTTTATCAAAGAAAAGTTTCGGATTGAGGCTTTAAATGGGATAATCTTCATTGCCAACCCTATTCCAATGACATCATAGTGATGTGTAGTATTATGTAACAGAAACATACGAAACCAGTGACAAAAGATCAAAATAATTTCAAGGCTAAATTCATCTCCTCCACTAAAGTTCCTCCCGCCTGCACAACTCCAGTTATTACAGATCAAGCATCACCTTCATAGGATTTATGTCAGATTACACATAAATCTTTCCTAACATTATTTGTATGGCTTCAGTCTGATCAAGAAGACCTATAAATATTCTTGATCGAGTTATTTTGAATATCTTTGAAATGGGTGGACCAAATTACAATAAAAATGAATCAACTTAATACAGTAATGACTTATTTATACCATTTTCTTAACGTGAACAGTCTTGGCTACATTGTTTGCTGCAAGTTTAGTAAGCTTTTTGTGTTCATCAGAAATGGTTTTTAACGCAAGTGTTCATTACAGTTTTTCATGCGTTCAGGTCCCTTTTAACTGTTTGGGAATAGATTCACGCTAATGAATTACACGTTCCTCATTTACATCTTCACAGCCTGTTGGGCAAAACTGTTGGGTTTCTCCTGCTGTGCTCTAATGATAGAAATCTTGCAGAAAGGCGGAAAATGAAAGCCGATCTGATGTGCATGTGATTGCATTATGAGAGACTAAAACTGTGTGTCTCTTTATTTTCATGCTGGCTCTGCTCAAGATCTTTCCACATTTAATCGTATATTGTCTGGAATATATTTACACGGAACAAATGTGGAAGTCTGTTCACACAGAATCCAATGTGATTAAATGAAACAGAAGTACGAAACAACCGCAAGTAGATTTTCGCATTAGTGCCAAATTATTGTCACCATAAATAATAAATGAAAATAGAGATCAATAAATAAATCCATAGGCTTCGAATCCTTTCTCCTCTTTTCTCCCACACCACTCACTTTTTATATTTGAACATTTAGAGATAATGCCTACAATTTTTTGTTTAAAGAACGTATAGTCTGTTTTTAAGCATGCTGCCAATAAGCATTAATATCGCTATAATTTAAAAGTGGGAGTTACTGTACGTACTTTACGAGAATTGAGTCCGTTGGGAGTTTGATAAAACAATGACTAAACCTTCTGTAAACATTATCCAGTAGCCGCTGAGGCTGTGTGGCGCCAATGAAAAAGTTATCGCATTTTCATTAAAGATTACAAAAAGGGTCAGTTTTGACTTTGTTAACATTAAGCTCCATCTGTTACAGCCGTGGTAAAGAGAAGATATGTTGGAATCCTTTCCAGCGTGTGGCTTAAACAAATGCACATATTGATCTTCCTACACAGACGTCTGAAGCTCATTAAAGTGCCCAAGAAGAATCTTTTAGACCAGCTGTAAAGCTTAACAGATGATTAAAGGATTTCAACTTTTTATACATTTACATCTTACGCAAGCTGATGTTCTTGTCAGGTGTATTTAAAAACAACAAAAACGACTAAGATTGGATTGTGTATCCGCTGTGGAATGATTGAGATCCTATACAGTTTACTTGTGGTAAATATATTTCCACATTTTAAAGAGATAGTTCACCCAAAAATGCTCACCCCCTTGTCATTTTAAACCTGTATGACTTTCTTTTTGCTGTTGAACACAAAGAAGACATATTGAAGAATGACAGTAGGGAGAACCTATTCTCTACTTCACAAAACCAATGCAAGTCAATGGGTACCGCTGTTGTTCAGTTACCGACATTCTACAAAATATCTTATTTTGTGTTCATACAGGTCTAATGTGATGAGAGCGGGTGAGTAAAAAAAAATTTGGGGTGAACTATCCCTTAAATGGAAAACTGGTTTATGTTATTTAAGACACGTTAGGTAATGTGAAAAAACAGACACAGGTTTTGATTCCAAACAGGAAGCATTAACTTCTTATTAAGGGTTTCATGTTTTGTGTCTTTTGGCTGGTGTACGTTCCAAATAAAAGTAGAAAATGCAGCGACTACCAGATGGTTATTAAAAATCAATATCATTTTTGTTGGATATCTAGCAAAAGGAGTCATATTGTGATATATACTGTTGCCGTTATATATCACTCACACTGTAATATAAGATTTCGGTCATAACGCCTACCCCTGGCCTTGAGTTTTTTTATCTGTTAGGGAGGAAATGAAATGTTGCCGTGTATATTACATGCGCACGCACGCATATTGCATGTGTCAAATAGCCTCTTTGACACCCAAACCTTAGGTTAAAATAGAGCTCAACTCAAATTATGTTTCTCTTTTTTTGCGTTTTGACATATTGTTGTGTGACAGTATTGATCCTCAGTGATAAATAATACAGTGATGTGTGGACCACGCACAGCTCACAGGCAGCACGTGCACCCCACTCGACACAGTTCCCCTTTACACAGCATGAAAAGACACGTATACAGCAAAACATGCATTCAGAAAGGTGAAAACAATGAAATGTTTTTTTAGCGAGATAATTATTCTCCTGCATTTGAGTGTTTGTTATAGACCATGCTGCAAGACGTAAACAAGATTGGTCCAGCACTTTTTAAGTTTTAAAGATGTTTGATTAATATTTTAGATTTAGTGTATTTGTTTGCAAGTGTTGAATAAACTAAAACAGGAAGTGATTCTGGATTAGTGTTGTTTTCGTATTGCAAATTGCTCAATAGTTCAGAGCCCGAGGCAGGTCTTCTGGGCAGATTTTGGGAATGTTATAGTTGCTTTGTGGGACCAGATAATTTGTATGAATTTGTACGATCTTGTAAATTTTTTGGTGATCTGCTCTGGTGATGGTTAGATTTAGGTGATGGGGTTCCTTATTACTATTTTCTTATAATTGTAATAATGATTCACATTCAATAATGATTCACATCTTAGATTTCACATTTATCTTAAATTCATACAAATTAGCGATCTTGTAAAATAGTTATGAATTACTGTGAGATCATTATATGAAGTTATGAGTCCCAGACTCTCATTGTCCTTTTCACAACCAATTTTCAATCGGATTCAGTGGCAACAACATTATCTTTATGTGGCCCAAACTTAACTTCCGGTATCCGCAAAGAATCAATAACTTTTGAGTAGTTTTAATTTAATTTAATTGATTGATACAATTAATATACAAACAATATTAATATAATTGAAATATAATATAAATGATTATATTATAACCAAACACATACCAGAAGTTAACTTTGGGTCAGGCTCTTGCATCCGATTTAAACGTTCTATATGACGTGTGTGTCAGCGAGTGAGACGTTTTGTTAAATAATTGATAACTTTTTTATATGATGGGTAACAAATATCTTTAGCATTCTTGTCCCATTGTAAGTGTTTCATCAAACATTTGAGTTAACTTTAATAAAAGTTCAGCAGTTTGCTTCTCTTCCAAGTAAAACACTTCCAGCATTTGGGCTTGTGTATCACCATTTTTGTTCTGTGTGTAAATGAGACTGTCAGATCATGACATGATCAATCCCCACGTCAACGCTGCCAAACGTGACAGAAGCTGAAAGCCATACGTCATGCAGTCTGACATTAAAGCCTGTTGCCTTAAATCTCAGCAGGCTCACAACGTACAAGCCGACAAAGAACATTCAGGACAGGAGAATATGCGCAGCGCATGCACTAATTTTTGGCTGAACGTGAGTCCATGCAGATTAGAAACAGTGTGATGATGATGATCTCGTGATGATGTTGATAATAGTGGTTCTGGTTTTAATGACAGTAGTACAGCTTTATTTCATAAAGCAGATGGTGCACAAGAATTAGTATGCAGTTATTCTGGGGGAGATGGGCTTCGGCTCAAGGGTAATGTACTATTGCAAAGTTCACCCTGTGACTGCATGTTTTAATTTCTGGGTCACAGTATATCATCGAATCATAAGACTGTTTAATATGAATAACTCCCTTCACTGAGAGGACATTAGCATCTTTGGAATAAAAGAAAGAAAACAGCTGGTTTGATGGTCTTGGATACTTTGAACTGGTCACCCAGCATCACCATGCTGGTGTCCCCCTATCTTGACAGGAAAAACATCGCCAACTTAATGACATCAACAAACAACTTTTTAGCTTTTTTCCAGTAGGATAGTGCCGTGAAATCATTGGTCAGTTATACTTTTGTATACCATTGCCAAGCTCATCAAGTCTTTTTGCACACCATTGCAAATACGAAGCCATGATATTTATGTCATGACTAATACGTGTGTCTGGTTGCCAGGAGCTTTCAACATTGATAACCTTGTTAGACTTCTCATGTTAGAATTCATTTGTGTGTTTGAACACAGTACTATGTGTATTTGCTAAGCAGAAACATTGGCACACATGTAGTTTGGCCAAAGCATTAATATGACTTGACAATAAAAAGGCAGACATTTACCTCTGGGGTCGAAGCAGAAGGATTTATTAAGAAGGTGATAAAGAAGGAATTGTGAGAGGGGAGGAAGTGGTGGACAAAAGGGAAACATGGAATGCTTAGGAAAGAGAGTATTCCCGTATGTAAACAAAACTTTCACAGATTCTGTTTCATTCAAGTTATAATCCCATTAAGGTTGGGATTTGAAGTTTGTGTCATATCCGCATCTTTTTTAGAGCACAGTTTTTCAAACAACTTTCACTAGCTCAACATTTACGCTCTGGATCCATTTTCTTTGTGAATTTACAAGACAGACAAGGTCCCGAAACGGTTTACAACTAACAACCAAATGGTAATGAGAAACACGGGTACAATGACTTAAATCTAAAAAAATCAACATTCTAGAAGTCTGTAAAAAACTAGAAAATCAGTATGCACTTGTCATTCTCCTTCATATCCGTCATGCTCTTTCTAAAGTAATAACATGGGTTTATGTGGTATTTAGTAAGATATAGGCTCTGGACAAGGCATTCATAGCTAAGGATCTATCAAGGCTCAAGCAGTGTTAAAGGGGAAGCATTTTACCCTTTTTAGCATTTTCGTTCACCAATTCCTTCGTCTTTTACCATGGTGGCTCAGTAAAGCCTTAAAGCCGATTTACGTTAACGCTCAGCTCCATCTTTTTGCCTTTTTGTTTATTATACCTTTCTGTTTGAATGTGCTTTTTTCCTACTGTGTATGGTTTCCTGCCTTGGGCTTGCCAAGCCTCTCCCTGATCTGTCCTGAGTAGCTGTGCAGTTGCGTACTGCCACGTAGTAAGAACCACGCTCTCACTCGAGCAGGTCATCAAAAGAACAGCAAGCAGCCTCTATGGCACAATTGTGATGTCTGAGAAGACAGAGGTGACCGAGTCAGCATCGCTCCGCGTTACCGTCAGCCTGGGGTGATCGGGGGCCAGTGCTGCCCGCGGCCTCCCATTCTGTGTCTCCTTGATGGGTTCCAGAAAGGCCACATGCTTGTTGTTACTGACCTTGCGGCCGGGGCCCTCCGTGGTGGCAGGTGGCGTGGGAGACATGATAGACGATTGGGCGCTGCATTCGTTTGCAGGACTTGGCGTCGATAGTGGGGGCTGCTTGCGGCACCAGCACCGGCAAGGCGTCAGGTAAAGGTACATAAGAACCAGAACCAGGCTGACCACGCAGCACAATAGGGTTGTGTAGCCGGTGTTGAAAGGCTCATCCTCATGATGCTTTTCAACCACCGTAACGTTCACTTCTCGAGTCTCGTTGCGTGACTCCTGATGGTTTAGAACCATGCACAAGTACATCCCGGAGTCATTCGTTTGAGCTGCCAAGATTTCCAAGGTTCCATTTGCATACATTCGCAGCCTGGTGTTACCAGGGGGAGCAATGTACTCCTTTTGCGGGGACACCCACAAGAAGGTAAGATGCTTTCCCATTAATGATGTTTTACAATCCAAAAGCAACAAATCCCCAGCGTCTGCTGTCAGACTCTCTTTCTCCACGTACGGTTTTAAAGTGCAGTTCTCAAAGTATCGCATGTGTTGGAGAAACCTCACTGAAGCGCGTGGCTCGCCGTAAAGCAAGCAGGTGTGCTCCTCTCGGAAGTCTTTCACGGAATTGAAGCCTCGCTGCTCCCAGTGTTTGAACATGATGTACATGGAGCAGTCACAATGGAGAGAGTTGTTGTGCAGGAACAACCCTCGCTGTATTGATTCCTGTAGACCGAAAATGTACTCCACAGGAAGGTTGGGCAAACGGTTTGAGCTTAGGTCCAGGGTAATGAGGTTGGCATTTTCCTGGACTGAAAAGAAAGGGAAGTCTGTCAGCCTGTTATGGCTCAGGTAGGCCTTACGTAGGTTTGTCAAACCCTTCAGGGCGTTGCTTTCCACCCTTACTATACGGTTGTTGTAAAGGAGCAACTCCCTGAGTCCTACTAATTCTTGAAAGTAGTGCTCTTCTATAACATTCAACTGATTAGATGAAAGGTCCAGGTGGCGTATGCTACTTGTATTCCTGAAGGTTCCTGGAGTGAGTTCGCTCAACCAATTGTGGGCTAGCCGTAAGGTGTCCAGATTGGGTAGTCCAGCGAAGCTGCCATCCTCAAGCTGTTTTAAGCAGTTGTGGTTGAAGTCCAACGTGGCCACCATTACAGGCAACTCTACAGGAACATGTTCGAGGCTGAGGTTGGTGCAGCTCAAGATATCGGATGCGATCAAACAACCAGAAGGGAGGTCGGCTCTGGCCAGCTGCAACAGGAAAGAGCTCAGCATCAGGGGTGCGGCCACACCCTGAGCACACAGCATTGTGCCGGCAAGATGCTTCAGGTGTAAAACAGAGCACCCAGAGGTTCACGGGTAGAGTTCCACACGGTGTTTGACTCAGAGCTTGCACCTGGGTTGAGTATTCCTATTATTAAAAATCTAACACATGGCAAGAAAAGAGAATGGAAAGACTTAAGTTTTTAAAAACAGTACTTATATTTCAAAATAGTCTTCTGTTAGCCTAAAGCATGAGAGTGCATGTATAAGAGAGGTGTATTATTATAATTCAATTAGCTCACTCTCAATTCAATCCACAGAGACATTATAGAGTGAAATTTTATACTTAGAAGTGCATAAAAGTTGCAGAGCGTAAATTGCTTTTACCTTAAGATTGCCAGCAGTTTCTCCTAATAGCTTATATCTCTTGTTTGTACGGCTCCCGCTCTCAACCATTACGGCTCTTGGATTTCCAGTGCTTCCCCAGATATCAGTTCATTCTTAGGTAGATAGGAATGGAGAGCAAAAGTCATTGAAAATAAAAACGCATTTGTTTTTGCCCCATCCCCGAGGCTGATCCCAACCTTCCGTACAACATCCTTTTAACACTTGGTGTTGTTTTGCGGACGTGACATTTAGGAGGAGGTTTTTCTACCGAGTAAGCTTGCTTCAGCAGGCTGGAAGATGTTTTTTGAGAAAGTCAGCATCCTGTCCGGTTTAGTAGGTATAATGTTACCCTCGGTTGAACAGCAGGCGCACAGCGTTTCACATTGGCTCGGCTCCGCAGAAGCGCTCGCGAAGCAATCGATCTGTTGTTTGCTCAATTCAGAAGATAAGTTCGTTGCTCCAGAAAGTTGAATAAATCCTTGATTTTTTTATGTCGATTCAGGTCATTTTGTTTACATGCAAGTCACACACCATGCTTGGTGGGTAAGAGCTGCTACTTTCATCCAGTTGGCTTTGAAGCTTTCGGTGTCCACGTGGCATTTGGAAAAGCTAATAAAAGATGATTGCCAGATCGAACTATCATAAAAGATTCTTCTGCGTTCCTCTCGGGTCCTGGTTTCACGTCAGTTTTTTCTTTCTCAGCATCCGACTCTCCTTTACTCTCTTGTGTTGTAAAGGTCTTTTCCTCTGTGTCTCTCTCACGCGGTGCTTGAGTGTGTACAACACTCCCTCTCTCTGTCTCTCTGTCTCTCTCTCTCTCTCTCGTTCTTTCTGCGCTCTATAAACACACTGGCATGGAGTTTTGGAGGAGGGGCATTATGGAGAGGAGTTCTACTGAGCACTGATTGGTTGAAGTCGGAGATCATGAAAGGCAAGTGTTTGCCAGAGCCTCCAATGATGGTGCTGTTTTTTTTCATTCTTCCAATTATTCATTTCCCTTCGCAGGTAGCTCTTTGGCAGATTGTGTTTGCTCTATTTTTTTATATCTCATTGACCCCTGTCCTTTAATGGTGATCTGAATCAGCCCTTGATTGTTCAGATAAAATATATCTTTATGCGAGAGAGTGGATTTAAAGGTGAATTTCTGCATATGTGCATATGACGTTAGTTTTTATCACAAAGTAGAAGTGTACTGCTGTTAGATTAATGTTTATTATTAGGGATAATTGTGTAATTTCCATTAGCAGTAGAGTCAGGTTCCAGAAGTAAAAATATGATTCATTACTTTCACCACTGGGAATACATTTTAACAGTGACTTATAACAGTTTAAATACAGAGTACTGTGAGGTCGGTGGGTGGTAATCACTTTTGTTGACTGTTTTCAAATGGAAAATGGAATCTGCTGAATAATTATTAAAAATAAGGTGCTTAAGAGAGTTTTGTGGCGATGTCAAAATAAATATTTTTGGTTTCTCAAGAAAGCCTTTCATCTGAGTATCTCAGATGAACAATTTGTTTATTGTTTTATAGTCTGAAATAGGCTATCGCAGTATCAGATTTTCACTGCTCGATTACAATTTCCCAATGCATTTATGATAACAATATTGTGATTTCTATTGATATAAAAAAATTATGAATTAGTCAAATTCCTCTTTAATTTGGTTTATTTTGTGTTTTCTCTTTTGTGGCCAAATAAAAAAAAATAGTGTAGGGAGGCGGAGAGAGTATTTGGAAAAAAGATATTTGGAAGAATGTTTGTAACCATACAGTAATGAGGCACTAATGACTACTATAGTAGTATAGCGCCCGAGAACTGTTTGTTTTATTCTTCCAAATATCTTTACGTGTGTTCATCTGAACAAAGAAAATGTGTAGATTTGGAACAACGTTAGGGTGAGTAAATGATGACATTTTGGTTTAAACTATTCCTTTAAAATCATTATTATTGTCAATACTGGTATATTGTTACACGACTCTGAAACCCTTTTTGAAAGAACCTTTCATACAATAGAAAGCTTCTGAAAGTTAAACAAACTTAATAGTTCTTCATTGTACCATACAAGGCCGACAAAACAATAAAGAAATATGAACCTTTATTTCATAGAGTGTGCTTATGAGGGTGCAGAGAAAAATTCTATCATGGAATCATGGGTAACCAAAAACGCCAAATAATCCAAGTGGCCATCGCCCTGTCTAACATAATCGAACTGTTCTCTATCAACCTACTGATATGTTTGTATTGTATTGAACAGGCATGGAAGATATTTTTCAAACACACGTCACCTTAAAGATCACAGTTTTGTCAGTGTTTGGAAAGAAGATTTATTGTGTGTTTACA
Organism: Triplophysa bombifrons; assembly: GCA_029783895.1. NCBI lineage: Eukaryota > Metazoa > Chordata > Actinopteri > Cypriniformes > Nemacheilidae > Triplophysa > Triplophysa bombifrons. The sequence goes on from CM056472.1 coordinate 2,233,505, forward strand.
AAAAAAAGGAACGTTTCTTTGAATATTGACTCGCACTCATACTAGATTTGACATAAAAGTAAATGCCCTTGGTCTTTGAGTCCTTGTAGTTCCTGTTGTTGTGTATTTGGTTCCCGAAATACATATGCATGGTACATGCGTGTATAGCTTGAATGCACTATATGTGTCACTTTGCCTTAAAGCGTCTGCCAAATGAATATAAATGTGGAGTACGCAGTTCATTGAGTATTCATTGTGTTAGTGTGCACACTATAAACCTGACAGTGCTCATACTCGTTCAAGCTCGTGGGTGTATAGCGTCCTTGAATGTGTTTGTCATGGTTGTGGAGAACCTTTATATTTAATAAATCTCTTTATATTCGTTGTAAGCCCATTGTATACAAGTGTATTAGCACCTGTGTGCGCTGTGTCTCCAGCCCTTGGTAATAGATTTTGACTGCGGTCATGATTCACTTTCCTTCGAATGCAACGCTGTGGGCCATCTCCAAAGGATTTGGGCACTGCTTCACCCACTGTCACACTTCCCTTTGATACACGACTCATTACTACTCATCATCTTCACCGGTTTACATCCATAACTAAATATCGAGGGCGGTTTCTGCAGGTTTCTCGCCTGAGGGACACATATTTCACCGAGCGCTTAGCAATTGCAGAGTCCAAGTTGTTCACTGTCAACAGTCCCCTAAAATGACAATGTTCTGGAAAATTGGTATCCTGGCCCTGAGCTTGCTCATTTCTCAAAAACAATCCTCTGAAAGTGAAGGAAGCAGGCAGCGGGACAGGATTTGGAACCCTGAGGTTAATAGCTCAGTCTCTCTCGTATAGGTTTCAAGACAGCATCAATTTGAGCCGGACGTTGCTTTGCACCTTTTCATAACTCTGACCCGAGAAGCAGTCAACCATCAAACTGCTTATTATGATGTCCCTGCTGACGTGCGCGCCGCATTCTGTCGGCATGACATATCCATCTGCTTTCAGAAACACCTTTGAAAGCACTTTCATAAAGTTTGAGACAGACGCAGTTATGGATGGTTAGCTTTCCTGAAACCATCTCGAAGATCACCCGGCCTTGATGTTGGAGATGGCTATATCATATATCGCCTCATGACAGTTTGCTAATGCTTTTTAAAGATAATAGGTGATTCATAGTCAATGGCGGGTCTTCTGACATGTTGTATAATGGAAGCTGCTCTTAGCTGTTGATAAATGCTTTATAAGGTGTTGTAGAAGACCTTGGGGGTCTGTTGATGTATTCAAGGCATGCAGATACTTGATTCTCAATGGTTGCATAGAGGACAAACCGATGTGTCATGAACGTGCAGCGGAAACCATTCATTTGTGTTAGTTATAGAAAGGGAGCAGTGTGATGTGAGGTGGGTTATCTCATATTGCTTTGTTTTGTACTCTGTGCATGGCTTGAAATAAATGAAAGTGTGGATATCCTGTGACATCGTAGATGATGATGCTCAGGAATTGTGTTGTTACAACTTTCTGGCAAACATTTTGGGATGGTCTTTCTCTCTTCTGGCATTGTAAAAAGCCATGTGTGCAAATCAATGTCTTCGAAAAAATCTGAACTGGAACGGGTAGGTCTGGTAAATGAAAATGTGAGGATGGTTTGGAAAACTGAGGGTGGTTCTTACTCCGTCACCCAACATCAGTGCCTCACCTCATTGATGCCAGTGGTTTTAATATTAAATGCTTATTTGTAATTAAAAGCATATTTAACTTTCTGACAGAGACAAGAGCAATGGCAATTTATTTCTTGTGCAGAACACGAAAGAAGATATTTTAACCAAACAACATTGAACCCCATTGACTTCCATTGTATGAACCCAAAACCACTGAGGCATTTCTCAAAATATCTTCTATTGTGTTCCACATAAGAAAGAGTCAATTACAGGGTCGAATGATATGAGGGTGAATTAATGATGACCGAATTTTTGTTTTTCGAAGAACTGTCCCTTTAACCCTATTGAAAAAAACTGCATATGGTGGTATGTTTTGATGCTGGTTTGTGCTGGTTTAAGCTGGTCATGTGGTAGTTAAATCTGGTCCTAGGCCGGTCATGTGCTGGTCCAAAACTGGTTTAAGCTGGTCATGTGCTTGTTTAAGATGGTCCTTAGCTGGTCCATAGCTGGTTTAAGCTGTCAAACAAGCATCAAAACATACCTAACCCAACATATGATGGTTTGGTATGTTTTGATGCTGTGCTGGTTTAAACCGGTCCTTAGCCGGTCATGTACTTGTCCATAGCTGATTTAAGATGGTCATGTGCTGGTTTAAGCTAATTAAACCAGCATCAAAAAATACCTTAGCCAGCATATGCTGTTTTGATATGTTTTGATGGTGGTTTGTGCTGGTTTAAGCTGGTCCTGTGCTGGTCCATAGCTGGTTTAAGCTGGTCATGTGCTGGTTAAAGCTTGTCCTTAGCTGGTCCATAACTGGTTTACGATGGTCAAACCAGCATCAAAACATACCTAACCCAGCATATGGTGGTTTTATATATTATAGCAGCAAAAACGCATATGGACTAGCACATAGAACAAACTTTTGTAAGGAAACAGCTCAATCAATGCTCTTTTGCACCGGGTTGTTATAAACTGCGAGACTATAAAACTCCTTTTACATCCTGCTACAATCTTTGAGGCTGAGAAAAGAACACAACACCAAAGACAAAGGCGACAGCTAAATGCCGCTTGCATTAGCTTCCTGTTAGTTTACATCCTATTAAATTTGAAAATATTGTTCTGTATCATGCGTCTGTTCGGTCAATCAACATATGAAGAGCTCTTTTCCAAAACGTTATAAATCCATTTTAATAGTTTTTTTACCTAGACCCATACATTTTGTTAATATTCAATTAATCCTGTTAAAATGGTCTGTTGGCTCAGTCTGAACATGTTAAACACTGATTGTTAAATGAAACAACAATATTGTCGATTATAAATTCTCTTTTTTTTTTTCAAAACGCTACAAATCCATCCTTTTTTTCAAAAACATGTTGGTTTATTTCTTTTTAAAAACAAACAAACAACAGAACATGAAACATATGACATCAGGGACTTGATGTAAATCAAATAAATGCAAATGCATGAAATAAATAACAGCCAAATAAAATAATTAGTAACAAACTAAATAGTAAAATAAAATAAATATTTTCAATTTCATGTTTCAATATTTTCCACCACATCCAAATAATTATTTAAAAATAACACATACAAATATCGCTAACGAGCGAATTCTGATTGGTCGAGAGGACATATCACTTAGGCTAAAAACAGGTTTGGGTAAGCGTTTTAGAAAGATAGCGTTTTGGATAGCGTTTTGGAAAGAAACTGCATCTTACACTACATTTTAAACAAGGAAATTTAGCGATTTGGCATGAAACATTGATGGAGCAGTGAATAGGTTTAGTACACAGCAAAATGGCATTACAAACTCATTTTGAAAGAGCTCTTCATATATTTGTTAGTTCTGGTAGATCCTACTCTGAAGATAATTAAGTCCTAAAGGCGGTCCTATAACTAAAACCGGGATTCCTAGTTCATCGCTGTTTGGTATGGATGTTGTTCTTCTGCGCTGAGGAATAAAGTTGACACCGTAATGTATTTTAAGCACACAGCGCAATGACATTGATGGCATACAGTGAGACTCAAACAGATTCACCAACCTTCAGCTCGGCAGTCATTGCCGCTTGTTCAAAAATCCAACTCTTTTTATACCGAGATCCAAAGTATTTTGCAGAATAGTTCTGTTATTGCTCACCGAGTCTGTCTTTGTGTCTTTTGATCTCTGACAATTAGATGAGCATTATTGTCGAGATTCAGCATGAATTCAAGTTTCTGAAAGCGTCTCTTTATGATCCACAATCTGGGATGTTTATCGGTACATGTGAAAAAAACTGCATCCAGACAATTCATAAACATAAAAGTGAGAGAAAACAAAAGGAAAATTGAGGCAGACTGTTTGTGTCGTATTGTATAAATACTTGAGACAGACTTCATGCAGAGAGGAATAAAGAGAGAGATTTCAGACGTCGCTTCTAAATTGGTTCTTTTTGTTGGTCTCTTTCTCATTCCTGAGCGCAATAAAGTGCTGTGTTGAAGCCAGAATGTTACATCTCCGGGGTCAGAATAGAGTCAAGGCCATATACTTTTTGATAGTTGTTTTAATTCCAGTTTTGTACAGTGTCATATACAATAAAAGGGCCAAGCAAATCAAATACACAGGAAAAAGCTGCTGATATTGAAAACGTGAGATATTTTTGGCTCTGCGTGGGTCTTGTATACCAACACAATCTTACGCAGTTTGTAACGTTTTTAGGAGGTGGCGAATTCGTATGAATTTTTTACGATCTCATTTCTATGCTTTATTACGGTTAGGTTCAATGTGTAATTTTTTTTGGAGGATCTATTATTAGAAATGCAATATTATGTACATAACTGCTGTATGTTTTCAGAGGTGTATAAAGACCTTACATAATGAAGTGTTATGTTTTTATTTTCTTAGCTATTTCTATCTACACACATTGCAAGTCCCCTTACATGGAATTCCCAATGTTGTTTCTACTGTAGCCCTTAACCAACAAACTGCTCTATAGAGTGTGTTTCGTAAATACGTTATCTCATTCGGCAATGAAGCGTAAACGCGACAGCAACTTAGTTCTGTGTCAGCCACCGTAGTGCTTCGAAAGGGAGGGGGGAATGAGCCTTTGGTTGCAGTTTGCCTCACCGCCAGATGCCATAAAATTTTATACCATGGACCTTTAACATCCTACAAATTCATACAAATTAGGCACCTCGTCCAATAGTTACGAATTTCCGTGAGATTAGGTTGTGTATACTTTACAAAAAAGCATTTACACCAACACAGGTAGCAGATGCTTCTTATTTTTCATTGTTTTATTTAAATCCATATCTTAAACGTATTTCGATTGACAAAACAACTAGCGGCTAACAATAGATTACCTTCTGCTGTCCTTTGATCAATGTGTGCCAAAATAATCACAAAAACAGCTATTGAATCTCACTAGGTAATGTGTTTAAAAACGACAAAAATCCTTAGATGAAAACAGGTTGAGTAGAATCGTTAGAAACGTTGGTGTCCTGTTCACTTTATCGTTCGTAGATAGCTGTAGAAAAGCATAAGGCTCTCACGTATTTCTGGTGTCCGTTTTTCTTTCATCATCACCCTTCATACACAGCGGTGCCTTTCGCCAAAGGGCCCGTAGCATGCAATGTGAGTTAGAGTAGATCTGTAGGCATATTTTTGAAGGATGTGAAGGAATCGTGAGCCATGTGTCACACACACGCCTCACGATTCCCTCACATCTTTCATAAAAAAGGATATGATGATGGAAGCTGTTCCAATAATCCTCCCCCGTGCTCAGCTGTCAGTCCCGCTGTGCTCCGAGGGGCAGGACTGAAGTGGAAAATGGGGCCCGTGAGTCAGTGTCTGTCTGTTGGGGGCCACAGGCTCCACAAATAACCTCTCTTGTTTACAGGCTTATCTGGCTGAGAGACACCTGCTGTCATGCTGGGATGTTTTCCTAACCTTTTTGACTGTGCTTTTCGGTTTTTTGGTCAATTTTAATGTGAAATTAGGATTGTCAGAATGTTGCTGACAGTCGCTGTGCAACACCAACGCTACTATATTTGTTTAAGATGCATGTCTTTGCGTCATCATTTTTGTGCCAAAGAAATAGGCGTCAGGTGTCAGGCACACTCCAAGACGTCTGTGGATGTGATATTTCAGCGGCCCTAGAGCACAGCAGGAGGGTTGCCAGGTGCAGTTTGTGCGGGCAATGATCTTGTGTATGTGTGGTTTGTTTACCAGACCTATTTTGTGTGATGGTTGTTGTCCATCTAGGCCTGTCATTGAGCGTGTGTACTGTACTGCTAACATCGCATGACAGCCGGCCATGCCTTGTAAACACGGCAGCCTGTTGGGTGTGTGCGGTGCAAACATATTTGCTCAAGTGTTTGTATTTCTGTATTTCCTAAATCATTTGCCTTGCGGCATGATTTTTTACCTTAAACACGTACGTAGATTGTCGGGGAATGTTACATTTGTAGTGACGTATTGACAAATTAGTTTTAAACACATCTGAACCCTCTAGTCAGAGTGTTTAGTTATGTCTACATTAATCCAGATACGTTTTGCAATGCTCTTTCACAATGTACATTTGGTGAGAGACTTTGCATTTTGAAAGATTAATATAAAATATTGTTTTATTAAAATATAGCCCTTTCTTATAGTCTGAAATAATGTTCATTATAAGTAATAATATAATTTAGAAAAAAGTTAATGCATTAATGGTAATAATAATGCATTAGAAGTATTTGTACTCAATCAATCTTAAAGCTGCAATTTGTTACGTTTGCCTCTCTGTCGCCACCTCTGTTTGAAACGTGAAATTAAAGGTTAATATACATATTTTATGTGTGTTGATATTAAAAATGAATATTTTCCTAATATCAGACCTGACAGCTCAAATTATAAATCAATAATATAATCATACCATTGCGAATAGATGTAAATTAAGACAACAGTTTTCAAAGCTGACATTTTATGTATGCGCTTATTATTACATATATATATTGTACATTATATTTTGGTTGATTTTGAAAGAAAAAAGGTACGTATTATATCATTAACAAAACACCAGTTTGATGACAATAATGGATAGTACGAAGTCACTTTAACTTCAGTAAACTTTTTTTTTGGCGGAAACTTTTCTCACGATTCCCATAAGCATCAGCAGTTGTTTTTATTTTATTTTTAAACTCCAGTGTATTATTTAAAGATGACGGTTTCCTTTGCTTGCATCATGAAGAAATATATGTGAGTGGGTGGATGTTGTCCGACTGGGAAAAACACATGAAGGATTGATCAGTAAGGGTTTAGATGTACACAGCAGGTGTGCCGGGTGGCTGGAAGTATTGGTTTGGGTGTTAATGTGTGATGTCTACAATTGATGAATTATATGCATTATTTGAGAATCGGGTGATACAATAACATGAAAGAGAGCTTTGTTCATAAGGTTACAGTCAAATCAGATGTATTTAGTTAATCAGCTGGGATCTGTATTGTATGTTTTTCTGATGTGTATTTATACCCTGGAGATGTTTGGATACCCTGGACCACGACATGCTTTAGTGGAGTTGGCGTTGACCCGTCACATGATTTGTGTTTGATAGGAAGGGCTCTGCTCTTACAATCTGACAGCTGTGTTCCCTTGGCCATTTCTACATTTTCTGAGACAATTGCGAGAACTGTTATGGTTGTCTGTACAAACTTTATACCATGATGTATTCTGGTTGCTTACAGAGGCATTGCTATAGAGTTTATAGGGTGCTCTGAGTAGGATCTTCTAGGTAAATGACTGTAAATGGTAGATTTTCTTTCCAAAGTTACAGCATCAACTTAAGTATAAGTAACGTTTAGCAGGTAAACTCCTCCTATAACTTTGTTATAATGCTTTCCTGTGGCTCATTGGCTAGAGCACGGCGCTGGCAACGCCAAGGTCATGGGTTTGATTCCAGGGATTGCACATACTTAATAAAAACTAATGTATAGTACAATGCAATGTAAGTCAAGCCAAATGCATAAATGTAAATGAAAATGTTGATTTTTGTGTACATCATGCACTCAAAAACTATCATGCTTGAAACCTAAAATATGAATATGTGAAAATGATTCGCTTTTCTTTCAGGACCTCACGGGCCGCAGCCGTGCTTCTGTCGGATCCTTGCTTTCAGCTTCGGTCCATCCAGTATCTTCTCGGGGAAGGAGAGGGCGGAGCTACGGCCGCCGACAGCAAACACTTCTCTCTACACACGTGTAAGTTTGAGCGGACGCAACATTCTCAAAATACTCAATTACACAGACTCATCCTCAAGTGACGTTATACAGTATCTTATTTTGGCGTACCAAGTAGGACATGAAATTGAGTTTGCTTTGCATTTATTACACTTATTGCTTCGGTTTTAGATGTCAGATCCTTTGGAAGGCCAACAGGGTGAAGAGTTCAGTTTAAAAATTTCTACAATTTTGAAATAATCCTAAATACCTTAATTATTTCCTTCAGCCGTATTTTTTATGTTTTTGCAAGGAATGGTGGCCTTCCAGGGTTCGACACCCCGGGTATGGATACTCAGCATTTCGTTTTTAAATACATTTCCTCCTCCTCAGAATAGCTCTTTATATCCAGTGATCTGAAAGTTATTGTGACTCTTTAAATAGCCTCCGCTGAGCCATAGCCCCAGCTCTTATTTCACTCACTAAGAATAAATCCATGCAGTGATTTAGATGAATCACAATTGTAATCGGATATAATTTGACTCTTAAATTTTTGCTCATATACTTACGTGCCAGGTGGGATTGAGATGTGAATAAAAACATTTTCGCAAAGGTGTAGAATGAAAAGAAAACATTTGAATGGGTGTGGAAATGAATAAAATGCCATATTACTTAAATCGTGCAGATTTTATTTACATGAGATGCACTTCTTGTTACATCCTGCCTTTCATAACCAGAATTTCTGGAGCGTGAATGGGAAAGTGTATCAAGGCACAAATTGAATCTGATAAATTTGGATCATACGTACAGTGTAATGCACTATACGTCACTTTAAACCAATGTTGTTATACATTTTTTGATGATTTTAACGTTATCCTGAAAATCAGGAAAGTCACAGCTATAGCCAGTAGTGAAGTAAATGATATTGTCCCTAAATAATAGTTTGATGGTTGGTTACTGGTAACATTGAGTGGCGTAACTTTGTTTTGAAAAGCGGTGGTTACAAAAACAATTAAAGCCTAGTAAATTGTTTCTGTAAAAACTTGTTGGGAATATTTATGATATAGGCTAGTGGGCGGTCCATCCATTGCCTACTCTGCTTTTTTCTTCAGCTCTCACAGTATGTGGTTCCCAACCTGTCATATGGTGAAGGTCACTTGGCTGTTATGGTGTATAACACTTAAAAAAACATATTATTCTTATGACTATATCACTTGTTCGTTGGTTTACGCGTTTTTTTGCTTGGACACTTGATGCATGAGCAAGCCTGCGAACGCGGCTAATGAACTTTTAGGTGTTGATGGCCCGTAAACAATACACATTCCGCAAGCTTTTTTAATTTCTTTCAAAAAGTTGTGGGGATATGTGCCACCTGTTCTACCTTCAAATAACGACTATGTTAACAAGCAACATACCGTATCAGTATATATTCAGTACGAGTAATAATTAGAGATTCACCGATACTAAATTTCTCCAGTGATACCGATAGCAGATTATTCGGAGAGATACCTATTCTGAAGATTGAATTAATATTTCTTAACTTTTTGAATGTTATTTATTCATAATATTAAACATTAAACTGGTGGTGTTTCCAATCCTTTTCTATAAATTCATTGCATTTTCCTGTCCTCTATCGGCCAATAACCGCTTTTATCGACTGATACCAATTATTGGCCGATATATCGGTGCATCTCTAGTTTTAATGTCACATTAAAACTAGAGAAATCTTCTCCTTCCTGCACTGCAGTCTTAATCGATTCCTCCAGCAGTGAAGCTCAGATCTGCTCTATAACTATATAGACCGTCCGCCTCAATCTACCGCCACCGCTGTACTGTAAGAAGCCTTAATGAATTATTTACTCTAAGTGGATGCATTTCTATCCACACGATGGCCACACTTCTAAACTGCTCCACTTAAAGCGAGAGCCAGGCGTGACAGGTTAAAGTCAAATAAAATAATGATGTTTCTTACAAAATCCTATGTAAAAGCTCAATTTATAATAAATAACAGAGTTTAAGAAATTTAGTAGATTTTTTATAATTGTACTAGAAAATCATTTAGAATTTTTTTTATCTGTGTTTTTTACTTAATTGACATTTGTTTGTTTTCAACCAAAAATAATGGCTTTTATCCTCTATTATTCTTATTAAAAATCCTACACAAAATATTATTTCGCATTTGCAGCTGCACTTATACCTCAAAAAGTAAAATTAACAATGCGAGAAAAAAAGTTTAAAACCAAGCACCTTCCACCGTTGCTGAAAATTTATTAAGAATGTTTTTCAAATCAAAATGTGACACCCTGAATCAAAAGGTGCGTAAACGCTCGCACTCCTAGCAATTTACCGGTTGTGGGTGAGTAGAAATAAAACCTTCACATGCAGGTTTGTCATGCAGAACTGAGGTGTTTATCTCCGTCAAACTCTTCATTCAAAACCAATTTGTTTTCACACCGTGAAGCTCATTCCACTCAGCTCTGAGGGACGGCATGGTGTGAATCTCCAGGCTTACAAGGAAGAAGCTGGTCTCTCTCGTAGTCATGGAGACCGAGGGTCGCCATGGACACCATGTCCAGTCTCAGTTCCTGTCTGTCTCTCAGATGCCCCCTCACCGTGCGTTGTTTTTCCACAACTAAACTGGGTCACTGGTATCAGGAGATGGGTTGGCGGTCGTCCTTGGGTCTTTTTCAACCTGTTGGTAAAAAACCCAGAGGACACATAACGGCAACATCTTAACCCAGATCAACATGACATGGTAACCCATGTAAACGGGGACACTTGTAGCCACAGGACTTTTTTTTTTTATGAAGCTGTTATTGGACATATTGGGGTTGTAATTTTTTTAGAAGCGATAGAGTGGCTGTGTTCTGAAAAGCATATGGCCCCTTGTTTACACTGCACAAATATTTGGGACGTTACGGCTCCGGCGAGGTTTTGTTCCATCTCAAGTAGCGCCTTAAAAGACCACGTAATTTGCCTGTCCGTCGTTGTTTTTCTTCATTTTTCATGATTTTTTGGGGTTATACCATAACAAAGTTGGCTAAATGGTTATATTTGTGTGGTATATTGTTGTGTTCATTGCTTGGACGCGGCATCCGTATCTTTAACGTGTTGCAGCGCTACGGGTATAAAAGTGGCCACGATCAGGTCCAGTGGCTGCGTCGGAGTGGACTGCCGAACACGCGTGCAGTAAAAATTAAGGGTAACCGTACTGTTCTTACTATTGTATCATACCTTAAAATGAATACAGACTTAGATATAAAATGCTAAATCCAAAAATTCACAGTATACAACAAAGCATATCAACTGAGATACTTTGTCACATAATGCATTGTGTTCCATCTGATCATCCATCCATGCTCAAGATCCCACAGATTTCTAAACTCAAGATTTAACAAGTTAGAGTTAGGAAAAGTTTTTTATACTGCATGCACTGTAAAAAAATGTGGGCTGTTTTCAACCCATGGTTCTCGTAAAAATTTAAAAAAATTGACCAATGCTTGATTGTTATAACTCATGATTGGGTCAAAAATGAATGTTTTCTGGGTTAACAACCCAACACTTCTAAGAGTGTATCATTTTACATGTTTCCATATACAGTACACTTCAGTGTGTATGCGCTTGCAAATGAATGACAGCCAATGAATGAACGCTAAATTATTTTTCCTAATTTTGTGTCCCTGTAATGCAATTTATTTCTTTAACTCCCGACAGAACCATAATGGAAGGTCAGGTATTGTCTGAGCAGTATTAATTAGCGTCTTGAAATATGTCCAATCCTTCATTATCTCTGGTCTCTGCCAATCTCAGAAGTCGTGTTATTAAATCAGAACTGCTAGCGGTGTCACATCTTAGAAGTGCCACTGTTTTTCTTTTATAGATTATTCTTGGTAATGTACTTGGCCGAGCTTCCTCTCGATAGCAAGTCTGAGCCTGCAGGGCAGTCCAAATGTGAAGAAAACCTGTTCTGTGCTCATAATATTATTAATTTATTTGGTGACATATTGTGTGCGAAGTACAATGTGAGAATTATTGAAGTAGAAGTTGGCGAGGTTGATGCTGGCATTATATCCTGGGCCCTGCTGCTGATATTGTTATTGTGTTGCTCCCCTGGTCCTGAAAAGCAATTTCTTTAATAAAAAAGAATGAAGGGATTTTACAGTAACAAAATTCTGAATTTAATCAGAAGCCCATGAATTATACAGTGATACAGCGTTTCTTGATTACTTCCTCCCATCAGCAGATATTTCAGAGTAAAATAAATGTTTTAAGAATAACTGTTTTGAAATAAGTGTTTTAGGAATAAAGATCTTGAATTTGAGGCCTGTTTACACCAATACGGTTTGCTATAAAGACAACTATACCGATAAGGACAGTTGACTAAATTAGTTAACATTAGTCTATATTATGATAATTTTGCACATTCACGTTTCACATTTTTTCTTTTCTTTCTTTCTTTTTTTAGAATAGTTTTAGATTGTCTTGTAATGTTTTTCATTCATCAGAAAAATGTTCACCTCGTAAAATACGTACAAATTCCTTTGTGATTGTGTTGGTTTAAAATAATACAAAAATACAGTAGCAAAAAAAAGGATCAAACCTGTAGAAATGCCTTACCCCAACTTCTTGCTTTCTGTTTACGAAACACTTCAACACAAGGAAGCACTCTAAACTAATTTAGCGATTTCATATTTTCTTTTGAAGCACTCAAGCATTCTCATTACGCTTATTTCATAGACCAAGAGCGGGCTTTAGAGTACACAAACACAGCCACGCAAGCTATATATAATGTACGACTCCTGGAGGCAGTTCAGATTCAGCGTGACTGTAGAACGAGTCAGAAGAAAAGATTAATGAGAGACGACGGACCGTAGGTGGTTCACATTAGCACTTCAAAGGGTATGTCCGTCTTGAAATGTTCAGGCCAACCTGTACGGCTGTTATTGTGCAGGATCTAATGAAAAGTCAAATACCACAGGCCCTCTCCGCTTCTTTAACCCAGCGTGGCGACAGGCCCGTCTCATTATCCTAGTGCTTCTGAAGGAGGTTACACATAGATTCTAATGGATGTAATGACATTAGGCTATGTTCCTATCGCAAAGCCGGCAATTTAAAATAGCGGAATTGATCTGGCTGCTGGGTTTTGACATGGATCTTCTCGGCTCGAAGGGCTAATTAATGTCTAGATGCCGTGGGAATGATACCCGGCCCTCTTCAGAAGATCTTCAGCGTGTAGGAGTCTTCTGGAGAAAACAGCGGTGGACCTACTTGTGTTGGCCGGACTATTAATGAAACCTTAAAGAAACCGTTGACGCAAAAATTCAATCATTTAAATAGACTACCGTTGTGAGATTTCAAATGATGATTTTTAGTGTGCTCATGTTGTTACCTTTAAATCTGGAAAAGTGTGTCTCCGTTGAAAAAGCCAAGAAGTTTCATTACCCTGCCTCATTTAAATCCACCTCATACATATTCCTTGTAAATATCACTGCGGCTTTATAACTCGCAGGTGTAGTGCAAACCCCATCTGCTTGTGCTCCTGCAACAGATGTGGCTTACGTTTTTTTTTCTGTCTAATCATTGAGGAACTGATTGTGACATTCGGTTTTAAGAGCCCCCTGAGACCGCCAAGCCATGAACAAGTGTCAGGCATTCCCTACAGAAACACAACTACTACACATCTCAGAAGAGTGAAGTTACAGCAATCTGGTGTTTTTGGACGGTTGCCGGGAATTTACTGGCTAAATGTAAATTCTTGCCATCAAGTTTTTATAATTTTGTGCCCATATGTTGCATCAGTCGATAAATCAGTCGGGCATTATCAATGAGGCGTTCTGTATATATTTATGCCTTTGGTTTAAGCTTTTATCCAAAGCAATCTGCAAAACATTTAAACTATACATTTTCTCTGTGTGATATGTTTATTTACTGTATGTACTGTATATATTGTACCCGTGATTTTCCTGCTTCCATTGGAATGATCTATGCATTCTACTGAAATGCACCTCTGAAGAATCATTCAATGACACAATGGAGAATTGAGCACTATTAAAATCTTATTAAGTAACACTTTACAGTAATGTTTTATATAAAGAGTTTATTTGCAAAAACAGATAAAAAAACAGTTATCAGTTTTTGCATATGAACTCTTGGATTAGCTGACAAAAGAGTAAATGATGACAGAATTTTTTTGGTGAACTATCTCTTAGACTAACATTTAGAAAAGATTAATAAATGCTGTAAAACTATGTATATTGTTCATTTTGAGACAGGGCCCTATTTTCACGATCTTAGCGCATGGTCTAAAGTGCAGGGCGCGAATGTGCACTCAGGGCATGTCCGTATCCACTTTTGCTAGTTTAACGATGGGGAAACGGTCAGGGCGCCTGAGTGCATAGTCTAAACGTGTTGTCCCGATTCTCTTAATGACTAATTAAGACTAATGGGTGTTTTTTGGGTTTAACGTGCAGTACACCAATCATAGTCTCATCTCTCATTCCCTTTAAGAGCCAGACGCGCTCGCGCCACGGCAGATTCTCTATTATCACTATGGAATTTGCAAGAGCAAATTGAAGATTCTCCAGAGAGGAAACGATCAGACCATCTACAGGACAAGCCGGATTTTTATCTTTATGTACATAATAATAATTATCTATTACATTGTAATCCATTTTTTTACATATTTGCCATGTTTGTGTGCTTCAGCCATTCCCTCTGTCTAATAAGTAAAGTGAAAGTGCGTTGTGGACCCGCCCAGAGGCGCATTTTCAACTAACGTGCTCTTTAAATAACAAAATATTAAGCCATTGACAGAGTTTAGACCAGGTTTGAGTTGGTCTATGGCGCAGTCTATTTTTCAGTTCCTTAAAATATCAACGAGCCAACAATGCGCCTGAAAACACCTATTTTTTAGACTAACACGCCCATGGGCGCACAAATGAGCGCAAATGCATTTGCTATTTAAACAACGCGGCGCAGAACAGGTAAATGAAAACTGCGTTGGGTTAAAACTAGCAAAAACATTTACACTGCTTGTTGCGCGGTGTGTATGATAGGGCCCTTAATGTTAACTAATGCCTTTAATCATGTTAATAAATATGCAACCTTAATGTAAAGTGTTACCATAAATTATACATTGTACATTTTGCGTAGTTAAAGAAATATAAAAGCATTAAAAAAATTAAAATAGTTAGGTAAGGCAGCAACAATGTAAACAGTGCAGGCAGATGCTATTAGCTATTAGCTAGCTTCAGTGTAGCCTAGCTTACTATAAAAAAATGACGCTAAATTGTATTAATAATGCTGTCGCTTTTGCTCAACGAGTCTGTGAATCTTTGTTCAAACAAGTTTATTTAAATAAAATGTTTAAGCAAATTAAAATGAATCAGTATGAATTACAGTGTTTCTCTAGCTCAACTGGTAGAGCATGCATTGTAAAAATAATAATAATGTATGCGTATGTAAATGTAGCAAAAAAAACGCTACGAAAAAAATAACTGAAGCAGGCAACTGAGCACCTTGTGATACCTGAAAAGTGTAGTCGGCTAGGTACCTTTGCTAGTTAATGACTCTCCATCATTGACTAAGCTTCAGATAAAGCACAGTTTAACATTGGATCTGTATCATTGAGAACATCCGGGAGGCCATGCCGAGGTCACTCTTCACTTTTTTCTCTCATAATCAGGACGTCGGCTGTCATTGCTGTTCAACCGTCCAAATCATTAGCTAGAACAGCAATGATTGACAACGTCAGGGCCAATTTTGGCACTTGCAAACTAGACAAGCATGAAATCGCTGTGGGGAAAGTAACAGCTACGGGGAAAAACGCGCCGAGCAGACCTCTGGCGCTCAGATGGAGACTAAAATTATCAAGCTGATCCCGAAGTCCCAGCGCATTCATGATGAATTTGTGTAATTGAGGTTGGGAGTCTGTTGGAGAGGGTTCTTTCACACAGTTCACATTAATAGCAAATAGACCCCGCAGGGCCTGGGCTAAACCTTATGTCTGATTCTTGAAATAGTGACGTAAATGTAGTTATTAAAGTCTGTTCTTTTCCACTGATCTTTTTAGTTGTGCCTGTCAAAGCTGTTGAAGAAGATTTGAGTGACGGTTGTAACTACGGCTTTCTTCGGCACTTGTGTAGTGTAGTATAGTGCAGCATTTCACTTTATTTTTATAATGAATCTTGTTTGTTTGATGCACCCGTGAGTAGTCATGTAAACAAGACGCTTTTCTAACAACAGAGTTACTCTTTTGTTTTCAGTTTTATTGTGGTATTATACTCATTTTGAATTATTTAAATGTTATTTTTACGTATTTATTTCGTGTTCATGCTCACTTCAGTATAATGTTAGCTATGTTGTTGTTTATATTGCTATATAAGTTATAGTAGTTGCCATACAATTATTTTAGATACATTTTAGATAAATAAAGTTTATTTTAGTGGGTTCATTGGCTCTTGGTTAATCTCGACTAACCATACATCTTTGAAAAGGTTCCCAAGACTTATTTGTCATCTACAGCAGAAAATTCTTCACTTGTGTCATGACTTCACATCAGAGATCAGTTTGTTAAGCCTGGACTGCTCACACGTCCATGTTTTCGAAAGTGCTGACCGTGAGCAGTTCCTCACAATCTGTCAGTACCCCTCTCTGATGCTTATTTGTGTGTTCATTTGTTTGAATAGACACGGACTACATCAGCGCAGAAGAGGAACAGAAGGTAGAACAGATGCTGGCTTTCCTGACAGAGGAGTCCAAGCAAGCGGCGGCCAGCACAGCGGTGAGTACACCTACCCACACAGGTCCCTAAAACAACAACCAGCACTTAGTTGCACCATTGTACCCTCATGTGCTATAACAGAAAGCAAAACCGTGCCTGTCTGCAATATATACATTTGAACTGTGAAATAGGCATTTTAAATAGAGGAATTTAAGGTGCGATTGCTAAAGTACAAATAAGTGGAAGCTTGTTAAAGGGATTGTTAACCAAAAATGAATATTTTTCATAATTTTCTCGCCCTCATGTCACCTGTGTGACTTTCTATTTTTCTGCAGAACACAAAAGAAGATTTTTTTAAAATGTGAAAAAAAGTAATTATACAGAATTTAACTTTTTTAACAGATTTCGAAAAAAAATTCAAACTACCGAAAAAAACACTCTAATTGTACATGAAAAAAGTAAAAAAGACATTACATTAAATAAGACATTTTACATTAAATAAAAACATGAACGCTATTTAACTGGCATCCCAGCTTTAAAATACTTTAATATTTTTTTGTGTTCAACAGAAGTAACACTAGTTTATATTATGATATTAGACTAAACAAAGAAGACACTACATATGTGATTTCATAAGACTTCACTGGTAACTTCACTACGACACTGGTTAAATCTGTTCAGTGGGCATCATTCAAAATTGCCTAAACAAAGTTACATTTAGATTTTTTTTACGAGGGCCAATGTACCTGAATGTTGTAATGTTACACAACCATAAAGCTCTATTGTGTCTATTCCATTTGGTGACAATAGTGGCACAGATATAATATATAATACACCCTTCCCTTATGAAAGTACATCAAATCTCAGTTGAATTTTAATTGTTCTATCTATAATTCAGTCAACACCATCGCATCTTCAAGTAAATTGCAATGTGAGTCCTGCAGGCACCTTAAGCGATGCATCACGCTATAGCTTTCAGAAAGCATTAGTGTGGGTGGCATTACAAGCCTATTAGTGATTTTCTGAAGTGGAATCACAATGTTCCCATAGGTTTCTGTGGTCCACAGTTAATGTAATGGCCGCCACATTCAAGTCTGTCCACAGCCGGTTCTCAGAGATAGCTGAGAGTCCACCGCAGCATTAGACAGCAGAAAGTGAGCTCCTCCCACGAGAGCTTTTCTCTTCTGCAGAGAGAAACATGATCGGCCATTCCCATCTCAACCCAACACCAACCATCAGCAGAGAACCGGGAATTCCACTTGAAACGGATGATTTGCCTGTTTCATATCGAGTTGTGGAATCTGGTGTCGCAACAGCATTTGATATAAATGTATTTGCTTTCTATAATAACGTATAAGCGGTGATTGCCGTGTTGAGACGGGATGTGTTGGTGTGATCATGGGCAGTTGATACATAGAGACCTTGCAGTTTTGCCTCATGTATTTCCATCCCTTGCCTGGATAGCAGATTTGGTTGATTTTAAATTTATAAGTGTGGATGAATAGAAACGGTGTAAAATGTGAAAACAATGTGAGCAGAAACACATTTGAATGGAAGTCATTTTTTGTGGGAATTTTTAAAGGTACAGTCCTTGGGATCAGCCACTAGAGGCCGCATTTTTGAATATATTATACAGGCGTAGCTTGATGCCTGTGAAGGAGCGTGGCATGATGGGAGTTGTTGTTTTTACTTACACTGCTGATTGAAAAAAATCCGATGGGACTCAAAAAACAAGCTTGAGGAACGGATACCATTATATAATTGTGATAAGAAGGGCCTAAACCTTGAAGATTTCTCTGGATTCCAACTTTTACGGTATAATGTAAGTAGGTAAGTAAACACAAATATATAACTCTGTGCTTGGTTTTTTTTGATATTTTAATGCAAAAATCTTACATACTGTATTGTACCTTTAAGGTTCGCATTTAAAAGAGGGATTGCATTTTAAAAAGTATTTTGCCAACTGTATTATGATTGTTATGCATTGGATACTTTAAAATTACATTATTCATTCCACAGACACAGTTAAAATAACGTCATAAAGACAAAAGCTTACATAAATTGGTGAAAATAGATGATTCTCTATACAAAAATAATGTATATGATAATATTACGTTTATTTCGAATTTCGTAATTGTCCTTTGTCAACCACCTCCATACTAAAATAGCCATGTTGAAAAATTTGGAAGCTCAATAAGGCAACATTGAACATTGGAGCATCCACATTTAATTTGCACTAGAAGGTGCAAATTTTCACGTTTTTACCTCAGAGAGTTGCGTGTTGATTCATTTCTTAAAGCGTCTTGTTATCCTGGAACAGATGTACTTGATCTCAACCTTCAGCAAAGAGATGCAGAATTGCTGCGGTAATTATTGACAGTTTTTCTGTCATTACACTCTGGTTGATATTCAGCAGGATTGCGGCAGAAAACACAAGCAATCAGAGGGTAGTTTGAGATCCAGGTAAAGAACAATTTCTTCACATTTTATTAACCAGAGATTTACAGGTATTCAAGCAAGTTACACATTAGTGTACTTTTGTATAGCAAGACTTTGGAAAGTTTTTCTGTGAAACTATCCAACAACATGCTTAAAGGCTGTGTAGGCAATCCTATGCAGAAACGTTTTTTGTCATGCTGGTTGGAAGTCTCTTAACATCCTGATAGGAATAAACAAGTAAAGCGATACATCTGTATTTTTATAATTAAACCGTATATCAGGTCACGTGCGCGGGAGTATGCCTGGTAAACAGTTGGAACCTTACTTTCCCTTTGTTAAATGTGTGCAAGTTTGCAAGTGGCACTTGCAAAGGACTTACAAAAATAAAGACCATTTTAAAGATGCCATGACTAAAAATGTCTAATCAGCAAAGAGGTGAAAGCAGAATTCCATTTAGACACTTTAGAAGACTCAATGCAATGCGACCCGTTCGTAATGTTTTTATATAGTTTTTGGTGCATGTTTTAATAAATGTGGCTGACTACTATTTGCTTGTTAGGGTAGTAGTAGGTATAGAGTCCTCTAAAATATATATTATTTTATATACAAGTACAAATAATACGCATTTATAAAATCGTTTCAGTTTTACAACAGAGCGTGTCATTTTCACGCCTAGAGGAGACAAAGGGTTTCTCTTACATGTTTGGAAATGTGTGTGTGTGTTTGAATACGGCTGTCAAAAAGTTACATTAAAAATATGTTGTGCACAAGTATTTATGGCAAGTAAAAATACTTTATATATTTTATGTAGTGGCCCAAGGGTCAGTAGTAAAGAAGGGTTAAAAGAAGTTTAATAACAGAAAATGTCCTTTATTTGTATATAAATTGTGACAGAAATGTGAAAAATTATATTAGTGATAGACAGTAACTAAGTATTTTTAGTCTGCTTTTTACTAGTACATTTTCAAGTACTGTTCTGTACTTTATTACAGTGTTTTCACTTTAAGACTTCTTTATAAAGCATGTATATATCATATGTTTTACCTCTGTTTTATAAATACATTTTCATAATCAAATCTTTTACGCTTCAAATTCCCAATACTTTAAGTACATAACAAATCTAGTACCTTCTTACTTTTATTCAAGTATAATTTTGAGCAAAATAATTCAGTAAAAGTAAGAAAGTATTACAGGTAGGAATTTCAAAAAGTATTAACAATGACGTGTTTTTGAATTAAAGTAAAAAGTATGAATTTTGCTTTATACTAGTGTGCATTATGACGTATGTATTAAAGTAAAATAAATCCAAAGTAAAATCACAGTATGAACTGATATTTTTAAATGTACTTGAGAGAAAAATACTTTAGGTATTTTTGTCTATATTCGACAAAATTAGCTTTCTTTCAGAGTTCATGAGACACAGATCTGTGATTTGTATTTGTAAATAAGAACAACTGCCGGCAGATGATTCAGAAATTACATTGTCAGCTTCAGTTTAAAACCTGAGGTGCGAAATAATAATGAAATGTCAATTTATAAGTGTTTCTCATCGGGAACTAATAAGATCTGACATCTAGGATTGAGTGTAAGGATGACTTCAGTTTGAGCTTCATTTCCTTATAACCAGCTTGACAAATGAATGCCATGTTTAGGCATTTCAAGTGTCATTAGTTGTTTTGAAATATTCGTAATTTCCTTAAATCAAATGTCATTTTAATTATGACACACTTTCTCGTTTCCCAACTTCAAACTAAACAACTTCAAGCAAGCCATTTGTAGCTTGATTTCCCCCAAGTATGGAAACACATTAGCATATTTAGTTAAGTTTTGCTATACAAAAGTACACTAATCTGTAATTTGCTTGAATACCTGTAAAGCTCTGGTTACAAAATATAAAGAAATTGTTGCTTTTACCCGCTTTTATCCTCTGATTGCTGGTGTTTTCTGCAGCAATCCTGTTTAATATCATTCAGAGTGTAATGACAGAACAACTTTCAATAATTACGGCAGCAATTCTGCATCTCATTCTGAAGGTTGAGATCAAGTACATCTGTTCCAGGATAAGAAATAACAAGATGCTTTTAGAAATAAACCACTCATATACACATGTACACTCAAGTTTAGTGTTTGATGCAGTCGGAGCAGGACAGCCAATGCAGTTTCATAGTTTCTGAAATTGTATTGTACACAAGCGGTTCTGAGTGTTATGGCGGATGGAGAAGGGGATCGCTTTTGGGTCTGTTCTTCGGGCTCGGAAAGCTTGGAATAATTGCACTTTTTTGAATAAATAGTAGCCATATCTGCCTGTTATGAGTTGTGTGTATATTATTGGTATATACAAACTGTTGGGGTCAGGTCGTTGGGGTCAGGTCGCGTGCTAAAATATAAAATATATGCGCATAAATTAATAAACGTACACAAAAAAAACATGTTTGATTGAATAAAAAATTACGTAATGATGGCAAATTGCGTTAGGACATTACGTAAGAAAATCGCCTCTGCTGGTAACGTTACTTCACCTTCATGCATGCGTGTCATATTCTCGGCTAGAAAAGGCGTATTTTACTGGGTTGCACATTTTGAAAAAGGGGAATTCCGTCAACAGATCTGTTTACGTTTGCGTGACATAAAAATATGTATTTGATTAACGAATATAATGCAGCCTGGCCACAAAGTGTCTTGAAAGGGCGAGCGAGCCAGTCTTTTTTGCAGAGATCTGTTATTTGTTTGTATGTCATAATGCATAATGCTACATGACTAAATGTAGAAGTGCAATCAAACAGAAATATTATTGCTGCTGCTCGCCTCTGGGCCTTTAGTGATCTAGCTAATACATATTGTTATTGTTTTTTGTATATGGTGTCATCTTTTATTTGCCTTTGCTGTTTATTGCTGCTATAATTCTGGATGCTTATATACATCCAACCCTTGATGAAAAGATTATGGGTCTGCAGATCAGGCTCAGGGTAATTGAGACAATCATTTCTGCATAGATATTCAGTTCTTGTGACCTTGCTGTATGTCCGCATGGAATCAGACTGATACATTGCGTTGTTTGGTTGTAATAAGCAAAGATTAAACTCTTGAACTCGTCTAATACGTTTATTGTATCATTTAATTTTGCAGCTCTGCCGTTTAATTGACAGCATGTCTCTAAGCAGCATTAAAATACATTTTCAATTATTAACACTAAATCTATCTTATGAAAAAACATTATTTCAGACATTATTCATGTTTTTCAGCACCATTTGATTGGATAGTGAAAAGCGACTGTTGCTACAGAATACAGCTGCAATGTTATAAATAAAAATCCAAAGGCACAGATTACATTGCACGTTTATAAAATACAAATTACATTTTGCTGTTAATATTTTTGTAAAAGATGATGAAAGAATGTACAGACTAATCATGCACAAAAAAAAGTTTTGAAGACAAAAATTGTAGTTCACTGTATTGGCAGGAACAGCGCCACCTGTGGTTAAACTGAGAATGCACTGTGCATCTCATTGTGAATTGTATGGTATTATGAATGGCGTTTTTACATATTTTATATGTAAAAACAGAGCAGAGGCGTGTGAAGTGAAGCTTGTGTACCATTGGAGTGCATTTCCAGCACATTTTTGCAAAACGCATCAATAACTCATTGGGCTTGAGCTTATGTGTTAATAATTTCTTTCCACACCGGCTGACATTAGTTTACTCTTCTCTGCCAAGTCCACCTTGGCTCTAACGTCCGGGGTAACAAAGCGTGAAGTCTGGCTTTTGTTCCCCATTGATGGGATCGGTGTGTGTGTGTGTTTTTACCAGCGGTTGGGCATCCGTGAAGTGGCAGTCATTTTTCCTCCTCTGAGTATAGCTCTTGGATGTTTAAGCAGACCTCTCAACCATGACTTTTCTCTCCATTTGTTTTGCTTCTTAATTCTTTCTATTCAAAGTTTCAAACTATGACGCCTCGTTGTAGCTATATTTGGCCTTATACAGGTTTGGATTTGACAGAAATGGGAGTATTTATTAATTTGACATGGCTTAAAGGTGTATTGAGTTGAGTGAGCTCCTGTGGTGAGGATTGATGCCTACCAGAGTGACACTCATGCTGTCATTTAGTAATGAAATAAAATAAAGTGAGCTGTTTTATTATAAATGTAAATATATACAAATAGAAACAAGGTAAGTACAAAATGACATTTGTTCTTTCATTGTCACTTCTTACATCTGTTCCTCCTAAACACTGTATTTCTGCTACTTTTGCTCTACTGTCTCATTTCATGTTGTGGGTAGACTGGGGGAAGTGTGGGCTGGGTGTGGGCATGTGAGGGTAGTGTGGGCTGGGTGTGGTTGGTAACCTGGGTAAAGTGTGGGGTTGGCCACGGTGGTACTTGTTTTAATTAGATTTTTTCTTATTTCTTTGGAAGAATTTTTGAAAGGTACTTTTTGAGAAGTATACCTAAAACAGTGCATTGCAGATTGACAGACCCATTTCTGATTAACTTTCACTATTTTGAAAAGGAACTAGCTGCGAACACGACGGTGTGAATACGAGTAAAATTCACATTATTCCATAAAAGAAAAAACTATACATGTTGAACTATTGGACTATTGAAATATTTCCTTAAGCTTCTGCATTTGTCATTTTATGTCAAAGACATTTTTGCAATGAATAAATTTGACTTTGTGAATCTGAAGCCACATCTTCATATTCTAAGCAGCAAGAGGAAAAACTTTTCAAAGTTTAAACTCAGTATATTATACTGTATGTGTTCTGGTGTTACTATGGTTACTTTTGATGTTTCGCTGAGCTGTGTCCTAGATTTCAGTCATTTTGGAAGACATACTGTCAGCTTATACAATCTGTTCCCACCAATATACAAAACAACATACTGTTGCAATCAGTTGTTGAGAATAATCTGCAAAATGTTTTGGTATCATACTCTGAAGTCTGAAAAGTATTTTATTTTATTTGATAAATCAGTTTTTTTAGACAAATGATGACTATACATGTTTCACTAAATCAGTCTTTGCAAAGCCTTTTTGTTCCTTTTTCAAATGTTATTATTCAGTATCTATTTAATAAAATGCTGTAAATGACATAATTTAAAATAATCATAGTATAATAAAAATAATAAACAGTATATATATAATAGTTTATATTAATTATAATAGCGTTAGTATAGATCCCTTCAGAAGACATAAAAAATGCTGGTCCAGAAGAACTTGTTTCAGATTTTTTAACATTACACAAACATTTGAACAAAATATAACCAACAGAATATTTATAACCTGAATCAAAATGTTAAATAATTGATTAAAGATTTAATTATATTTAGTAATTATTTAAGACCCAGATAAAGTCATATTTTAGTCATAGATTTGCCATTTTCTGCATAAATTTCATTGTACAATAATGTAAAGAAAATTCTGTGGAAATATAACCTTGATAGCTTTCATATTGACTGAGCAAGGCCATGTCACAGATTGAAATTAAAGTGAAATTAAACTGATAGTTCCATACTGAACAGCGATGGCAGCCATTCACTCTCATTGGTTTTGTGTCCATATAAAAGAGGTCAATGGGTGCCACCGCTGTTCAGTTATCAACATTCTTCAAAATATCTTCTTTCGTGTTCTGTGGAAGAAGGAAAGTCATACAGGTTCGAAATGACAAGTAAATGATGACAGAATTTTCATTTTTGACTCTTGATTTTACGTAGTTTGTAGTTTGTAAAGCTGGAGTTTTAATATCTTCCCCATTACTGCTAATGATACACCAGAGTTTGAGAGGAATATTATAATTTTCTAAAATTGTTGATGCAGTGGGAACTCTACCTCGACACATATTTGACAAATCTCCTTCAGATGCAGTTCACAGTCAGTATAATTCATTCCAGCATGAATACCACACTTTGAGCTCTGATCTTCCTTCTAGAAACATAGTGATTTTCACTTCAGGAAAACCAGAGGTCTGATTATTCTGGATGGAGTTTCAGCATTTTGACAGCTTCTCATCTGATTCTCTGGAAAGTTCAGAGCAATTACCAGAGCGCTTTAGCTTTCACCAAAGCTACAATTTTCACTCCCACTCCAAAAGTACTGCCTCCCCACCATACAAGCCCCCTAGTCTTAATGCATGTTGTGATTTTACATAACCCAGAAAAAGTTACTTATTTTCATAAAGATGCACCAACAAATTCTGTCTGATTTTCCAATTAAAATAATTAAACATTCTAAAACAAGATATCATTTATGCAGTAATTTTATAGCAAGGTTGTGTTTTTAGTTAAAGCTAGCATGAATTAACAAGGTGCACTATAGCTGTACAACATTTTGCATTTTTGACCTTTGTTATAGTTATATTGACCTTTTTTAGTCCTTTGGATTTTAGCATAAATCTAACAAAACTATTTAATAATCAGGTAGTGATAGAATCAACTTAATTCTGTTAATTATCTGACAAGAAAATATATTTACAAAATGATTCATTATTACTTTTGGAAATGTGCCTTATCTTATATTTTCCCAGCTTTAGAAATCTCAAATACTGCTTTTTTACAACACTTTTCGGTGCGTCTATCAAAGGATCCAAGAGAATATCTGTGTTGACACAACTGACTTTTCGATCTATTTTTAAGGGTCTGTTGACTGAAACAAAGGGTCATGTCTATTCCCAAAAAGTTTTAGTTTTGGTTTTGTGCAATATCTAGAACAGCACCTCGGTTAAACCTGTTTCTGTAGCTCAACGCTGTTTTGAATGGCACAAAGAACAATCTGTTTGGATATGAATAATTCAGCACTCTTTGTCTCGAAATGTGCTCTCTTTTGAGCATTAAATCTTAAAAATGAGATCTTCGTGAAATGCGGTGTGATATTGATGTAAAACATCTGTATAAAAACCTATAAATTACCGCGAATTTACTAGTCTGCTTGTCTCTGGTGTGGTGTACAAATACATTCAGATTCACACAATCTGTACGGCCGAATCTGAGGTTTCAGCATTGTTCATCACCTAATAATTTTATATTAGTCCATTTGTTTAGCAAGGTTGTTTAAATGACAGAATGAAAAGGTTTGTTTCTGTTCTTGCCTGCATTGACAAAGAGACTATTTTCAACACCCAAATAAATAAGGATAAAAGCATATAGCAAAGTTTCTAATATTAACATGTAACTAAAAATCTTAAAATAAAAGCTAATTCAAAATATGAATAAAAATGTAATGAAACAAAACTATAATAACACTGGACTATACTGCATGATTCACAGGCAGGATTATTATACTTGTTTAAAAAATGTCTTATTGAATAAAATTGAGGGCTTAATCCCTTTTAATTGTTTCAATTATATCAAAATTACAAGTATTGGCTTCATATATCGCAACATGTTGAGGTATAAAATTATTAACTTGAAATAAAAACGAAACTGAAATAAAAATAAGTAAATCTATACATGATACAGTAAATGAACAAATAAATAATGGAATGCCAAAAGCTCATAACAAAATTACTATTAATTACAATACAATAAAAAATATACAATGCTCATTTAAATTGTTAATAAAGCTATGACAAATACATAATTCTTTATTGGTCAATATATACAATTTATACGCACACTGTAAAAACGATAATATTCCAGAACTATTGCTGTGGTCCCCCAAAAAAGTAAATTAACATAAAATTTACATTTTACATATTTTATACCTGCCATGTAAATGTGCAGTCTATTTCTGTAATTGTTTTGTCTCATTTCAATAATACGTGAAAATTCTGTAAAATAATGCAATGCGATTCCATAAAATGACATTGCAGTGCAGGCCTTTCGACATTAGATATTTTAATTAATTTCCCCCTTAAAGCACAACTAACCCCAGCCACTTTTCAGCCATCTCAGAAAAATCACCCCAGCACATGTCAATGGTGACCCATCACAGAAAGGTCAGTTGTCAGCACTCTCGGGAAACACTCAAACCAACAGTATCCCACAGCGGGACCCCTGCCGTCAGGCGGTTAACGGTGGCCTGAAAATGCTGCAGCGGGCTGCACAACGCTCAGATGTAAATATTGCTGATGAAGTCGTGTTTCCGCATCTACGATTAGTTCAATCGAAACAGCACAGCGCGTTTTTCCACATCCTAATGTGATGGAAAACTCATTTGTTTAGTGTGCATAGCAAATGGAAGTGATGAATTTTAAGATGTATTTTAACGAAGATGAAACAGCTTTCGGATTTGTTCACAGAAGTTTTATTCAACAATATGCATTTTGCATAATGGGAACAGATTCTGAAAATTGCCAATCCTGTGTTTTTATTTAGATCTATTAACCTTGAGCCCATTTCTGAGAATAGAGTACACACAATAGATTGTGTGTTTCCCCCTGTGATTACAGTAAGATCTATAAGGTCTTGAGTCAGTCATTCAGAGAGGTCCGGCGGTACTGTACAGCGTTTTGTGCCTCTTCAGCACATTTGCCCTGACCGTACAGGAATATATGACCCGTGGCTCTGGATGGATGGAGCCATCATCTCAGTCGATTTCTGCTTCTGTGGCTCGCAACTGTAGATTTCATTTAGCAGTAGAGCTCTGTGGGCACTATTCGTTTTTTACAGAATGCTTAGAAATCTTGAACACAGTTAAATTTATGATACAGAGCAGAATTACAAAAAACAAGAAAAGATCCACAGGCTCTCCACATCTGCAGTGTTTGAAGCAAGAAGTCATAATACAAATAAGTTAGCGTTGATTAATACATATTTTTTTCATGTTACTTCAAACCTGTGCGACTTTCTTTCATCTCCAGAACACAAAAGAAGATCTTTTTGAAGAATGTTGAAAACCAAACAACACTGAACCCCATTGACTTCCATTGTATACACACAAAACCACATTCTTCGAAATATCTTCTTTTGTGTTTCACATACAGAAGCAATAATAGATGACATCACTTTTTTATTTTGATGTGTTGCTTAGAAATAATGTTTCTGTTTGAATACACCAAATTGAACAGAAATTGAAATATTTTTGTCAACTTTATAAGGCAAGATTTATCGACCCACTGCATTTGTGTTTAGTCTACCTCAGCTACCTTGAGTAAATATTTGTCTGCGGTCGACAAGCCTTCAGAACAGCGTCTTCTGTGATAGATGAAGTGTTTACCTGCACTGGCAGTCTGTTACCCTTCAGGGTTGTATCAGACCTGAAGTTTTGTTGCCGGACTGGATCGGCACTTGCACTTCTTCCATCAGCCTTACCTAAAAAACTTCAATTCCATACATTATGGATTTGGTTTGACAATAAGTGTCTGCTTTTTGTTGACTAACCTCAGACACAGAGCAGCATACAAACACACTCCTTACCGGCACAATCACAGGCTCGACATTGACCTATTTCTCTATTAGTTTGTGCTGACGGACTGGAATTGGAATTCAGCGGAATAATGAAATGAAACCTGTGAAGGACCTACTGTTCCATTGTAAACCAAAGTGAACCAGAGTAGTCAAGGTCACGGGCGGCTCATGGAAATTACCTCGAGATACTGGATATCTTCCCCCATTTCTCCGACACAGGATCTTAAGCTAATAGAAGGACTTAGAAGAGAATGAATGAGATTTTGGAAGGAGCTTCGATTTCCTTCATCTCACCTCAGAGACTAAACAGAAACCCAATCGTTCCCTGTGGCAGAAAGTTCAGTTTTGAGAATGGAAGAGATCGGGGACGGCCAGATGCTAATACGAGGACCCCCGGTCACGTCACGCGAGCGGACAGAAAACTGATGAAGAACTCGATAGCCCTGTTTTGCTGCGTAACTGGGGTCGATCAATGACTTGCTCTCAGAAATCACTTAGGCGAGTGCAAAGATCTTTTTAACTTGCTGAAGCTCTGCTTTCCGTCACACTGTGTGTTTTTGATCAGTTTGGCAGAGGCGGACAGTTACACTACTCAGGGGAAAGGAATCCTGCTGGCCTTCATTTTTTTCCAGGTGTCTGCGCCATACATTTCTTATTTATTTATACCTTATTATTACTATTATCTTTTTATTTATTTATTTATTATTACCATTATTTTATTGTTATTATTAATGGTTATTGCATTTATTTATTATTACCGTTATATATATTTTTTTTTTTAAATAATTATTTATTTTACATTTATTTATTGTTTCTTTTATCTTTGTTTGTTTATTTATTAATTATTTGGCAGTGTTGGATTACTTAGTGCCGTCAATACCTGTCAACTGTATTTCTTTACTAATGGCAAGATTTGTTAAAGTTGTTACGTACACAAAAGTGTATAGATTGACTCTTTGGATAAAAGCCGATACATACATAGCAAATGCACAACTATAAATCACGACAACGTCTTGTGGTGCCGTCCCACAAAAAGGAAAAAATCACTCTCTTTCTCCGGATGTGGTCCACGACTCTGGAATAATCTCCCTCTTGCCACAAGATCAGCGGATTCTGTAGGTGTTTTAAGAATCGGCTAAAAAAACATCTCTTCCGTCAACATCTGGCCCATTCGTACAGTCTTATGCTTCTTTTCTACTTTCCTATCCCCCCCAAAACAATTCAAAGCTTCATAAACTGTGGTAGGCTAACTGACACCAGTTTCACCATTGTTGTACTTTGGTTGCACAAAGTCCTTTTTATTCTTTTCCCCTAATTTGTATGTCGCTTTGGATAAAAGTGTCTTCTTAATGACTAAATATTAATAAATTGTAAAGCCTGCATTGTGTAATTTTATTGTTTTTTTACAGATCTTCTTATGCATTTTTGAAGTGATGTAAAAACTGTCAAATTACAGAAAAAGAGTAAACATGCAAAACATGAAATTTTATGTTTTTTACTGTAAATCAACCTGGTATTTTATTTTATTTAGTTTAATCAGCTTTAACATGATAACTAAAAGCTGTTGTGTCCTATGCAAGTGAAGCAACATGATACTAAGTAAATAATTACAGAATTTTTTAATTTATGCCCAAAACACTATGTAGACATGCAAATGCTTGTTATTATTACTAGACCAAGATGGCGGCGCGTGAACATCGCGAGGCTCAGCGTCTCTCCAGTTTTAGCAATTATATAGTGTTTTTCTTGCTCATCTCGGGCCTGTTCGTTAAGAACAGTTGTGCATTCACAACGTACACCCGGCATGAGCTTTTGGATATCGGTTTGCGCATTCCCGGAAGTTATATCAGCAACATTCAACTCGTTCCTGAGATCGCCAAAACACCCGATGCTACGCACCCCACACGGCCGGGCGGAAGTGCTCGCCGGCGGCGTCGAGATCGTAAACAGAGGCGGGGAAAACGCGGAGGGCTAAGAGCTAAGCTACAGCTAACACCACACCGGCTCTCTTTACCCAGCATTTTCCTTGCTAATGTACGATCATTAGTGAACAAAATGGATGAGATTCGACTCCGCATCATCAACAACAAAAAACTTTTGAACTGCAATGTCATAATCTTCACGGAAACATGGCTACACAGCGGCATACCGGACAACGCTATTGAGTTAGCGGGCTACAACACACACCGCGCGGATAGAACGGCAGAGGAATCCGGTAAGACAAGAGGAGGTGGACTGTGCATTTATGTCAATAAAGCTTGGTGCACGAACTCTGTTATTGTCGGGAGACACTGCTCAGCTAACCTTGAGTTTCTCATGGTTAAATGTAGACCGTTTTATCTGCCACGGGAATTCACTTCTACCATTATAACGGCAGCTTATATACCACCGGATGCTGATGCCAAGCTTGCTATGAAAGAACTTCATGCAGCCATCAGTAAACAACAGACTGCTCACCCGGAGGCTGCATTTATTGTTGCGGGAGATTTTAATCACTCTAACTTAAAGACAGTGCTCCCTAAATTTCATCAGCATGTTTCCTGCCACACAAGAGGAAACAAAACTTTGGATCATGTCTATACAAACATGGCTGAAGCTTACACCGCAACCCCCCTCCCCCACCTGGGTCAATCTGATCACCTTTCTTTGTTCCTCACCCCCAAGTATTCACCTCTCATTAATCGTGTGAAGCCATCAGTGAAGACCATCAAGGTGTGGCCTGCGGGGGCAGACTTCACACTCCAGGAAAGGTTTCTACACACAGACTGGAGTATGTTTGCTTCTCAGGCCACCAGTGGCTCTCACACGGATATAGACAGCTACACCTCCTCTGTATTGCACTACATCAATACCACCATTGATAGTGTCACAACTCAAAAGCAGATCACCATATACCCTAATCAGAAGCCATGGATGAACAAGGAAGTGCGCCTCCTGTTGAAAGCACGCAACACCGCCTTCAGATCAGGTGATGCACAGGCCTATAGTACCTCCAGGGCAAATCTGAAGAGGGGCATCAAAAAGGCCAAGCACTGCTACAAGTTGAAGCTAGAGGAGCATTTTACCAATTCTGACCCTCGACGCATGTGGCAGGGCATCCAGGCCATTAGTGACTATAAACCCAACCACTCCATCCCCATAACCACAGATGCTGCCTTTCTGAACGAGCTTAATGACTTTTATGCACGCTTTGAGAGAGACAATAAGGAACCCGCCACCAGGCTCACACCTTCCACCGACCACCCAATCATCACAGTAAATTCCACAGATGTTTTCACTGCACTAAGCAGGATAAACGCGCGCAAGGCTGCTGGCCCTGATGGCATCCCTGGTCGCGTACTCAGGGCATGTGCGGAGCAGCTCGCTGGGGTCTTCACGGACATCTTCAACCTGTCCCTCGCCCAAGCAGTGGTTCCAGCATGTTTCAAATCCACCTCCATTGTGCCCATTCCGAAACATTCCAGCCCGACATGCCTGAACGACTACCGCCCTGTAGCACTCACACCCATTGTTATGAAGTGCTTCGAGCGGCTGGTCCTGTCACGACTAAAAGACTCTTTACCATCCACACTGGACCCATACCAATTTGCCTACCGTAGCAATAGGAGCACAGATGATGCAGTGTCCATGGCGCTGCACTCCGTGCTCACACATCTGGACAATAAGGACACTTATGCACGCATGCTGTTTGTAGACTTCAGCTCTGCATTCAATACCGTAATCCCTTCCAAGCTAATCATCAAACTTGGAAACCTAGGCATTAACAATTCAACCTGCAACTGGATTATGGATTTCCTGACGAATAGGCCTCAGCTTGTTAGGTTAGGCAACATCTGCTCCACCATAACCACCCTCAACACTGGTGTACCACAGGGCTGCGTACTGAGCCCCTTTCTCTACTCCCTTTTCACACTCGACTGCAGGCCTGTGAATGGATCTAACTCCCTCATCAAGTTTGCAGACGATACAACAGTGATTGGTCTCATCAGAAACAACGATGAGACTGCTTACAGGGAGGAGGTACGGCACCTGGCCACATGGTGCTCAAACAACAACCTGCTCCTTAACACCTCCAAGACAAAGGAGATCATCGTGGACTTCAGGAAGGCGAAAGGAGGCACACACGACCCCATCCACATTAACGGGACGGCTGTTGAACGTGTTTCCAGTTTTAAGTTCCTGGGGACCCACATTTCGGAGGACCTGTCCTGGACCACCAACACCTCATGCCTGGTCAAGAAGGCTCACCAGCGTCTCTTCTTTCTGAGGACACTGAAGAAGAACCAACTGTCTTCAACTATCCTGGTGAACTTCTATCGCTGCACGATAGAGAGCATCCTGACCAACTGTGTCACAGTCTGGTACGGGAACTGTTCTGTTGCTGAGCGCAAGGCACTGCAGCGGGTGGTGAAAACAGCCCAGCGCATCACAGGAACTGCACTCCCTTCCATTGAGGACATCCAGAAGAAACGCTGTCTGCGTCGAGCTCGCAGCATTCTCAAGGACTCCTCTCACCCCGCTCATAGACTGTTTACTCTCCTGCCTTCCGGTAGGCGCTTCAGGTGCCTCCGGACAAGAACCAGCAGACTAGGAAACAGCTTTTTTCCCAGAGCTGTTTCATTATTGAACTCTGCCCCCCACTGATTTCACTACCTCTCATAACTTTAACTTAATGCTGCTATTACAATTTTAACATTGCACTACAGGGCTGCCATGCATGACTGAACTGTACACACCAGTACTTCATGTATCTGCTCTACCGGACTGTTTACACACACACAGCATCATTTGCACTCTATACTGCTCACTTGCACACCAGGAATATTATACTGAATGCTCATTTGCACTAATGGACTACTTTCATAACTGCATTAACTCATCTTCTGCACTGTAACCTTAACAACTGAATTTACTCATCTACTGCACTGTAACTTCAATAACTGCACTAACTCACCTACTGCACTCTAACTCATCTATTGCATTGCATCTATCGCATAACTAACTGCACTAACTCATCTACTGCACTGTAACTGTATATCTGCATCTACATATTGCACCGTACCTTTAATAACTGCATTAACTCATGTACTGCACCGTACCTTTAATAACTGGATTAACTCATCTACTGCACTGTAACTTTAATAGCTAATGTCTGTAACTAATGCACACTTAAGTCACTTGCACTATTGTATAGTCTATATTGTTATCTGTTCATAACCTCCTGTACACTAATGTTCACAGTATATAGCCTTCTGTATATATTGTTCATAGTACATACCGATTGTCATATTTTCATAGTACATGCCCATCGTAAATTATTTTCCTAATATTGTATTCTGTATTTATTCACACTGTATATCTGCACTTGCTAATTGCACTTCTGGTTAGACCTAAACTACATTTCGTTACACTGTACTTGTATATGTGTAATGACAATAAAGTTGAATCTAATCTAATCTAATCTAATTATTAAACCTAAAAGTTATAGATAAACTATAAAAAAGCACAAACAACACAGACATGACATTTCCGAAACTTTCAGACATTGTAGAGGCCTTATGGAATTGTGGGATTGAGTTCAGAGTACCAGGTGTACGTGTAATATTTTAAACCAAAGTGGATCAATATGAATCAATATGGTTTTTCATCACTTATGTCTGGAGAGAATCCTATTGTAATGGAGGTTTTTACATTTCTGAACCTGAACTGAGCGAACTGACGTGGATTTGTGGGGGTGTGGTTACACGAGGTGTTTCAGGCAGGTCTGGGTGATTATTCGCTTTTAAATAGAATGCATCTTTTCTTCCGACACCTTCATTTTTGCAATTTTATGTGTCTAATACATGCATTGGCAACTTATAACACACAAAAGACACAGAAAAACAAGTGTTCGCGCCATATGACCAAACTGAAAGAAGGCCTTGGAATGAAAGGCTTGAGATTAAAAGTCTCATGTGACTCACAGCTAAAGGTCATTCATCTCTTCTTGGGTGGCTTATGGCTGTTTATGAAATTTTGCCCATTGGAAGTGAAGATTGAGACTTACTGACAGCAAGAATTTCTTTAATTGCATAATTTCAGGGTTTTGCAAAAAACAAGTATCACCATTACTAATGCTCATATTGGGATTAGGTCTAAATCTCTAACCCCAGGTATTAAAAAGGAGTTAAAAATGTACTCCATCCTCCATGAATGATGCCCTTTCATTCTTTAGGCAAGAATCATTCCAGTTAGTTTGGACAAACACTGCTGTCAGACAAATTCAGTGTGAAAACAGTTTGTTCCTTGCTTCCATTTATGAGTCAATGAATCTTTGAGTGTATGTGTACTAGTTTGTTGACATTTCTGAAGGCTCTGCTCTCTCTGTAATGGCTTTATAATTGTCTAGCGATTGACATCTCTTGGGTATGAATTGAGAATATTGTTTGCAGCCTTTTTAAAACATCATGCTCATTGAATGTGAGGCATGCGAATTGCATACTTTAGATAAAATGGTGTCATCATTTAGCATTTAGAACTGTATAGAGCTGTCAAACTTGACATTGATTGACATAAATGTGAGATATTAACATGGATGATGAATCTTTGGGATCACTTGGCCACCTACAAATTACAAAACATCCATTCTGCAAGATTTCATTCATTCAGCACAGTTAGACAAACGTGCCAAAAATCCAGAGTCGAGAACAGTTTGTAATCGTGCCGAGTCGAACCAGGCTCACGTGGAAACATAACTGTAACCGTTCCACACTGTGCCTAGAACTGTCCGACGCCATGGTGGGAAAGCGCTCTATGTCTGCTTCTTGACACTTCACCTCTGTAACGCAATAGCTTATAAGAGCCGATATTAGTCCAGAAAGCATCCATGATGCATGGGTCATAAAACAGAAAGCTCTCAGGGCATCTCGTCTCTTGTCAGACTGTCATTCTAAATCTGATTATTTAAGAATCTGATTGAAAAGATTGACTGTGTTTGGCAACTGGTCAGATCTGATTTGTTTGTCCCATGGTGCTTATTTTAGAATATCTATAGTTGGAAATGATGTTGCGTTGGTAGGTCAAAAACACCATGAAGGAGTTTACAATGTTGTCTTACGATAATGTGTAGGAACGAATGGACTACTACAACTGATGAAGCAATGGCAGACATGGCTGGCACATGATTTTTATTCTGTGCTGTCGTTTTAAACGGCACTTTACATTTATGCATTTGGCAGACGTTTTTATCCAATGTGTATAGTACAATGCAATTCATGTGCAGTCCCTGGGATCGAACCCATGAGTTTAGCGTTGCTCACAGAAGCGATTACACCCCTCACATTTTAGTAAATATTTTATCATATCTTTTCATGTGACAACACTAAAGAAATGACACTTTGCTACAAGGTAAAGTAGTGAGTGTACAGCTTTTATAAAAGTGTAAATTTGCTGAAAATAACTCAACACACACCCATTATTGTCTAAACCGATGGCAACTAAAGTGAGTACACACCTAAGTGAGAATATCCTCATTTGGCCCAATTAGCCATTTTCCCTCCCCAATGTCATGTGATTCTTTAGTGTTACAAGGTCTCAGGTATGAACAGGGAGCAGGTGTCTTAGATGTGGTGTTATCACTCTCTCATACTGCTCACTGGTTGTTCAACATGGCAGATCATGGCAAAGAACTCTCTGAGGATCTGAAAAAAAGAATTGTTCTTCTACATAAAGATGGCCTAGGATATAAGACGATTGCCAAGACCCTGAAACTGAGCTGCAGCAAGTTGGCCAAGACCATACAGCGGTTTAACAGGACAGGTTCCACTCAGAACAAGCCTCGGCATGGTCGACCAAAGAAGTGCACATGCTCAGAGGTTGTCTTTGGGTAATAGATGTATGAGTGCTGCCAGCATTTCTGCACAGGCTGAAGGGGTGGGGGGTCAGCCTGTCAGTGCTCAGACCATACGCGGCATACTGCATCAAATTTGTCTGCATGTCTGTCGTCCCAGAAGGAAGACTCTTCTAAAGATGATGCGCAAGAGAGCCTGCAAACAGTTTGCTGAAGACAGAGCATGCTCCCCTCCCATCGGAGACTGGGCCGCAGGTCAGTATTCCAACATGATAACCCCCACAAAAACACCTCCAAGACGACCACTGCCTTGCTAGAGAAGCTGAGGGTAACGCTGAAGAACTAAACCCAGCGAGCACCTGTGGGGCATCCTCAAATGGAAAGTGGAGGAGTTCAAGGTCTCTTACATCCACGTCATGGAGGAGTGAAAGAGGACACCAGTGACAACCTGTTAAGCTCTGGTGAACTCAATGCCCAAGAGGGGAAAGGGAGTGCTGGAGAATAATGGTGGCCACACAAAATATTGACACTTTGGGCCCAATTTGGACATTTTCACTTATTGGTGTACTCACTTTTGTTGCCAGCGGTTTAGACATTAATGGCTGTGTGTTGAGTTATTTTGAGGGGACAGCAAATGTACACTGTTATACAAGCTGTACACTCACTACTTTACATTGTAGCAAAGTGTCATTTCTTCAGTTATGTCACATGAAAAGATAAAATAAAATATTTACTAAAATGTGAGGGGTGTAATCACTTCTGTGAGGTACTGTATAAGATATCAAGGGTTACTGTATATTTTTACTGAATGTTCTTGACATTATGTATGTATGATGATTTAATGAAGAAAACTGTAAAGCACAAAAATATACTTCCGATTGGTTTTATTAGACTGGGTCATAAATTGTTTATATGAAATTATTTAATATTTTACTATACAGTGAATTTGGCAAGGCGGGTGGTTAATGCAAATTTGTATTGACATTCACAGTACACTATGTTTCATGGCAAAAAATGCACATTCATGGATGTGTTATATTGGTTTGTATTGAGAAAATTCAATTATTCTACTCATCAACTATTCCCGGTAGTATTTCAGTTTCATTTTGCAGTGTTATATATACAGTACAGTATAATGATACCTTTTTACTGCTTTTTACTAATTTAATTTCAATCTTTCTCTTCCATAGCCGACCAGCGAGGACGATCTTTGCCCAATCTGCTATGCACACTCCATATCGGCCGTCTTCAAGCCCTGCTCCCACAAATCCTGCAAGTGAGTTCAACAAACTGCTGCCAATAGCCCGTCAATAGCACCATTCTTCTATTCATTCTGCCATTTAGGAGATTAACACCATGCATTTAAAGGCTTCTATGGCCATTACTTGCTATATAGAGTAGGATTAGAAATACTGCCTTGTGACATCATGTTTGCATTACTGTGATGGTTATTGGTAATTTGGTGTACTCAGAACTACATGCATTATGTAGTGGGATGTTGTTGGATTGCCAGTAACATCTAATGGCATACAAACATTACAGTATAGATGTTAAGGGTCATCTGAGTGAAATGTTTCTAATACTCTTAACAATTTATCTAATATTTGAAGTTATGTTGGTAAACAAAATCCTAGTTGTGCCAACCGTTTTTAATTCTTTAATTGCAAAACTAAAATCTAGTTTTAACCGAAATAAGTTTTTTTTATTCAAAAATCTTTTACTTGTGTACAAAAACTATTAAAAGTGTATAAACACATGAAACACATTTTATGAAATGTAGTGGAGTAAAAAGTTTTATATATGCTTTATAAAAAACACTGATAAAGATTGTGAAAATGCTCAGGAAGTAAATTACGAACTCCTTCAATATTTAAAAAGAAAAAAATTAAGAAACTGCTTGTTCCATTTTCTGCATTAATGCTAAAGCATAACAGTTTAGATTTGTTTTAGTTACAGCATAATTGTTCAAATGAATAGTTACATAAATAGTTACATTTTTTAATTACATATTTTACCATTATTCTACAATGTAAAACAAGAATAAACCTTTGTGTATAGGTTGTTTCTTGTTTTACTTCACTGTTGTACGTCTGTATTTATGTAGCACTGTGGTCTTGTGAAGCACGACATTTCGTTGCACTGTATTATTAAGAATTAATAAGCGAACCTAAACTTGATCAGTAATACACTACAATAATACATAAAACAAATATGATATTGAATATGGCAGATGTACAGAAGTATTTAAACAATTCGGCCACAGCGAAAACATATTGAAGCTAAATAACAAATGTTTTAAAAATCAAATATTAAATGTGTAATTTAATTTGAGTCGATTTATTATTTTATCTTATCCAGTGAAATTTCTACTTGATGGTGAAAGCAATAATGTTAAATATAAAAAAAAACATAATAATTAAATACGTTTTTAAGTCAGTAATTAAAGAGTAAACAAGTAGCCTTCAGTTATCTCTTAATTAAAAAAGCACTTTTTATGTGCAATAATTCACGTCTATGATATGATTCGACAGTCTTCAAATGATTCACTGCCAAAAAATAAATGTACTGTTTTTGCTTTATTTTCCAATCACACATATCTAAACATCCAATTTAAGAAAAATAAAAATATATGCTTATTTAAAAAGAAAATCTAAATTAAGAAAAACACTTGCTAGTGGACTAAAAAAAATAAGCTTATATCAAATAGATTATAATGAAAAATAAGAATTCATTATAATCATTATTAATTGACAGTGTTATCCTTTTTTTTGTTATTCAATTTTTTCAGTTTTCAGTGTCCCTGATCTCACTCATTCCGCGTGGCTTTTTGTCTCTTTTCCCCAGGGCCTGTATCAATCAGCACTTGATGAATAACAAGGACTGCTTCTTCTGCAAGGCCACTATCACAGGAGTAGATGATTACATCAAACCAACCAGCTCATAGCATGCCCTTCACAAACAAACACCACCTTCACTCACGAAAACACACAAACACGTGCAGTCAGGTCTCACATCCTTTCTGTGTTCAGTTCCCCCCCCATCTGTTCGTCCTGGCAGTGAACCCCTCTTTGCCGATATATTTGTACTCTGGCAAATGGACCGTGGCCCCGCAAGGCGACAATCCTTCCCAGGTGTCTTTGTGATGAATGTGATGAAAGCTGTCGTCTCGTGGCGGTTCTGCAGGAGCAGGAAAGTGGTTTGATGCTGAATCAGAAAAATCGTATGACAGTGACGGATCACCGGGACACCATAAAGGAAACGAGAAATCCGGCATCACACCTTTATCACAATCTCACCTCATCTCTTCTTGTCTTTCATTTCGTCTCGTGTTTTCTGTTTTCACCGTTTGTTTTACTCACGTCTTATCTTGTGTCATCTCTAATCTTATATCCTGCATTTCATCTCTTTCTTGCCTGGCCTCATTTCAGCATCTTGTCTCATTTCCTCTCCTGTCGTGTTTTGTGATCTCATCCATTTTACTATACTCTTTTTCCAAACTCTGGTTATAAAGCATATCAATCGGGAAAGCAGATATAAACTTGGTACAAAAGACACTTTTACACCATTACCTGCATTTGGTAATGTTTTTTATACTCTTAACCGACAGCCATATTTGACGTACCGTATATACAGTCAAAATATGTAGTATCACACTAAGCAGAACCTACAGTCTGTTGTCTGACATGGTCAAAGAAGAACATACACTAGTCAGACTATATGTAATACATTTTTTAATAAGGGTTTATAAAGCACTATACGGGATAAGAACGTCATTGTGTATGTTTTGACATTGGGACTGTTTACATTTGATCATCAATGCAATTTCATTTGTGGGATAGTCAGAATGGTTCAGATGGACGTATAAATGGTTCAGCCACGATTTAGCGTTGACTGTCGAAATACAGTAGACGAGTGTTACAACAGTTTGGTTTCGCGTTTTAACCCGCGCACATACTGTTTCATGCCCATCCTGAACGCTCTCGTCACTTAAGTTCGAAACACTGTATAAAAATATATACTGTATAGGAATTATCAAAAACCAAAAAAGTTGGGTTACCACTTCTATGATTTGGACTGTTCAAGGATTTCTTATGATGTGGTGTAATATTGTTTTAACCGGGGATGCATGATATGATTTTAGGACCCCCAACCACCCTCCATAGCTCTTCACTTAAAATGTGTGTGTGTGAAGATGTGCCAGTTTGTTTTATTTTTGCGGTTGAGTGTGTGCAGACAGATTTCATTTAACAAAGGGTTTCAACTCTCAGGCATCTGATTCAGTTGTCAAAGGGAATTTTAGATTAGTTAAGCAATATTTAAAGAACGGTTGATGAAACGGGAGACGGCAACTTCTTGTTCTTTCACGTTTGTGGGAGTGTATATGTATTGATGTGATATTAGCATTAAATTATTTATCCTAGAAGTCTGTCTGGTGTGGTTACTTGGGGCACATGTTGGTGTCCCAGTACTCTTTTAGTAAAGAATACATTCACAGCCAGTTGAAATCATTTAACGCAAAAAATGGGAATATTTGTTATTATTTTGATACTCAACAGGTGACTTCAATTTTGACTGGTTCTACAGTATGGATATATAAGTAAAAACTTTTTTTTATTGTGTTTTCAGTTTTCATCAAATTTTGACATTAGACATTATCTATTCAACACAGCTGAGTTTATTCAAACCAAATCTTCAACCCTTTTGACCATTTTTCCATTTCTGTTTAGCCTGGAGTTCGTGTTTTTGCTGCTTTTGTTTTAGGTCTGGTGGACCAACAACATTATTTAGTTTTGAAATCAATACAGCGAATAAAAAACTTTGGAGATGTTTGCTTAAACACCATTCAGTGGCTTGCGAAAGTATTCAAAACGCATTATTTTATTCACATTTTGTTATGTTGCTGCCTTATGTTAAACTACTTCAAGTTACCTTTTTGCACATCAATCTGCATTCCATACATCGTAATTATTAAGCCGAAAAACAGAACATTGCAAATAAAAAATAAAACAAATATTGTTATATACCTTTTATGAAATAGCATTTATAATGTGTAATTTGTGGTCAACTGTTCCAGTTTTTTGTAAGCTGTGCTAAAAATGTAAATGATATGGGAGAACACATTAATGTTAAAGTCGCATTGAAAATATTTATTCCAAATTGTGATGTACTTGTGATGTACTGGGCTTGATTTCGATTGTTGAAAGTCGAAAGCCTGGCCATCGGACAAAATTTATTCATATGAATAAAAAAAATAACATGAACAGATTAATCAATTATAATAAACAATGCAATATAACATCATTTTCAATTAATGGTGACTTTGAAATGATAACGTTGAATAATGGTGACTTAAATAAATGTTGTTGCAAAACACCAGAGAAGGGTTAAATTGGAAGTATAATCTAAAGCACCATCAATCATTTAACTTTTTACTTTAGATGGCATATACTGAAATATGAAGTTTAAATTGAAGATTGTTTCAACAAGACGTCAAATTCATATTTGTACCGAAATTCAGTTATACAGTTTATCGTAATAATTGATTGGTACCATATTATTATCATTAACAGTTTAAATACTGTGAATTACATACTAGCATTATTGTTTTATTTTCTCACTTTCAGTCATTAAGTCAAGATTCACAATGCTCATGTCAAACGTTGCTGGATTGTAAACAGGTAAACAAATCCTCAGAAGAGAATGTAAGGATGTAGGGCACTTCTACCACTCAGTCTATTGTAATGGAAATGCACAATAGCCGTAGGCAATGGCAAAAATCCTGCCAGTGCAATACTTTAAATAAAATATGTTTGTATCCACCTTTCTTCCCAGTCCAGCTCCCAGAATCCTTCACTCTAATTTCCTCTCTCTGGCATCAGGTTGGTACAGAATAGTATATTGGGTGAAAGTCTGAGCCAAACTGCTTTGATAGAATGATTTGGCTGTAAAAGAGTCTCTGGTAGTAAAAACGTCGATAGTAAAACCTTGCTGTTATCTCAGCTTCATTGGGCCGCTTCTTTCCTCAATGGACTTGAAAATTCTTTCAACATTTACTTGTCCTAATGTCCTGTGTGATTTTCTTTCTTTTACAGAACACAAAACAAGATATTTTGAAGAATGTCAATAACCAAATAACATTAAACCCCATTGACTTCTGTTGTATGGACACAAAACCAGACGTTTTTCAAAATATCTTCCTTTGTGTTCCACTGACGTCACATACAGGTTTTAAATGACCTGAGGGTGAATAACATATATGACATAATTTTATTGTTGGTTTAAAAATAAGTGTTCACCATTTTAGAGAGGCAGAATGCATTTCTATTTCTTAAGATGTTCAATCGGTCGATAATGTGCACTTCCAAATGTGGGGCGTTTAGATATTTGTGTACAGATGCCTGTGAGTTAAATAACCTGCAGCATCAATGTCTATTTTTTCTTGAAGAAAACACAAAGGGTTCTCCAAACACTCAAGAA
Organism: Triplophysa bombifrons; assembly: GCA_029783895.1. Taxonomy (NCBI): domain Eukaryota; kingdom Metazoa; phylum Chordata; class Actinopteri; order Cypriniformes; family Nemacheilidae; genus Triplophysa; species Triplophysa bombifrons. The sequence continues at coordinate 2,276,112 of CM056472.1, forward strand.
TCCGTCTGTAGTCCCTCCCTAGCGTCTTCCCCACCCAACACCCAAAACATCTCTACCTGTTCTTCAATTCTTCATTGATCTATATGAACCCCAGGCAGGCTGCGTGCTGGGGCTTTATAGATCGCCTTCAGAAATAGCCTCTCCAGAGAAGAGAAAAGCAGGCGATGAGAGAATCTTCCCTCCTTGAGGCGGCCACCAATATCACACCATGTATATTTATAGATGAACAACAGCAAACCAGCACCTCAATCAATACATTCTGGGACGAGAACTGACCTGCCCGGACCTGGTGGCAACATTTCTGAGAACATGACCCTGGGTAACCAGAAGGAGAAACCTTGTTCTTTTCCACCTGTTCACTTTTGCCATCCTTCCACTGCAAATGCGGTACAAACCACATCTTAAGTCATTTTTTCAGAATGCAGCTGCCAGAGTTCTTACTAGGTCAAGAAAATACGATCACATAACACAAGTTTTATCATCGCTTCACTGGCTACCCATTAAGCATCGTATTGATTTTAAAATTCTTTTAATTACTTACAAAGCTTTAAATGGTTTAGCCCCTACTTACTCAACGGAGCTTTTATCACATTACAACCCATCACGCTCCCTAAGATCTCAAAACTCAAGACTTTTGATGACACCTAGGATAACTAAATCCACCAAAGGGGGACGAGCTTTCTCATACGTAGCACCTAAACTCTGGAATAGCCTTCCTGATACTATTGGAGGGTCAGGCACACTCTCCCAATTTAAATCTAGATTAAAGACACATCTTTTCAGACAAGCTTTCACTTAATGCATAGTGAATGAACAGCAGCTACGCTAATTATTCTCCTTCTGCCTTTGCCTCGAGATGCCCATCGCGAGGTAGGGAGAAATTCCACCAGGTCCAGATGATCGACATATGCCCATCCCCACCTAGAGATTACACCAGCTACAGCTGTGGACTGACTGACCATCCCAGCTCCATCTAAGGCAATTCCACCACCACCCGAGAGAAATACGACCATCGGACCATCCCAGCTCAGACCACTACATCCCAAGAGCAAAGATGGACTACTTGTCACATTAATGCTCAAGTTACACTTAGTATTTAATGCTAAACTTACTTCACATGTCAGCAGTTTGAAGTTATAGCTGCATTCGGTGGCCCTGATTGGAGGTTGTTGGGTTGGTGGGGATTCATCTGCTGGGGCTGTGTGGGTCCGGTTTGGCCTTGTTTTGTGGACGATGTTGGACCACACAGGAATAACGTTACAACATGCCATTATTATTTTCCCTGGTTGTTTTCTGGTGTCGATCGTGGAGTGGGACCGGGTTGAACCTGCACGGTTTTCGGTGAGTGGGACTTTCTGGGTTGCAGATGGTGGGCTCTCCCTCGTGGATATTTGCTCGGTGGCTTTTGGTCGGGGTCACTGAGTGCAGCTATGACACGTCAGAGGGGATCTGACCCTCCCGGCAGAGCCTGGTTTCTCCAGAGGTTTTTTTCTCCATTAATCAATCATTGGAGTTTGGGTTCCTCGCCACAGCAGGGCAGTGTTGGCTTGCTCACCGGGAGACTGCATTTATTTATTAATTAGCTATTATTTATTAGATGATCTTGCTTGTTCTATAAACACCATGCACTGTGCTGTCTTTTACCTTTTCTGTTTTTCCTGTTTGCCCCTGTAAAGCTGCTTTGGAACAATGCAAATTGTGAAAAGCGCTATATAAATAAACTCAAATTGAATTAATTCTAAGTGGGTGAAGTATCCCTTTAAGGGGTTTCTTGAAACTAGGCCCTGTCCTGCATGTATCGTGGAAATGGCTCTTGTTTGTTTTCTGGGTGATTTCCTGTTTCACGTGTTGACCGCGCTCCCTTGTTTTCTTATAAATCATTCAATTATTGTTTCATGCCCCACACCTGCCCTACTACGATTATCTTGTAATGTACTTGTTTCTAATTCCCTTTTTCCGGTTTGTTGTCCATGTCTACAAAATGTAATAGGCCTAGTGTATTTCTTATTTCATTGAGCATTATAACAAACATACTGTATATAACAAGTATAATACATAACCAAAAGCAATTTCTCCTAGAAAATGAAATAAGACAAAAATAGCACAGTTTATCAGTACAGAGGTAATGCATGCATTTCATCAAATACTTAAAAAAATCATACTTTGAAATCTTCAGTTTGTGTATTTGTTCAGCATACATGTAATCAAAGGACACCATTCTATGTTAAAAGTGGATGAGGGTTTCAAAATATATCACAACATTCTGATTTGTTTTGCTAGATGAAGTTCAAGAACACAAAATTCTCTTGAGATTAAATTAGTGTAATTATTGATTTCTCATTCATCTTCCTTAAAACAATATGTGAGCGTTAAAGCTTAAAAGCAAAAAAATATGACATGATAACATATGCACATGCTGTTTTTTAATGTACTGCATGTGAAATGACTATTTTTTTATTTTTTACATTAATTTTTATTATTTGGGTATAAGGGTCCTTTATTGCAACTGAACATTGTGTTGCCATTGACTGTAACCAAAGTGCTGTTCAAAACTGTTTCTCTGCCGCCCTCTACTGGAAAAACATGGCCAAACAGGTCAAATATTACAACAAACAAACAAACACATAAAATGATATATAAAAAATAAATAAATACATTTAAAGGCTAATAAAAAACGCATTGAGTGCCCAGAAAAAGCGCTATAAACATAACAAATTATTTTGATCAGTAATGCAGTAATGATTCTCACAGAAAATAGAAATAATACATATTGAACACATAGGCTTTGTATGATGTACTTTAACAAAAGCCATAGAAATGTGAAAGCTACAATGATGCATTTTAGAGTCTAATCTCAATAAAATATAAATGAGTTGCCAATTTGTCTTGAATCATATGTGATGTTGTAGTCTAGCACCGCATGAAGGGTCATGTTATCGGAGCTGTCCATGGTGCTGATGTTTCTTTTTTGTAATTGCATTCATCATTAATGAGAAAGCAAAGCAAATCTGTGTGTTGGTATTACAGACACAAAATTATATATTTCATGAGGATTACAGACACAAAATTATATATTTCATGAAGCATCAAACGTTAGAAAATGCCAGGATGTTGTGTTGGATCGTTTTCTGGGACATCATGCACATTCATTTTGAGGTATTTCTTCTTGTTATCTGGGCCAATTGCATAAATTTAGCAGATAAATTATGACTGCTTCTCACAATTATGTAGGACGAGTAAGTCTTACTTTTCCGATTTTAATTAGACCAATCTTCCTTTTTTTGTTACTGATTTGAAAAAATTATGACCAGTCTTGAAGAAAGAAATGAGATAAATAACTTTTAAGACTAGACTGGGTTATGCAACCGACCCCTGCTGGTGGCAAAATGTCAAATGAAGGCCTACATTTCTTTAGATGCTACAACCTATATGGTCAACATACTGTTTTAAATCCAATTTTTTGATTTCCTCGCCATTTGGTGGTTTTTAGCACGTGAGGCTTTGCTGACTGCATTCACTACTCTTTTAAGGGTTTATGTTTTCAGATGATGGAGACAAAAAGTCAGGATTTTTGTTATACTTATTTTACTAAGTATATTTTTGTATCATGTATTAATATAGAAGCACATAAAATAGTTTATTACTTATGAAGGTACAAAAAACAATACTGCGTTCCAGACACCTCAGATTTGGGATATTTGTCCCCTCAACCCGGACATTTTTAAAGGCGCTCTTTTAATTAAAAAAAAATACTTTTAATGTTGGATTATCTTTAATAACAGCATTACTAAATAATGTAAATATTACAAAATCCAGACGTTACTTCCGGTCATTTTACATGATTGAACAAAAAATGAGACATGGCAGTGATGACAGTATGCTAGTCATCTCAAACAAATCCACCAGAATTCTCCATATTATTATGTTTTATTTATCTACGTAAGTATGATGTATTTATTTAGCATGTTTTAATCATTTTTGTATGGGACCAATGTGTAAATCATGACGTGAATAAGAGCTAAACAAACTAATTCGCCTAAAACAGACAGGTTAAGTAGCTGTTGTTTTATTTAAGGTTGACAATATTTTCTGAGATGGTTTGGTTTAAGATATGGTTAGATACTACAATTCATACGTAAAGCACATAAGTGTGTGTGCGTACGTGCGCGTTCTTGAGCAGGATTTCTTTTGTGACGTCACGCACTGACGCCGCGATAAGATCGCAACAGCAGCTACTGATCGGCGGGTCTTCACAGACAAGCAGTGACTTTTCAGAGCGACTTTTCGAGTCATTTCACATACAGTTTAAGTCTATACAGACAGAAGTTTGTGAATTAGCCCGCGTTAGAGAGTTTAACATCATATTTACATCAACAGTGTCAGTTGATCCTCAGCTGATGTTAAACGCTTTACAATCTGGTGTTTTTCCTCAAGTACACGATACGGAGATGAACACAGCAGGTCAGTCAAAGTATAACAATGTGATGACAATTACATCATCATTTTGATGTTTACAGTAAACAAAGATTTTCTAGAAAGTAATTGTTCAGACGATTCATGTTTGCATTTCATCGGTTGACAGAGATTGTATAATATTTTGCCTTAAAACACATAAATAAGCACACATTTAAGTGAACAATTGAATATCTACTTGAACATCAAGTTAAGTGAATTTACTTAGTCAGCTTATCAGGGTTTTCAGTTTACTTTACCTATTGATAAAACTTCTTAAGTCTGAGGAATACAAAGCTCTGAAAAATGCATTTAATTCAAGGTGACAGCATGTTTTTTTATATATTTTAGCAACATTAAAAAGCTTATGTTATGTTCTCGTGATGAGTTGTGTATTAAGATAATGACCCATTTAATAGATTTTCATATTTCATATGGCACCTTGCATTTTTGTCTTTATTTGTTTTGGTCGTTTAAACCACAAACAAAAGACAAAAGAAGAACGGAGTTCGTGCCTTCTTCAGGAGATCATGGAAGGCTATGAAGCATTGCTTCTGTTGCGCCCGACACAATGAAATTGATTCTCTCCTTTCACAATCTTACCTGGATCTTTCTTATCCTCATCCAGGTCCACCCGGTCAGACTGATCTACATGTCTTTCTGCCCCCTGTCTTCCCTGAACCAGCCGATTTGCTCCTGGGTTCATTTAACTCGGAGCAAGCAGCTCTCGAAGATCAAGCAGATCTTCAGCCAGGTCTATCTGGACCAGCTCCAGAAGAACCAGATGATTCCCAGCCTGACTTCCAAGAAGCAGATGATTTCACATTTGATTTCTCATTTGATCCAATATTGGACATTTCATTTGATTTCCCAGTCAACTGGGAGATGATGACTCTCCATGATTCAGCCAATCCTCAACCAGGTCCACCTGGACTTCAGCTAATAGCTTCAGAAGAAGCATCTGATTCCCAGTCTGGACCATGTGTCATGGATCATTGTGCGTTTCGACTGCTTCTTGAAGATCTGTTTGCTTCATGTAACCTGAATCAAACAGCTCCTGAAGGACAAGCTCACCACAGACCAGATCCATTATACCTGGAGAAAATAGCTTTGGAAAATCCATCAGATTACCAAACAGACCCATCTGGACTCAAGCCAGCAATTTCTGAGAAACCCGCACATCCACAGTCACGTCCATCCGACCTGGAGCCAAGTGCTCCTCAACATCCAGCTGCTCCCCAATTAGGTCCATCAGAACTCAAGAAACTTGCTCTCCAAAGTCAATCCAGACCTAATCCGTGTCCGTCCACAGTCAACTTAAATCCTTCTGATGGTCTATCAAGACTCAAGCAAACTGCTCTTCAAAGTCAAGCCAATCCCAAAGTACGTCCAACCAGATCAATCAATCAAAATCCATCAAAGGTCCACAAACGTTCATCAAAACTTGTGCCACTGGCCCCACAAAATCCATCTGATTCAAGGCCAACGAGTGAGTATACTGTTAATATGTCCTGCAAAGAAAACAAGAGAGAAAGAAACAAGAATCTTATGTTTATTTTGTGTTTATTTTCTTCAGGACTAATGCTTTATGAAGTGGGAAAGCAACTGGGAAGAGGCGGCTTTGCAAGTGTGCATGAGGGGATTCGTAGATCAGATGGCAAAAAGGTAAAAACTTTGATCAAACATTTTGCCCCTTGTGTCCTAACATACAGTTCTGTGTTAAGTGTTTGACCTCTGAATATGTTTAAATGAATGTAAAGAATTTAAAGTGTAATGTACAGCTATGCATGTGAATATTTATTTACATGTGATTATTTATTTTGTTTTCGCAGGTCGCCATGAAATTTATTTTCAAGGACCCCTCTGAGCGTTATATTAAAATTGTGAGTTTGCAAGATTGAATTGATCCTTCACCTATTTAATATATATAGGTCCAACTATCTGAAACAATCTGATATTTTAACCTCTTTTTTTTACCAGCCGGGGCATTCCAAGCCTCTGCTCGCAGAAGTGGCTTTAAATCTGCTACTACGAACCCCTGAGAAATGCCCCTACATTGTCCAGTTGTTCGACTGGTTCCAAGAAAAGCATGGACACGTCCTCATAATGGAGTTTCCACATCCATGCATGACCTTACTTGACTTCATCGTACGCGAAAGAGGACATCTGTCTGAAATGCTGGCACGGGATTTAATGCGTCAAGCGGTAATCGCATGCAAACACATCATTGACCACGGCGTCTATCATGGCGACCTGAAGATAGACAACGTCCTGGTCAACAAAGAGACAATGGGGCTAAAATTAATAGACTTCGGATGCGGCGAGCTCATCTCAACTTGCGGTCTACAAGGCAGCAAATACAATGGTGAGTTGAACGTTCTGTGTCGATTTCTGTGATTTTTGCTTCTAAAATGTTTGCTCGACTCTTGCTTCTGTTTCAGGACGCAAGTTTGCAGTTGCTCAGATGGTCTATTCTTTAGGTGTTTTGCTGGTCAAAATGGTGTGTGGCCATGACGACTGGATGAACTATGACCAAGTTGTAAAAAATGACCCATTCATATACCGCCTCGGATTATCTAGAGGTAAGTACAAAAAAACATCGGCGAACGTAGACAAAGCTTGGTTTACCAAATCCAACTTCAAATAACTTGAAATTTGCTTTTTAAACTTTAAAATCTATTACATTTTCAGCAGCTATTGTTATATGACAGTTTTGTATATCTTATATTTATCTTAGTGTGTTATAAGAAACATCACTGACTTATTAGTACTCTTGTCCATTTGAAACAGAATTTCACAATGTGAAAAATCTGTGCCTGTCTTGCCCAGCTGACAGGCCGACATTAGAAGAGCTCCTCGATCATGAATGGTTCAAGATGAGCGAAAGGTGAGAAGTGGAGTTCGTCTTATTACAGAAGAGCAAAGTCATCAGAATTTTTAATAAAAGGAGAAACCCTTACTGTATGTCTATAAAATGTATTTCTAAGTATATTATAATGAGGGTCAAGATGACTCACAGAACATGGTGTTATGAGTTTTAGGCGGTTGATACATGGTCCTCTGGAATGCAGTATTTGATTCTCATTGACCACTTACAACAACCGCTCAACTAATAACACACGATCATCCAGTTACTTCGAGTCACCTTGACCAGTGCAGATTTAATATTAATCGTAAATCTGCATTCATAACAATTGGCTACGTAATTCCGATAAATATTTGATAACTAGCAGTACCACCTAAAACTTTCATAACATGCCTTACATTTACATTACATTTATTAATTTAAACAGGCAAATGCCTAACAGTTATGATTTCAGCTGTTTTTTGAAAGTCGTGAAGGATGCTGCACTTCAGGTGGAGGTTGGTAGTTCATACCACCACGGAGGAACCGAATGAGTTAAGGTTTTTGTAAGGGATTTGGTGCCTCGCTGTGACAGAACAACTGGGCGTCGCTCATTTTCAGACCAATGATGCCGGGAGAGGATGTAGATCTGGAGCAGTGAGTTAAGGTAAATAGGCAAATTTGCAGTTATCGTTCTGAAGGCCAGTGTCAGAGATTTAAAGTTGATGAGGGCGGCCACTGGCAGCCAGTGAAGTGAAATCTGGAGGGGTGTTACATGGGTTCTTTAAGGCTGATTGAAAACTAGACGTGCAGCTGCATTCTGGATCATTTGCAAGCTCTTGACTGCATTGCAGTCGTCCAGTCTTGATATGACCAGAGCTTGGACTAGCAGCTGAGAGGCATGCTCCGACAGGAACGGCCTGATTTTTCTGATGTCCTGCAAGTTCGAGTGGTTGCTGCGATGTGGGAGGTGAATTTCAGCTGGTTGTTGAACATCAATCCCAGGTTCTACGCAGACTTGTTGGGTGTTAAAGTTGAGGATCCCAGCTAAATGGTAAGAAGGTGTTCAATGGTATTAGGGGTTATTCACACAGAATGCGTCTTTGCGCGTCAGAAAGCTTTCAGGAATGTTATTTTTAAAAAGCACAGTGGAGAACGCGAGGGTTTCGATGCGTCTCCGCTATGTTGCCATATCATTCTAACTTGTTACTGTAAACAGAAGTTTCCAAAATCTTCTGATTGGTCCGCTGCTTTGGAACTGACAAAAGTTGAAAATACTTTTTTTAACACGCCGTCTTAAAAATGCGGTGCTCATAGTGTTCATGCACGTCCATTAAAGACCTCCAGTGACACCCGGTGACAAAGCAATACGATGTAAATCATTATCATGGAGAGTTGGCGAATTCTGACCATACGAACGACCGTTGGTGACAGGAAGCGGGTGTTTCTAGCGACGCAATAAAGTTGATGAGCGACTTTCGGGAGCAACTACCAATAGAAGTAAAGCAGCAGAACTCACGTCATCCGTCTCTCTTCAGCTACAGTTTTGTTGATAAATCTTGTAGAGCATTCAAAGCTAGAAACGCCTTCCAACGACCTCGTTCCGAGAGACTAGAGACATACAACGACACACTCGCTGGCGATCTCAACCCACAGTTAGAATGTCATTGCCTGAACTTTGCACAGTTTCAATAATTCCAGGCAGGGGCGGCCTGGCCATCTGGCATTCTGGGAGTTTTCCCATTGGGCCGTTAACGTATGGGGCAAGAAAGTACGCTTGGGCCGCTCAGACCGACTTATTATAAATGCGAATACATGCAACGCAAATGCAGAAGACACGGATGCATGCCATCCCCCCTGGTTAACAGACTTATCCATGCACCCCCCCTCCCGGTCAACAGACCCAACCATACACCCCCCCAAACCCCCCGTCGACAGAAATGTTGGAGGACCGATGTGGGCCAAATAAGCATGGGCCAATTTTTCTTCCCAGTCCAGCCCTGATTCCAGCCAATCAATACTTTATTTATTTTGCTCCCTTTAGCGTAATTATATTAAAACAAAAATAAAAGTTTTTCTGAAGTAAAAACATACAAAATGTATTTATCTTTGACATTTTTCCCATCTATTTTTAATCCTCTCACAAAAAAAGTGTAATTCGTGAGTTTTCCATTTCAGAAGCTTTGGCTGCTTTGGTGTCACCGCCCACTTCTATAATTGACAGCTGCAGCTATTTCTAACCACATTTTGTGTTTATTGATGTTACAGACACTCAAACAATTATGTCATGTATATGATTACAGTTTTCACAAATAAAAGGCATGTGACAACAATGACCTACTTTATAAGGTAAGCCCATGTTTTAAAAAAAATGTTGTTTGTATGTAAATGTATGTTTATTGATATTACATACTGTATTTCGTTACATACTGAAATGAGGGTTAATGTGTTTAATTTTGTCTATGATCAGTAACATACTGTACGTCTAATTGAACAGAAGAGGTAACCAAGAAGTGTATGAACATTGTACCAAAAACTGGATTTGACACCTTTTGCTTGGATCGCCTCTAAAAGAGACATTATTCTTTTAGTTTCTTTTTTAGAAATTAGGGGTATTTTTTAAATATAAGCGTTGACTGAAAAAAGAAATTAACACCTATTTATATGCATATATATACATAGACCGTTGTGCAACATAAATGAACACAGCACCAAATGTTGCATAGTTTTTAAAGTCACTTTTAACAGTCTTTTCCTAAAAGGCAAAAAGCAAAAACTTTATCACATAGCTTCAGCAAAAAGCAAAACCATTGAACTTATCACCCTGCAGATTTGTCTCAGAACTGTTCAATGTATCAGTCTGGAGCAAGCCTATACCTCAGACCTACCAATGTTGTATAATGGGGATGTAGACTCGCTCCGGTGTGGGCATTTCTTAAATCTATGGTTCTGATTGTCGCCTCCTTCATTGGGGCTGGGAACATGGATCATGGGCTGTTTGATCTTGGTGTGATCTGCTGCGGATTGGTTTTCATCTTAGTGCTCTTGAAAAGCAGTTGAGGGACCTTCCACTGTTCCTTCATCTTTCATTAGGTCTTGGGACCAGGATTTGCCCTCTGAGGCACCTTAGCCATATTAAATGGAAGAAAGAACAGAGTTATCACAGTAACTTGTGTTTTTCATTTTTTATTTATCTTGCTCGCTTTCTTTGTTTTGAAATCTGTGCTTTTGTATTTTCTTTTTCAAAGCATAAGAAAAACATTTAGACTTATCATTTTGCTTAGAATTAAGCATCTAGCCAATTTTTTTGACATATATCTACCGTACATATTCAGTATCATATGTGATAATGCAAAACATAGACGTTTTTAACAAATGTCTTTTCCTCAATAGAGTCACATAACAACAAATTCTTTAAATCTTTCTGGAAGTTGGATTTATCTCTGTGGTCGCATTTGTGTTGCGTCATCGCCATCTAGTGGCTCATTCGGGATTAACATTTATTATATCTTTTCAGCCTTGTCTTTTACTGATATGACTGGTTAAGTTTCTAAATGTTTTTACTCATTTTGCTGAAGATTGTTTTTCACAAACGTTTATTTTATTATGCTATACCTAAATCCTTATTGGTATTTTTTTGGACACAACAAGGGGTTTATAAAAATAAAGCTCCATGGACCCCTAGGACTCCGGAGAGTCTCAAAGAAAAAAGATAAAGCAAAAACTCAGAACTGTTTCATTTCTAAAGTTCATATTATTTATAATTGTTAATCCATCTATTTCTTGATATGCATACTTGCCTGAATGTTGTTTTTTGCATTTATTCGCACTCACTTGGTTTTGCGATGCAGTATGTTTTTGTAGTTGTCAAAAACAAGATGTTTTATCATCAGAGTTCAAATGCATTCGAATTGAAAATGTTTCTCCTCCGTTTCTTGTTGTCTGATTGTTCTGAGTGTGCAACTCAAGAATGGTGAACTGTTTCTACAGTAAACTATTTCCAGATACATTCAAATGGATTATTCATGTGATATAATATAAATCGATTGTAAACATACATACCTTGTATTAATCTTATTGGTTGTTTTAAATGCTGAGGCATTAATGAGTTCAGTGACAGTCTAAAACCAAAAGTTTGTTTGTGTCTTTTATTTTGAAGTTATATTATGTAGTCCTTGTGTCTGGTCTTTGTAGTCTTTTGTGCTACCCCACTCCAAGTGTGTCCAGGTGTGTCTAGTCTACCCTGACTGCCATTTGTATATATACCCCCTGTGTTTGCCGTTGTTCTCGGATGTTTGTGTTTTGTTTTTAAGGGTTATGTCTTGAAGTTCACTTGTGGGTTTATCAGAACTACACTGGTTTGTGTCTAAATCAGCCGTCAACTTCCAGTCTTCTACGTCACAGGTTAGTTCTCAGTGGTTTTACTCATTTTTTTGATTCCTTATTTAAAATATATGCATTGAATTGTCTGTACTAAAAATCCCTTCGAATATATTTTCACGGATCCTTGAACCGTGTCCAGTACCTGTTTTTTTAACTTGGGTGTGTCATGTTAAAACATTGAAACGTTTTATGCAAGTTATAGTTAAGTGATAGTTCACGCAAAAATAAAAATTCTCTCATCATTCATGTACCCTCATGTCATTCAAAACCTGTATGACTTTTTCTTCTGCAGAACACAAAAGAAGGTATTTTGAAGCATGGTAGTGACCAAACACATCCACCCCCACTGACTTCCAAAAAATTCCGCAAACTATATTTTGTTGATACAGGTTTTGATTGACATGAGATTGAATAGATGATGTTTTTTTTTTGTGTGAGAACCATCCCTTTAAAGAGGCATGGCTTTACATGAAAATGTCTCCATCCATCTGCACATTATGGTCCTGAGAAAGAACACCGCTCACTAAACAAGTCCGCTGTTGCCCGAATATGAGATGTTTCAGGATTCTGAGGTCAAGAAAAGTTTTTTATTCATTTTGGCTTCAACATTCATCTCATACAACGTTTTGCCTTGCTGGATAAATCAGTGTTTTCAGAGAAAATTGTTTTTGTCTAATGTGCCCTTTCACATTGTTAATTAAAATCTATACAGGTACTGTGTGCTATAATGATCTATTCTGATATGATCTGGATGTGTGTGTTTTACTATAAAGTACTCGTAGTAACTGATGTGTGACCCTGAACAACAAAACCAGTCTTATGGGTAAATTTTTTGATATGTATTTTTTTTTTTTCATAAACTGAATGAATGAGGATTATATGAGATGTATCTCAGCAAGATGGTGTCCTATTCTTACAACCGTTTAAGCTCAGAAATCTGAGCCTGCAAAAAATCTAAATATTGAGAAAATTGCCTTTGAACTAATTTATCAGGGGCACTATGGCAGGCCATCCACTCACGAAAGTAAAGTTTTTATATATTTAAAGGCAGGGTGTCCGATTTCTCTTGTGCGTTGATGATGTTCGAATCACCAAAACAAACACACCCCTAACTAGGGATGGGTATCGTTAAGGTTTTAACGGTACTACTACTTTTATCGATACCACTTATCGGTCCGGTACTTTTTTGTTGTGTTTTTTTTATGAAAGACAAAACTAAAGCTGGAGTTTTTTTCACTTTTTAAAACATTCGTATTCTTTACATTCGTTGACCTAACATATCTTAATGCAGGTAAAAGATGACTGATACCCACCTATTATTCATAGAGAATTAAAATAAAATGCATGTGGTCCTAAATTTGTTTGTTTTTTGTTGTTTTTGTTTAATAATAATAATAATAATAATTATACAGGTTTGTAACCTCTTGCAATTTACACAAACACAAAAAAAGATTATGTATTTCATCGCTACAAATGAATTTTTTAGGTAAGCTCTGCTTTATAATTTCTTAAGCATAATTTATTCTTATTCATCCATTTTAAACGCAGTACTGTGAAAGCAGTTTTTATGTTTAAGATTTATTTAGGCTACTGCATAAAAAAACACACTCTAAAGATTTATATGTAGGCTAATTTTTTATGCGATGTGTTTATTAAATTATTACATACTAATTTAAAGAAATCTTATGCAATGTTTATGTCTGTGTTATTTAGGAAGACTGCTAGGCTAGCATACGTACCTGAGGACGTGGATGATGAACTATTAGCTAGCAGGCAGTCGAAAACTTTCCATTTCTCTGTCTGCACATAATGCACTTTAGAGAGATGTTTAGCTAGATTACTTGTGTTACCGCTCTTACAAGCAAAAGTCTTGTTGCACTTGTTGCAACGAGCATTATCTGTATACTCGCGTGAAATGTAGCCAGACTTTAGAACGTTTGTTTCTCTCCGCCATCGTCACTCTATTATGCGCGCCGCGAGCTTTCGTGTTGTGTGCGCGCGAGCTCTGTGTAGTGTGGGACTGAAATGGCTGGTCAGTTAAAATGCTAGGTAACGTTTATTTAGCAATAAAAAAGAGGAAATGTTTTTCTTAATTTCTCAAGTACCGATAGCAGAACCGTTAACGTCAGAGCTTATCGATACTTCGGTCTTTCATAATTTAGCCCCGAGACCGATAAAGTACAGAGTTTCGGTACCCATCCCTACCCCTAACCCAATATTTCGCTTTTGTCAGCACTCTGCTAGACTAATGTCCGTCCTGTGCACTGTGCACCTTACTGCTGATTGGCTACAAGGTTGTTTTGGTACTCGGCCCGACTCCGTTGTCTAAAGTGTAATCCGGAAATCTGTTACCCCGCCTTTAAGGTAGGAAATTTACAAAATATCTTAATGTAACATGATCTTTACTTAATATCCTAATATTTTTTGGCAGATAAGCAAAATCTATAATTTTGACCCAATGTATTTCTAAAAAAAATATTGAATGTTTTACTAGTTGTTCTCAAAATAGAAAATGTTGAAAGAATAGTCATGTATAATAAAAATTAATGATAGAAAAAAGTGTCCAGGACTGATAATATCATCCGCTGCAATGTTTAAACACACACAAAGATATTTACATTAAGTTGATTTTTTTTTGTTGTTGTAAAGAAACCCATCTACTAGTACCTTTTTAAATTGTTAACATGTTACATTATATTTTTTGTTAAAAACAAAATATTCTCTTGTCACGCTGTGTACATGACTTTTCTCCTTCTCATTACCAATACCACATTTAAAGACATTTTACATGTATAATATTCATACATATGTCTTATGTATGATTCATAAAAACTTGTTTAGGCATCATGGTTTTACTTGTTTTTACATTTACATGTTTTTAGCAAAACATGCTATGAGATTGACATTTTTAAATGGTTACGGTAATGGGAATGTTTTATTAATATTTTTTTAGGATGGTGCAATAATTGGCAGAGATACAAATATTTGGAAATCTGGAATTTGAGGGTTCAAAAAATCTAAATATTGAGAAAATCACCTTTAAAATGATCTAATTCACTTCCTTAGCATAGCATATTCCTCACTTTTATATATTACGGTAGGAAATTTCCAAAATATCTTCAGGGAACATAATCTTTACTCAATATCCTATAGATTTTTGGCAAAGGAAAAATCTATTATTTTTATCAATACAATGTTTTTTTTGGCTTGTACAAGAAATGTTCCCGTGATACTTAAGACTGGTTTTGTTGTCCAAAATAACACACTGTATATCCTGGTAGCCAATTTCAAAGTTATGACATATTTTCTACTTTTACTGAAAATGGTAGCAAAACAATACAATAAATGTGAAACGCATTTCTGATGTGCAGTATACCAACCCTGTAAAAAAAACAGCATGTGGAAGAAAATTCCTTCTTAACTGCCATATAAAATTCAGAATGTTATGTAAAACTTTTCTGAAGATTGATTTCATGAAAAAACCTCTTGGAACAAAAGCTGTTGTAAATATCATCTTAAAATTAAGACCGCATTACGATTGTCTTAAATCTCAATAGGTATTATGCTTCATACATGTATTTGGTTGTTTCACCTGTGACGTGTATAGTATTGTGCCCGAATCATAACTTCAACATTTACTTGCCATAAGGAATATTTATATTGATATAGTAATGAAGAGGTCTAGCTCCTTTACTTTAACTTTCATTATTAAAAACGTGTTTTTTTACATTTATTCTGGGACAACGTGACTCGAAACGGAGAGGGTCACACAAATTATGCTGTAAGAACAGACCAAAAGTATTACAACAAGTATAATTTTTAACGCTTGCAAACATTTGCGCTAACAGGCAATAGCAATGCCGTTTAACTCATCACATGCTAATATAAGATTGTGAGGTGCTTGTTACACAAAAGGTTTATTGTATAGATTGTAGATAAACCAGTTACACTTACCACACATGCAAGCGTTGACAAAGCATATCATTTTATTCTTACGACAAAAATTGTTCTCAAGAAAATATTCGAGAACTTTTTATGAAATGTTTGAGAAATTCACTTACGAACATTCTCACAAACTTCCCATAATTGATCTTAAAAAACAATCCCATATTTTGTCTTGGTTTCGTGTTTCGTGAATCCAGCCCATGGTCATGTGCTTGTCCTTAGCTGGTCATGTGCTGGTTTAAACTGGTCTTAAACCAGCACAAACCAGCTACCATTCTTCATGCTCATTTTAGACTTCATATCGATAGAAACTGCTTCATGGGTTCAGTGTATCCATCCACCCATGAATTATAACTAGTTTTAAGCTTTCCGGAACCGCATTCCACCGCCATTTCTCTCTGTTCTCCTTCCTATTCTCTCTTACTGTTTATCTCCATCTCTCGTCAATGCAAAGGGAGAATGGACTTACTCAATGCTGCCTGACGGTTGATGGTTTAATAATGTCTAAACAAGCCTCATTGATCTCTGTCAGTTACGGGGAGATCATTAGCTGGAGAGAATATTGACAAGGTCCACATCGTTTCATCTGGCGAGCATGACGGGTATTCAATCCGCACGGCTTGCGCAGCGCAGAGGCTGACTTTAGTGTTAATGCAATGTCTCCCACTTGACCGCATTGCTTCATTGGTTAAATGCAGAGAATACAATCCATGCTTTTCCAGTGTTGAAAAAGGCCTTTATTAAATTTAGATGTAATGGGTCTTATTGCTCCGTTAAAGGGATAGTTCAACCAAAAAATCTGTATGACTTTCTTTCTTCTGCAGAACACAAAAGATATTTTGAAGAATGTTAGTAACCAAACAATATTGGCCCCCTTTGACTTCCATAATCTGGAAACCATCAGAAAAGTATCTGTGATAAAAAAAAGTGAAAATGTCGTCATTTATTTACCCTCGTGTCATTTAAAACGGGGGTTGGGCGATATCTACCAAATTGGCATCGGACGATGCCTACAGTGAAACGATGGACGATGACATCGGGGGCGGGGCGAGGCAGGGGTTGGGGTTGGGGTATGTCAGTTTTCTAGATGGCCATCTGTCATAACATTAAAAAATTATATCAGTGCTCCAGACTGCGACCCATTTTGTGACCAGTTTTCAAGACCGCGTGATTTATTTTTTTCCCCACAAGTACTCCTACAAAGTTGGATTTTTTTTCCAGTTGTTATTTAATGTGGAAAGACGACTAGATCTACGTCCGTCTCCATCGTACGCAAACGCGTGTCGTACAGCTTCCAAAGCATACTCCACTTTGGATAAGCATGAATGGACAAGCTCGACACATGCGCAGAATGTCATACTGTGGACTCAGGTGTGAACATTCGTCTTGGGAATGTGCTGTACGCGATATGCAGACGATCGCGGACCCTGCTGATGACGAAAATTGCATCATGCAGGGGAATCATGATGCCAGCCCAATATCGTGATGGCTGTTAGCCACCGGCGTTGGACGATGTCATCGTCAATAGGCCCAACTCCATTTAAAACGGTGTGTTTCTTTCCTCTGTGGAACACAATAGAAGTAATTTTGATAAAAGTGGTTTTGTGTTCCCATTAGACTAAATCTAAGTTTCACGTAATAGTGACACACAAGGTTCATCCCATCCCATTTAGCGGTCTATCCGCCGTTAAACGGTTTCACCCAGCCAGTCCCAGGCCGTCACGGTCCCAGTTCCAATGTTCTGCCCCACAGAGCAGGACAGCGTCTTTTTCAAAATGGATCTGAGCTTCAGGGAAAGAGTTGTAGTGGTGGCTTCCCTTCGTGAAATGTAATGGATAGTAAAGACTGAAACACTTCACGCTCTGTGAGCGGAGGCCAGTAAAGTGTGGGCCAAAGAGAGTCGATATCCCGCCTGGACACCTGGGCTGACCCTGTGACGGCTGGTTGAAGCGGTTTCATGTGGGGGCTGATATCGCAGTAAGCAGGTGGAAAAAGACTGAGGATTTGGAAAGGGGTCGGCCACCCGTGTTCTGGATGCGTCAATGAGCCTTTTTGTGTTTGGAGAATGTGAATGTGTCAGTTTTGTGACTATATGAAATATGAGCGAACAAAGGGACAGATTTACTAAACGGGCAAATTTGTGTGAGAGAGCAATTTCATAGAAGATAGGTTTTTTCCTTTGCTTGGTGATATGGATGTAATGATTCACTGAGAGCCAGTTGAAAAGCAATTATAATATGTGATGATTCAAGTTGGTTGAGATGTGAAATGAATGGCAATATAGGTTTTAAACAGCAGGGTGCGCTGTGTTTCCGCAAACTTATTTGTGGATATGCTGATATTATTTAAAGTGGAGCTATCATGCTATGTCATGCATTCTGACTTCTTTGCAGTGATAAACGTGCTGATGTATGACGTGGTATTTCTGTATTTGATAGATACAGTTTTATCAGGTTCATTAGACAGAGCCGCTTGTTTGTGTGAAGTTAATTTGTCATTGTGCTTGTTCGTGTATGAGTTTATAGCACACCACTACTTATTTTCATTTTTATTTTGTTTTTGCAATTAAAACTTGTTCTCCGCCTGCATCAAGTCCATTGATCTAGAGCCCTATGATATGCACAATGTGGGAAAACATGTAAGGAATCCCGAAAGTGGAATTCGTAATTTAAATATGTCCAATGCTGGTTTTTCGTCTCGAGTTGCAAACTTTAACATATTTCAATTGTTGCTCTCGTGGATTTATCTGTATCTTACTATAAAAGGACCTGAACACATGAACTTCATCCAAACAGTTGTTTCAAGTTTATTTTATGAGCATTTTACTGTTTGATTGAAGCTATTGTCAAACGCACTGAAACTTAAGCGTCTTCGCGACGACCTGCCAAAATAAAAGTCCGCTTAATTTGAACCAGATGATAACTTGTAATAAATCTATTAACTGTACACTGTAAAATCTAATTAGTTGATCTTACTTAAAAAAAGCATGCAAACCGATTTCCTTACAAAAACTAAGTAAAGTGAAATGGTATTGTTGAGTTCAAGTAACTAAAATTAGTTCAGATGTACTCTTGACTTAGTGTGGAGCACTCAGAATTAACTATTATTACCAATTTAAGAATTTCCATTGGATTTAGTGCTCTGTAAACCCGGACAAGTTTGGAATACTAAATTTTGAATACTGTATAGCTAAATTAAATTTTACTACAGTTGACAAAAATATTATTCTAAAAATGCATAAATCAAACACCTTGACTTGTGCAACACAAAATGAGCAAGAGGAGACTGATCTCAGAACTGTATGCACAGACTAGGCTCATTGGTAAAAAAACACATGAGCTTCGCAGACCCTAATCACATGCACCTATCTTCTAAACAGTGGCTTCTACAAAACTGAAAAATATGTTAAACTCTTCTACATATCTAAGAGAAGTGAACATTAAACACTATCAAGTCTTTAACTTTACTAAAAACATATAAAATAATCATATTTTTAAAAATGTACTCTCCTAATGCAGTCTGGTGCAAAGCATGCTGGGAATCTTTTCTGCGTACAGGCAGGATCTGCTCTCCACTGCCTCTCGCTGGTGTAGTAAAGTAATTGCTTCGCTTGCCTCTACTTGCTTGATTTAAGTAAAACATACTAAAGGCGAAAAGTTGATTTATTTCCCCTGCAAGCAGTCGTAACTTAATAAAAACTAGTAAAATGTATACATTTTGACAACTGAGTAAAATTAACAAATAATTTGTAAGTAAGGACAACAATTCGATTTTACAGTGTAGTAATCACTATAGTATAATAAAATATTTACTATTGTAAGGTTTAAATGTACTACAATGCAGTCTAATTTAGTTAATGCTACAGTATACTACAGTATTTTTATGGCCAATGCATTTACTACTGCATAAAGCATTGAAGAGTCAGAACTCAGAAAAAACTGATTTGGGAAATAAAAAAATTACACTGGGCGAATTTATCCATTTGTATAACATTAATGTCCTTTTTCCCTGTTTCGTGGCTACTAACGTGATGACCTGCACATTTTAAAAACCTGCATTTTTTAAAAGATGACAATAGACATATACTTGTGCTACAACTCTTTGGCCTGTCCTGCAAAACTTTAAACCTCTATAGAACCAATGCTATGTGCAAAAAAAGTTAACGGACAGCCCTGAATAAATCGTTTTGTGAGATCAGTATCGTGGATCACATCACATCGTGAGCTGAGTGAATCATTACATCCCTACTTAGTGAACAATAAAACCGATGAGAAAAATCTTCACATTGTTCTAAAAGCAGCTTTTATATTTTCTCATGTGCGTTTCAGTTTAAAAGCAAATAAAACGTACAGAAAACCCACTCCTGTAGCATTTCATCTGCCTGGTTTCCCAGCATCCCATGAGCCCGATGCCTCGCAGATGATGAAGCTGCCAAGAGACTTGACGTGACATCACATATATCAGCCAGTCTTCTCGGATGATCACGTAAGGGTTTTAACTCTCTGACTCCCAAACTGCCCTGGCCTGCAAGTGAATTCTGAATGAATGGCACAGCAGATGGCAGCAGTGTACTTCACAATAAACATCAGATCTTCCCACGCTGATCCGCTGTGGAGAAAGTGTTATACAGATGATCCGCATTCATTCAGGTGGTGCTCAGGTTGAGCTGTCAGCGATGCTTTGATGGTGAACGTGAGTCGGGAAGCAATGGTTTCTTTAAACCTCGGATGAATCTTATCCTGCTTATGCAAGCAGCCTGTGTGGGAGACCCCCCTGAGGAAGACTCCCATCGAGAGCGATTCGCCACGCAGGCCTGCTTGTTTTACGTTTGGCATCAGAGAGAATGCAGGCTTCCGATCAATACCGTAGTCTCTTTGCATCATCACGTGTGTGTGTGCATTGTTGAGTACACATCAAAGTGAAGTCATGGTTGTTTTTTCTATTTTATTTGCCAAGCATACTAAAGGTCTGAGATCGAGATTTTATGAGTAATTTCGATAGCAAATAATTTAACAATCAAACAAATACAATACAATACGATAAAACAAGCAAACTATTAAACTATATAAACAAATAAAGTAGAAAAAAGTAAAGGCTGCTAAACCTATATAGTATATATTATATAACTCCCTATATATGCTTAGATTATTCAATGCTGTCCTTTGATTCTTTGTTTTTCTGATCTATATCTTCTATAAGATAAGGAACTGGGGATTTACCAAAGGCCTCTCTAAAGAGAAGACATCCACACATGAATCCATTTCCATTTACTCTCTACGTTCTTTGAATGCTTTGTGATGTGGTTTACTTACTTATCTGTGCAAGGACACTTTCAAGTTGAAGACTTTTTTTTCAAGTTCTTTTAAACAATGTGACGATTGAGAAATACAAGTTGATGTTTGCACACGCTCATTAAAAAGGCCTTAAAGGGATAGTTCACCCAAAAATTAAAATTCTGTCACCATTTACTCGCCCTCAAATTGTTCTAAAACTGTAAAAAATTGTTCTGTTGAACGCCAAAGAAAGATATTTGGAGGAATATGGAAAACTTAACAATTCTGGGGCACCATTGACTGACCATGGTAATTTTTGTCCCTAGTACGGAAGTCTCTAGCGCCCCAGAAATGTTTGGATACAAACATCCTTCTATGTCATTGATAACGAAATAATATTTTTTGGTGAAAATACATTAAAGCCTCTAAATATGACTTATTATTTTTTACCATTCAAAGTAGGTATGATATGGTAAGAATATTTCAAACAAGTAAAATATGACTTTAATACAATGTAAAAAAGGTATGAAAGTCAAATTCTGGCAGCTGGTGCACGAAAAAATCTCCTAAAATATATACTTTTGTGCTGTCAATCGATTAAAACATTTATCCAATTAATTGTAGATTTCTTCTTTGATTAACCGAGATTAATTGCCCATGACATTAATGTTTTTAAATATACTTTTACATTGTATTATTAACGTAGAAACAACCGATTTCTTAAGAACATCATTTTATGAATGAAAGCCAACATTCTGATATTATCACGGTAACTGATGTTTCTATTCAATTTATACTTTACTTTTTTACTTATTTTAACATTCATTATAGCCATTCAACAGTTTAATTGAGAGCTATCATGTCTTGCAGGTAGGAAATATACAGAAATTGAATGATGTTCTCAAACAATTTATAGTCATTAATAGTAAATTCCAAATGAAATACAAAAAAAATTCTCATTAAAGCTAAAAAACACATTGAATTCCTTTTTTTTTTTTTTTTATTAAATCCAATGCCTTTGTCATTCAACCATATACACAGGTGCAACAGTAGGTGAAAAACTTGATTAACATTAGTGACAGGAGTCACTGAATCCGGCCTCTCTATGCAGATCTGACGCCACTCCAATTTTCACGACTCTTTGCATTCATTTAAGATTTTATTAAACGGGATGAAATCTCTGCTTACGAAACTGCCAGACAAAACGGGCTTTCTGGCATAATCTTGGGTGGTTTTGTTCATTCAAGCACGAAAAAGAACTTAATACTGATGCGCTGTCTGACAGTGATTCACTGATGCAGCCTTTAGCCTGTGACTGTATACACCAGACGGGACTGCTGCGACGTTTTGCCGCGTCCCACAAATAGAAGCTGTCTATCTACTTATACTGAACGCGTCAAAGCCACTGTTCCAAATCAAGTTTAAGTTATTTATAAGCCTGCACATGAATAAGAGCGTAATTTTATAGAAAGTTACACTAGACAAAGGATGATAAAACAAACGGTGCTGCATTAAGTGCGTAAAATATTTTTAACATGTTAATCTGATACATTTTTTTTGCATGTGTTAACGTTAACGACCCTAATATTTTGTTAAGTAAAATGACATGTTTTGCAAATTTCTTCAGAAATATTAGAGAATTTTGTCAAATTAGTTTTTTTTCTGCATAGGAGCATAAAAATAACTAGTAGTATGCTGTTATAAATATTTTGGTTCTTTTTTGTCATGATGATTCATTCAGTTGTCAGTTATAACTTAATGTAATCGGTTTATATTCAGCAGATTGCACTCATCATGACACTACAGGGTGTCGAATGCATGCGGGCGTTATCTGAGCGGAGATGAATGGCTGGTCTCGGTCAGGTTGTCATATCCGCAGTGTGGCAGATGGGACCCCGATCACTTGGCGGAAGATGCCACTGGACAGAGAGCACGTCCTTCCCCTTCCAGGTATAAATAACATCCAGCATATTTGCTGTCATTGAGCCGCCTCCTCTATAAGTTCTTTTTCCTCTGTGGAGTTAAGTGAAACATGTGAAATGTGACACACTGTGAACATCTGTTTGTAATAGCGTGTTTACTGATCTGAGATCTGGAGCGCAGACCTGCGTCCAGACATTTGTTTGAGCCACGGATTAATTTCCATCGTGCTCTCCCGAGAAGGCGCCCCAGCTGAGGTCCAGATGACTCACACACTTAACAGGTGCTCAGACACACAGCGGGCCGTAAGCTTTAGGGGATCAAAGCGTAGCCGCAAAACCGCAAGCCTCTGTAATTGCGTACAATGAGCTTGCGAGTCGGGCGTTCCAGGTGCTATTTGAACAGGTGCATTTGCATGACACAATACAGATGGCAAAGGCCTTCACGGCCTTGATCACAATTCTAACACGATTTACCTTCACCGTGCCCGCAACTGTTCTCTAGACCTGCAGCGTTTGCCAGAGTAAACAGAACCAACAATGCCAGACACATTTTTGCAGATCCAAGTGGTTTTTAAACAGGCGGCACATATCTGAAGTTTTCCAGTCCTGGTTTGTTAAAAACTTAGCTTTTCAAATGCAGATGTGAAATCGCAGGTGGAAAAGGTAGCAGAGAGCTTTTAAGCTGTAACAAGGACATGTGGGGAAGCTGCGGTGTTTTGGATGGGACTACATTTTTACAAACCAGTTGGCCCGTTAAACTGAAAAGCTGAGAGACGGGATACTGAACCACTTTGTTAGTAGGTTTTTAACATATGATTAGCATAATACCAATTAAAATGAATTTTGGAGAAGTAGTTATGAGATGTTATAAAAAGGTGGCTCGACAGCATAATTTATTCATTTTCGATTTGGTCAACAGGTAATTTACTGGTATATAACTCAGAATCTCAGAATTGCGAGAAGGTTTGTCCAAAAAGATGCAAGATTTGTCTCTAGATGATTGACAAAAGTCTCAAAGGGTTGGGAGGTCACTAAATTTGAGACAAAATCCCTAAATTGACAACATTTACGGGCGGTACTTTGATTCTGCAGCTCTACCTTGCACTCATGTACTTTCAACACCAACCTTGTCTCATTGTTAACACGTACCTCTGTACACTTTTTGCAACACCTCAAATATGTAGCATCATGTGCATATTGCTATAGTTTTGAGACACAAAAGTTATCTGGGGGCGCTAAAGAGAACTATATTGGTCTGCTAGATATTGCGTGTCCGTGTCAAGATTTGCCCCTGAAACGATATAATAAATACTTATTATTAGTACTTAAATAGATATTTTAGAGCACCTAACCCCACTCGTATTCTAAACCTGAAACTGCCCACTTCCCAACCACATAAAGACGCAACAAGGAAATAGAAGTCAGACATGGGTATTTATTCCAAACACTGACCAAAAACGGTATAAAAGAATTACAAACAGTTCACGTTGCGTTTCGAGTCTTCCAAAACTGTACGATATCATTTTGTGAGCACAGCAGGTTTTAATCGCTGACTATCACGCTCCAGGAATGCCCCAGTCATGTTTTATTCAAGTGCTACGCTCAAGGTAAACGTGAGATACCATCAGAGCAGGACAGCCAATGGCGTTTCCTAACGTAAGCTAGCGTAATGATGCAACCAGTCCCAAACACACAAGAGCCAATGCCATTTCCCACTTTTTAGGTAAACTGCATATGTAGCCGTGTCGTCCTGTTACGTGTGGTGTTTTATATTGTATAATATACAGACGGTTAGGTTAAGGGGAGGGTTGCGTACTCAAATTGTGCATACAAATAATAAACATACACAAAAGATGACGTCTGATTAAATTCAAATTCATTACACCCCAATTTAAAATTTGGTCAAGAAGGATTTCCAATTCCCAGCATACTTTGCGTAAGACTGCATTAGGAGCGTAAATAAAAAAAAATGTATTTACATGTTTTTAGTAAAGTTAAAGACTTGTTGGTGTTTAATGTTCACTTCTCTTAGATACTTAGAATAGTTTGACATATTTTTCAATTTTGTGGTTACCATTGTTTAGAAGAGTGATGCATGTGCTTAGGCTCTTCGAAGCTACATTTGACCTGTAACATGTTATGTTACCAGTGAGCAGGAACTGTGCTAATGCCAGTTCTGAGATCAGTCTCTTCTTGCTCATTTTGTGTTTGATTTATGGATATTAAGACTAAGAAATATGTAGAATAAAAAAACTGAAAGAATTAAGTTTAGGTAACTTAAAAATGCAATTTTGGTGTCGTTATTTAAGTTCTGTCTTCTTAATTTCATTAAAAGGATAAATTAAATATTTAAGTCACACTTTTTGGTAAATTCGCTAAGATTTGGTAAGAACTTTAACTTAACAGTACTCAAATTTTGAAAGTTCTGCTTACTTAAACCAAGGACCTCTAAAACTCTATTGACTCAAAACAACTTTTGAATATCATAATATACTGTACCTCAGGATGACGTATTGTACTCATGGAAGTACTTCAGTGAATTGGCACCTTAAATTTTTAATTATTTTTACCTTATTCCAATTGAATCCTCCTACACGCATACATATACAGTATCTCATACATTACATTTTTATTTAGTTCCTGTTATTACTATTATTGTAAACAAGACACTTAGGAGTTTTTTTTACTGAACTTTGTCAGCACAGCTCCTTATCATTATTCAGAGACAAGCGTGATGAACGCAATGACAGCGCAGGCCACCAGCTGCAGGGGCATGGCTGTCATTTTAATATATTCTCCACAGCCTTGAATAACCATAAAACATGTCTATATATGTAATTGTAGTTAAACTGTGGCCAGTAATGCACCTACTAAAATGGACCACATCATTTGTGCAGTTCATTTGGCTGTGTTCATAATGTTCATAATAACAACAACAATAATCAGAAGAATGAAAATTGCATGTAGAGTTTTGCTTGTCTTGTAAACATCTTGCAATGAAGTCCATTCTTTGATTGTTGTAAATCTTTGGTGCACATGACTACACACATTGGTCAGTCTGGTGGTGTTAATTTTGCTAATGTTATTTCCTCCGATTCCTGGGGTCTTTCTTTCAGTTTCTGCCAACCCATCCTTGAATATTCATCAGAGAACGGTCACCATGAGACCCGTGCTTGCCAAAAGTTGTTACAAGACCTGAAGTGTTTTTGTTTAACGCACTAAAGTTGAAGAATTTTAGACATTTGTCCAAATGGGAAATGAGGGTGTCAAAAATGAATCGGGTCGGCAAAGTTGAATCTCTCAATGTTTGAAAACTTCAATATTCATAAAGAATTTTCTTGTCTCATCTGCTAGATTACCTCCCAAATTGGCAAGTTCCTCTCGTTCTTTTGCCGAGGGCAAAATGTTAAAGTTTAATACGCAACTTTAAGGAAATAGAATTCTGTTATTTATTTATGATCGGGTCAGTTGTCCTCTGCCATTACTTTCCTCCACTCTTACTTTCTGCAGGGAAAGCTGCTTGTGAGCATGCTCAGACAATTCCCACGAGAGGAGCCAAATATAAAAGACACCTTTCAGGTCAAAGTGACATCTTGAGTTCTCTACTAGAGGCCGTTCAGTTCAGTCCGGGAGTATAAGAAAACATGTGCTTTTTTCCCCTAGAATGACATGAATAAAAGAGAAGAGGTAGTCTGTGATACTTTGATTTACCTTAAAACTTCAAAGCTATTTCTTTGCAGTCTTCACTCTGAAAGCTGTTTTGCACACGTCTACAATCGGCACCATCGGTGATGTTCTTATCAGGCCAGTGAAAGAATGTTGGCATTTTCATCTGAGTATAACCGCTCTCATGCAGCAAGCGAATGGCAAACCGATGTGTTCGGTTACATCAAAGTGCAAATTTCTCTCATGGATTCCTGGATAAGAAAGGTCTGGGGTGCAGAGGGCCGGCGATATGCCTGGAGAAACAGAGATAGATTGTTATTGAGTCTCCCTGCATTGATTTTACGTACGAGGTTTTTTTACGGCAAGCAGAAAAATACAATAATTGTCTTGCGGGCAAAAGCAGTATTTCAGGCCTTTAAGTGGCTCTTTTTTAACTGATGCTGTGCCAGATATTGCATATCTACAGATACTGTAAGAGCAAGGTTTACTGCTCATGTTTGTTTGGTATTGTTTGGTGAACAGTATTTGCACACTTAAAATACTGCTTCCTAAATACCAATTATTTGGTTTTGAAGAAAATAGTGAATTATTACTGAACATAGCAAACGTTCCTTAAGGGAAGTCATCTCACATAATTGTTGCTTTTTAGTTATACACTCTTAAAAAATGTTGGGTTCTGGGTTAAAACAAACCAGCATTTGGTTTTAAGACATCCAGCAGGTTACTGTAATTTATAACCATAAAGACGGGTTTGGCCTTTTTTACCCAACAATTGGTTGAAATAACTCAACGTTTTATTAGTGTAGGAAACCATGTTATTGGTTTACGTCATAATCAATCTTCAAAGTCCGGTTCCAATTTTCAAGAACAGAAATACAGATAAAACATGAAAGTACCAGGATGTATTCTTGATATCAAAGATGCCTCAAATGTAGATTATGCGTATCGAACCCACTTGAAGTCCTAGAAGTCATTGTGGGGCATCCATCCAAGTTCGTTCTTCCAAGGTTGCTTGGCAAGACCTGTCTCCATGAGGATGCAAGTCTGTTCATCACATTCTTGGAATTGAGAAATGGCCATTGTTTTTCTATGATAAACATGTCAAGGAGTAGCAATCTACACTGGTGTCATGTGATTGTCATTTGGCATTTTTAATTCTTTTTTTGTGTGTAAATGTCTTCTCTTGGCAATTCAAACACAAGAGATCAAACTCGTCACTTAATATTTTTAGTTTAATTGACACAATGAAATAAGCAAGTGGAGTGTGATGCATTTTGGGAAATGATTCCATTATGATTTGTTGTGCACGGCTTATTTTGGCAAAGTAGTATTGAGTCATATCTAAATTTCACATTTAGTATGCATTATACCTAAAAAATAGTACAAGTAATTGTGTTAGTGTGCTATGGACACAACCCATGAGAATCGAATAAGTGCATTTCACGTAATAGTACTGTATACGGTTTCTATTGGATTTTTGAACTGATCTATGTTTGTGTGCTTTTTAGGCTAAAATTACCCACAATGCCATGCTCAAAAGAAGAGGATTTTTTGACAAAAAAGGAGTTTGTGAAAATGCCCTATCAACTGCTTCAGTGGAAATAAACAGTCAGGGAATGTAAGTTACAACGCTTACATACAAACAAGCTACAAAATTGGGGTTGGTAATCCCAAGGTGCAGTTTTGCAGCTGTACTGTTGCGTTATTTAATATTCATTAATGCTAACATTAACATTTTCTTATGTCGAGATAACATTTAAGACAAAAGGTGTTGTTTCAACCATGTGATTGGGTGTAATTGGTGTGGAAGCTTTAATTAGCTTAAAATCACAATGGAAAGGTTATCTTGTTATTTATTTCAACAGAAGAAAACACAGTTAATAAGAGATTTAATTAGTATATTTGTCTCGGGAATGTTCATAAGATTCTTACTGTCAGACAATTTAATCAAATAAACTGCTTTTAAATTATGATGGGGAAAATAAACCGAGCAAGAATAAAGATAATCAGTTCATCTTGTGAAAAAAAGGTTATATTTTTATAATATGTGGGGAGTCATGTCTGGCTTGGTGAACCCAATTATAAGCACACAGACCTGCACTGACCAACACAGAATACATTAACATACTGTTATGGTCCACAGCGCAATACCTAGTGATGGCTTGGCCATAAGCATTGCAATTTATCTCAGTGGCATTTGCTCAGGGAGGTTTCCATACTACACACAACATCCTTGTTGCAGACACTCTAAA
Source organism: Triplophysa bombifrons (assembly GCA_029783895.1). Taxonomy (NCBI): domain Eukaryota; kingdom Metazoa; phylum Chordata; class Actinopteri; order Cypriniformes; family Nemacheilidae; genus Triplophysa; species Triplophysa bombifrons. The sequence continues at coordinate 2,304,850 of CM056472.1, forward strand.
AATGCCTTCAGGAACTAGAAACATTCTGGAACATATAGAAAATGATGCTGATAACTCACCTCACGAGTGTTTTGAGTCCCAAACCCCTTACAAGCAACTATCCTGAGGTGTGATGTAAAAAGATGACGGAAAAAATAAAAACTTGACCTGTCCATGCAGTCCCTTCGCCAGGGGGGTTCGGTTGGTTGGAACGACCCAACCCTCACTATCAAACGTCCAGAATTTTTGTAATAAAAATGTGTCCTTTTAAATAACTTTATATTAGGATCATGGGCGTTGGAACTGGAAGCACAAAAATGTGAGTGTAAAAACGACACTACTTTATCAGCAGCTTCAGTGGTACAGTGAGTAAGATGTGTGACAAGTAACTTTAGTTTTGACGCCATCAACCAACTTCGAATCTGCCTTTCGCCAACTAACTCTTGTATATTTTTAACATCACATATTATATTGTTCAGGCATTTATTTGTCAACAAAATTAAGTAAATCTTTGAAGAATGGCTAACAGGTGTTTAATGATAAATGTATTGTAAGTTAGGGGTAACGTTAGGAGGTCTTTTGTCCCAATAAGTGTGCATCCATTTAATGATTTGGTATCACTTTACAATACGGGTCCATGAATAATCATGTACTAATATCTGAAAGAATACTTGCATTTATGATGAGCTAAGAAATGGACTATAATCAAAAACTAACAAAGGGCTAATGGCCTTAGGCTGCTATGAGGTCACTTTTAATTTTCCATATTAAAAATAAAATGTTAAGTTTTGAATGAATAATCACCCATTTAAAAATCTTCTGAGTGTCTGCGTTACACGTTTATAATTCATTCCATACAGTTTGCAAAGTTGTTTACTGTCCGTGTTGTAAAAGGATTCATATTACTTGATGCGGGATGCTGCCGGTGTCAGCTGATTGAAAGAGTTGTGAGTGCTTGAGTGCATACCCGTAATGATACACTCACACATCCGTTTTCACGTAATGACACACTAAAAAAAGTTAATAGTGGGGAGTTGCGTATGGGAACACTTTCATTTTTGGGCATGTTTTTCGATGCAGGATCTCAAAGCATGCCATTGTCAACTTTTGTCACAAAATCCTGGCTACGGCCATGAAAGGGCTAACCTTGGCTAATACTGGAGTCATAAGGATTCATGTGTTGAAACGCAATAGTAGGTTAACGTGATATTTGTTAGTAAATGTATTAATTTAAACACCTTAAAGTGAAACTTACCAAAGGACCCTTAATAAAGAACAGAGTTCTTCCATATAAGTATTTGAACCTCATAATTAAATGATAGAACCATCCCTTCCACAAGGCTATGGTCCTGCCATGTCCTGTATTTAAGAGGTATTCAAATACAAGTAGTCACTTTATGGACACAAGTATTGGGACGCCCCTTATTCTGAACTGTGTCTAATTGGTATCTTAAAGAATTGTCTTGAATCCATAAAAGTATATTTTATGTGCCAAAACTATGAGTATGAAGAATACATAACAACGTTTAAAAGACTGTCAATGAAAAAGGAAGCTATGTTCTTGCAGAATGGTGTGGATGTTGAATCTAACAGCGGGGGCTCACTAGCCCGTGCGAACCGGATAAATCTTAATGCTTGTTTTAGGATATACTATTAGAAACAATCACGGAAATCCAGGGAATCGTTTGGCAGCTGGGGCACCAGTAAGATACTGTAATAAACAGTTTTGTCACATAAAATTACATGTTTTTCTGTAATTTGATCGGGTTTGTTTAACCATGTTTAAAAAATACACAAAAAATCCTGTTCATTTTTTACCGGGTTGCGAGTAAAATATCATACGGGAACCATTTGGTCACGTACACTTAAATGTATTTCTTGTAAATTTGCAGTCTTTTTCTGCAATTTGACGATTTTAAAGAAAAAATCTGTAAAATGAGTTTTTTTACAGTGTATTGTAATGCTCGTTCTGCTTATTCAAACTAATATTCATCTTTGGCCTCCCCTTAAAAATGTGTTAAGGCCTTATAGTGGGCCTAGTAGATGAAAGTGTTTCTCAACCAGAGATCTCATCAATGAGTCCGATTTTGAGTCTTGTCTACATGTGGTTTAAGATATTGCAATGATTAAATGTTTTGCATGATATAAAATATCAAAATGTTTCAAAATTGAGATAGCTTGAAAAAATAAAGAATAGGTGCCCAAGCCAAATGGATTGTTCTGGCATTCTTAGGAAAGCTAAAAATGGACCTCAAAAAGTGAACAAGGGAGATAAAACTTTGGAAGGCTTGATTCCCAGACTCCTCTTCACCAATCAGATGATAGATGATTGGGTCTGATTAGCCACAATCAAAGCTGGCGCTCATCTCTGACTGTCTTCTGACTTTGTAATCGATGTCTGTCTGGCTCGACCAGCAAATTTGGGCCTGAACACCGCTGAGATGCTATCACCCCCCTACCGCCATAAACTATAATCCCTCCGTTAAAAGACCATGCCGTTTCCAGACTAGCTCGAGAACCCTGAGGATCTTCAGCTGGATGCATCCCAGCAGTGACTGCAAATTGATCTAAAGAGAGATCGTTTTGAATTGGCTTCTCTCATGGATTTTTATTGCCGCTGCTATACGAATCCCAACTATTTATCAACGACTTGCGTTAAAATGATAACTGGATTAAAGGACCGAAGCGCAGTATGTCTGAGTGCTGCTACGAACTGTGAAGGCAATTTTAGATGTCAAAATGTACAGGTCATGTGCTTGAGTGCAATGAATCATGTCAGTGTTTCCTGTCATCCACATTTTTATGATACAAAATCAGGTAACTGGGACAGTTTGATAAAAAGTTGAGAATAATTCTGCCTCGTGTAAATGAGCAGCGACGCGAAATTTAAAACACAAAGTAGTATCCACAGATGAAGAGCTATCCATCCTTGTATTTAATAACATCCATGTAATGCAATCTTGTAATACACGGCAGAAAGCACTCGACTAATGAAAACAGACTTTTTACTATACAAAGCGATCTGCCGGTTAGCTACATTCATTTGAAACACGCTAGCTGCGAGATATTAACACTGTAAGACAAAATGAAGCGGATGAGCCCTAGATATGAAGCTCTCTGTCTCCTTGGCATGCGAATCATAAAGATAATGGAGGTAAAAATCAACTCCTTCACTTTAATGTTTAACTCATGAGCCAGATGGATGATCCTAATTTAAATTATTACCCCAGACGACTCTGAATCAGAACGAGAGCACAAGCAATAGACCAAAAGAATAAAGAGAGGGCAAATATTTGAATGTGCTCATGCATCTTTTGATACGTTAAGGGATATTTCTTAATTTACTCACCCTCGGGTTTTTTCTATTCTGTATCAATTTCTGGTAACATTTTGCTTGAAGCGTGTATGTATAATGCATTATAAAGAGTTATTAAAGTGTAAAATGCATTATAGTTCTTCCTAATGTGTGTTGTAATGCATTATATGTAGTTGTAAAGAATTATAACCAATTTAAAATGTGTAGTGTAACAATAAATTGCTAAGTTTTATAATGTATTAACTTTAATAACAATTATTTATTAGACATTACAATGCATTAAAAAGTGCATTACTATGCTTTAAAACCTACTTTTATAATGCATTATACACACATGCTTCAAGGAAAGTGTTACCCGTTGTCTTTTTTCTGATGAACACATAGAAATATATAAATAGATACACAATGAAACTGTCATGTAACTTCACTAATCTAATGTTTTATTTAGAATAGTTCTTTGCTTAACTTGATGTTATTTGGTACATATGATATTCCAAAAGGCATAAGAGCACTTTGCATACACACATACTTCTAATGACACTGAACTAAGATTTCTGTATATTTTGGCAGTGAATATGAGTTTATTTCACAGGACTCTTTCGCCAAATGATGCATTGCACTCTGGGACGGCCACACTAGCGATGGACGATGCAGCGCTGTATCAGAACTTGGTTAAATGAGGTATCTATGGGAGCAGCTGACGAAGTTCTGGAATGTAACAGGTATGTTTTTTTTTTTTTTTTTTTTTTTTTTTTTTTTTTTTTGGCCAATCAAAGGCCAGCATTTAACGGTTCCATGGAAATGGGTTGAACCTTTTGCCACTTGCTGCCAAAACACACACACAAACTGTTTAGATGTTGGCTTCTTTCTTAAGGTTTTAGATATGCAATGAAAGATGGTAACCTCTCAGAAAGGTAAGAGAGCGCTTCAATTGTCTATCAGTCACAGAAAATGACTCATGTGCTATAATAAGAGCACCTAAAATAAGCCAGCGTGACACTGGCTGCCCATCGTGGCCCTGTTTTGAGCTGACGCCAAATGACAATATCCTCTTTGCAAGGGAAACATTTACACTTGTAAAAAGTATCATCCCTGACTGTGCCACCTTAAGGGCGCGGATAATCATTCCAAGCAAATCATAATGCTGTACTGGACGTGGACCAGCATTTAAAATGAAAAACTCTTCCAATGAAGTTTATTTGGGCTCTGAGCTTATAAATGCTATGAAAGCGTTATGTTCGAAACCACTTACACAAGCGAGACGGTATAAATCTATGATTTACTCCGGTGGAGGGTGTTGATGTGGAACAGATGTTATTTGTTTCGAAGCTTGATGCTTTAATTGATAGTTATGGTGTATCTATTTCTGCTCGCACATTCTTTTTCATCGAGAAAAGAATATTTATGCATAATGTGGCAGGAGGAAAATGACACAATCATGAACTCTGAGCAAATATGATGTTCTACAAATTAGGATGTGAAGAGAGTGATATGAACCCTCAGGAAACATTGGCTCTTTCAGAAGTCCTAAAGATCCTTTTTCTGTTAGTAAACGTCATGTTTTTATGGGCGGAACCTAGTTGAAGGCAGAAAGATTCAATGCTGACCACATTAGTAACACTGGCTGGCGCATTTTGTTAGCTAGCTTTTTGACGATGGCAAAAATTTAATTTGATTTCATTTGAAAGTGTCCGTGATTAATCACGATGATCTCTATATCCTGCTGAAGTCGAGCGGGTTGCAATTATGCAACGCATTGATCATATTTTTATATGTAGCTTATCAGTAGCGCCCTCTGGCTTTCGGATGTGGTGGCATAAATTTTCGGTTATTCGTGCGAAAACATGAGTGCTGTTGAAAGCGTTAACTTTAACGTAAGGAACCAGATTGGCCAATACACGCTCACTCAGTGGATGGACGACCTGGCAGGATTACCTCCAGTTAAGTCATCTTACATCTACACCACCAGATAGAGAAAGCAAGCGTGTAAAGTAAAGAGAATCTGTTTTTTACGTCTTTGGATACATATATGTACTAACATTGCTAACAAATGTTAGCAAATGCAACTACTTGAACACACCACTGACACATAACATGAGCCTTCTCACTGCTTCCTCTACCTTTATATTATAATGCACTTATAGCAACTGTAGAAAAAAAGACGCTAAAACGTTTCCTTTGTTTAGTCTCTGGTTGTTAGCTAACTGCTAGTTAAACAAGATACACTTTTTGTGCGCAATAAATATAAAATATCTGCGTCAGTCTCCAATGTGCCAAGTGACGTTTTAAACGCCAGGTCTTAGCATGTTCTCTTGGATGTGCATTGGATATTAACTTAGAAGTCAGGAAATTGTAGAACAAAGTCATTATTTTTGTTTGTTTGCGCCAAAAAATCATTGTTTCTTCGTAAGGTTGAACCACTGGAGTCACATGGACTTTCAACAATGTCTTTACTCACTTGCAGCGCTTTGAATTATAGTTAAGTAGCTGTCTATGGGGGGGTCAGAAAGCTCTCTATCTTAATTTGTGTTCTGAAGACGAAGACAGGTAATAAGGTTTTGGAACAATTAAAGCGGCCCTAACACATACGGTTTCTGCCTATCTCATATTATTCTTGAGTACCTATAGAGTAGTATTGCATACTTTGTATCGTCGAAGAGCATTTAGTTTGATCACATTTCTAAAAAGTAGATGCAGTTGTACAATTATTTCTGAAATCACACAACTTTGCGAATGTATGCTCTCTCTCTCCTGCACAAAAGTGAAAGTGGCCTCTGCGCATGCTCCTTCCCCTTGCTCTCCTTGCTGCCACGTGGGCATGCCGCATGCTTTTCCGGGAGAATTGTCCAATAAGGGACCAAGAAAAATTGTTAAGAAACGGTTTTATATGTTCGAAAATACTTTCTGAAACCTGTACGAGCGCTGGGGGAGTGTATCAAATACAGAAATACTACGTAACACACCCAACTCGTTTTTTGACAAGTTAACCATGTTAAGCATGATAAGACTGCATGTTTAACATTGTAAAGAAGTCAGAATGCATGACACATCGTTGCAGCAACCCTTTAAGAGTGAGTAAGTAATGACTATTATTTTTCTGGTGGAGGTTCCCTTTAAGGGTACAACCCCAGTTACGGTAAAAGGTACTGTTTAGGGTACCACCCCAATTATGACTGTTGTACCATAAAATGTAATTTTAATAGTTTTTTTTTGTTATAAACATGTCAGATTCCTTATTTTAAAATCGTTGTGGCTTATTTATTGTGTTGTAAAACTGTCATGTTAATTTTCTTAATTTTTGTCATATTTTATCACAAAAAAGCTTTTTATTAAAATAAATCTTGTCTTTGATTTAAAATCGTCATATGTCAAATTGTCTAACCAAATTATGGCAAATAGCAGTAAAAACGCTTAATAGTTTCCAACAATGGCTGTGTAGAAAATATAAAGCTATTTCTTGCCTTTATATTTGGCACAAAAGAGCAGGGTTGCACATTTGTCCTATTACGGACACCATATTAAGAGACAATTTATGTTCTATTATTTATATTTCCCTATTTCCAAACTCTTTAGAATTCATCATTGACTGTAAAACAAGTGACTGTGAAGTGTTTTTTTATTTTAAGCCTTCAGCTGAGTTTACTTCCCTTTAGAAGAGAAGCTCCGACTCTAGAAGAAACCATCACCTGTCCTATCAAGACTTCTGTGGACTTCTCCGGCAAATGAAAATGTAACTCAACGGGCAGCTCAATTTCGTTGCTAGTCTCCTGTGGATGCCATCCACTCCAGTGGGTTTCACAGTCCAGTGAACGGAGTGCAGGAGTGGCAGATGCTGGAGATCAGTGATGGCCAGTGTATTGTCAGTGACGCCTCCTTTCACCTTCTAATGGTCTATCGAATAGGAGCGTTGCTGTGAAAGAAGACCTTCTTCACCTATATTCGGTCTTACCACCGAAATAGGTTGCGAGTGCTCTTAAATTACTGCCAATTCAAACCGACCCAAAAATGCCTTTTTTATATAGCTGTTAAAAACATCTCTGACAAAGACTCTCGAGACCCTGTGTTCAAGTTAGAATGAAAAACATACATAAAATAAACATCTGATTTAATTAGTCACTTCTTTCGTCAAACACCAAGGAGTTGGTAAAGCCAGCATCACTATGACTGATGTATAATCCTAAGAATTGGAAAAATTTCATTCATTTGCATCAGTTTCATTCGAGTCTACAGCATAATGCTTGATATCTGTTTTTATTTATTAACTCTTTTTAAATGCAAATCGAACAGAAAATGTGTGAATGGTAGAGAATAAAAGCTGCTGTTAAATCCCCTAACCAAAATTGAATTGAATGAAGATTAAAGAAACATTTTTGGGACCAAAATACCAAAAAGACTGAAGAGGACTGTATGTATGGTAACCACATAGAAAACGCATAGGCTGTTTCTAACCCTAGTTGATGAAACACTTTCGCAGACACCCCATGCTTCATGGCATGTGGTTTTGCATAAGCAAACAGCACTCATATTTTCTTCTTAAGATGTAAAAGTCTAGTTGAAATTCTGCTCTTTTAGCAAAAGAACTGATATGGGCAATAGTGCTTCAGTTTTCGTTTTACATAATTCAGCGTCTTTTCATTCAGGTTTCCGGATAATTTAACTAGTCACTCTAATTTGTTTTACCCTTGAAGGAAAACTTAAGTATTCTTCGTCTGTCACATCGGTCTCCGTTTTATAAACTCAATGAGTTGTGTTGAAAGTCTGAACTTTGTCTATATAAGAAGCTCTGAACAAACTAAAGTAAACCTGCCTAAATTCAACCCTTCATTCAACCATTTCCCTTAATTTGGCAATGTACAATATACATTCAAAATGTTCTGAATAATAGCAAATGACATACTCTTATTTTTCAGCATCTTAAGACATGGTTTACAATCAATATTTCATTGTGAATTTTAGTCAAATGAGATTGATAATCATTTAGGCATGTCCAGTAAAGTATGATCTTGTTTTAGGTTAAGCTTACAAAAAACATGTCGGAAAACTTGAACCAAGAGATGGGATTCTCATACTCGAGAGACCCATTTATTATTAACAAGTATTTTTCCTTCCTAAAACACCCACATGCACCCGAAACCTCCCTAAAACCACCAAACTAGATCAATAGGCTGTGAGACCAGCTAAAATCAATAATCCACAATGGTTTAAGCTGTTCAGTCACCAGAGAATGGCAGTCAATACGAGAATGTGACGTCAAGAATAATGGTTTATAGATGATGCATCGAACAAAAACTAAAAATGGCAGCAGCGACTATTAGAAAACATGTTCAGGCCTTTAGCACCAGGTTGCTGGGGCATCTCTTCTGTGCAGTCATACCAACAGTTCCCAGTCTAAATCAATTCTTTTTAGGCATTTGTGTAAGGTGTGATCGATAGTTTTTTTTACCTCTGCAATGATGCGTTGAGCATCCAGTCTCAGATAATCCCCCTCTAACTGCTGCAATAAGTCTCGGTTCCATTCCACACATGTACGCAATGCCATTGATTTTTCTTACCTTGTACTTTGCCCTGCCTGTCAAAGTGTTTGCTCATGCCATGTAAAGCCTGCTGTCCTTGTGTCCTCCATGACAGGGTTGAAATCGTGAGACTTTTGTGTTTGAGCCTAAAAACCTCAAACCATCTTAACCTGATGCTTTCTGCAGTGCTGCTCTTTGCATATTTAAATTAAAGAGGTTTGATGAATTTCAGTGTAAACATAATGGCACATTACCAGACGTTTTCATGGGCCTCTGTATGTGGATTGTACGCCATATTGGAACAGTCACAACTGGTTTGTGATCACCAGATCTGACTGTATATCTTTACACAAGTATACCTGCTTACAGCTGCAAAGTTATATGCGTTTGTTCAGAGCCCAACAATTATTATTGCTAAACCAACACAGTTAAACAACACGAAGAGGGCACATAAAAAAGATTTGATGCTTTCCTATAGATAGCTTAGTGGGTAGAGCATGGCGCTAGCAACCCCAAAGTCGCTTTGGATAAAACCGTCTGCCAAATACATAAATGCATAAATGTAAATGATACATATAAAAACACAAGCCAACATATTCTAGCCTGTGAAAGGTTATCCCACTTCTTCTAGACTGTCAATCTTGCCGATTTTAACAACCAGCGGCTGCAAGCATATATATCTATAAATACTGCACTACCAATACTCTTTTCTTTGTGACTCTGCAACACAATTTCAGAATTTGTAACTGTTTGACAAGGTGGCTTATATGCATGTCTTTGCTCTACGGGTGGGATTCAGTGTGACTTTTTTATTGTATGTTTTGGACAATTCACATCATATAAATTCATATGAATTAGCCACATTATGGTATTTTATGGGAAAAGTTACCGATTCATATAAGATTAGGATGGGCTCTGATGTGACAAATATATACTATAGACGGTTTCATCTTAACAACATAAACAAACGTTAATGCGTATACGCACTTTAATTACCCCAACTGAACTTCCGGTACACATTCACAAAAAAAGAGTTCCTGTAGATTATTTCTGATAGCAAGCACCGTGACTTGGCTAAATTTATCTCTCCAATATTTTAAATTTAGACTGCAATGCCAAGCTCAACCTGCTAGATGTCAATGTACCATACGGTTTCTTTAAATGCGCCCAACCCGAAGGACCCATTAAACTAATTTTATAAAATGAACATACAACAAAGTTCAACACGTTGTTTATTAAATTTAACTTTCTGTACAGTTATGTAATCATAGAAATTAATATGAACATAAATAAAATAAAATCTGAATAGTTATATTATTAGACACTGTCCAAACACAAACCAGAAGTTAACTGGGTGTTAGGCCCATGCGTGTCCGATGAAACGGTCTATAGCTGTACCTAAGAGTTTGCGTTCTTTCTTTAACTTAGTGTTGTACTTATTCAATTGAAAAAAACAGTGTGCCATTTTGTTTTCTTGAGGTTTATGCTCAAGTTATCAAGATAGTAATTATCATGTAATGGACAAAAGCTTTAGAATCAGGTATATATAGATGTGGGGAAAATGTAGCCGTGGGGCAAATGTAGCCGTGGGGCAAATGTAGCCTTTCAAAAGCTGAAATAGGTAACTAGACATCATAAGTGATCCAATGCTACAGTCCTAAGGAAATAATATAACAGTAGCCTGCATGATGGGAATTGGACCAAACGCTAAATCCATTTAACATTTGTTGGTGCTTTTGTGCTCTTACCCCATTTGGGTTATTACTAATGAATCTAGTGCACGACACAGACCTTGAATGAAAATAAACACTACTCTAAGTGGACACAGTCTCTGTGAATTCCCCTCTGGTCTTTCTCACTCCACTGCACGGGTCTCCCTCATCGCTGTTTGTCGTTCACTAGAATCCAAACACGTATGAAGTGAAACCTCTTTGTGCCCTCACATGGGTTTTTGATGCTTTCTCACTCAACTGCTTTCCTCTGGGTACTGATTGCATCTCCAAACTTAGACCCTTTTAGATAAGAGGGTGTTTATTGTATACTACACAACGAAATACATGATGTTGGAGGAAAAATAGATGGAGCCAAGAAAGAGTTTTCTGCATTTCGGCTGAGAGTAAGGTCACTTTATGAATGGACTTTTTAAAAAGAATTCAAGCTTGTTACCAATGTTTTATACCCTGATTTATGTTATGTTATGTTCTTTAGCATAAACATGCAAATACGATGAATTATAATAAAATATGTAATCGGGGATAAATTATTAATTCTAATTTACATATCAACCCTACTCTGAAACAAAATATATGATATTCATCGACACATTTCCCATAAATAAGTTTATTTTAAATAACTTTTTTTTATATAACTAAATAGTACATTATTGAATAGTTGAATGTAGGACTACAATTTGCATAAACTGGGAGATTTATGTACTTTCCACTGCAGTTGTATGTGTCATATGTTGCAATAAAGAATTTAGTCTTTAGTCAGTAGCGCAACCTTATCATTTTAATTGTTGTACAGTGAAGAAACTAGATATTTTTCACACCCTTTAGTAAAGCCGTCTATCTTAAGAAATGTTTCCCTAAACGTTTACTGTAAAATGAATAGCACCGCGTTCCACCTTTTATTTCCAACACTGTTACTTAAAAATGTAAGACCCCAACCACTCATTCTTAACTCCTTATCAGTTGCCAAACACATCAGTCTCCCAAGTGACACTATCTGAAACCTTATGCTTCCTTTCATTTTACAGAGCTTCTTGTGGGTGCGCTAACGCTGTTGATTTGTTATAAACCTGATTTGGTTTAATTGGCTAATTAGCTGGGATTTAACAGAGGAAACAAGAGGGCTTTGCCTCACCAGATTAGTGGTTATTACCGTCAGGCAGTTTAGGGACAGCTTGTAGTCCTGCGAGGCCCCCTCCCTTCACTATGTCTTAATACTTTGTCCCAGTCATTGATAGCTTCTCTCATTCACCCTGTAATTGTTCAGAGGCCAGAGTAGAGATAAGTTCGGAAATCTAATTAAACATGACCTTTTCCCAATGCAGACTCCCCAGACTTGAAGACCATATTGTGCAAAAATGTAAATAATGAAAGAGATAATGGAACTTAAATGGATCTGATAATCACCAGTTGGGGTGAATTTGTTTCGCCTCTTTGCAGTTTTTGGACTTCTTCCAGATAGTTGTCGAAATCCCTGACCAGTTTTGGCATTCTGAAATGAACTGCAGAAGATGTTTTTGACACAACACAAATGTTAGAAAATGCAACCAACTAAACATTTAGAACCATACAACGTTGCTATTGTATATATACATAATACATGCATCATTTTATCTATATATCTATTTTCGGTCCTGTCAAACAAACCCGCAACGCATTTATCAGTCCACCAATTTACAAGCACCCCTGGAACAAATGATGCTAAAATGCAATGGTTTGACTTTTTCATAAGCTTGAATGATCCTGAAAATGGCATCATCACAGTTTTCATCGTCATGTTGGAGATGACAGGTTTCAGCTGACGGAAGAATCATTTGGCGTCGACGGCAGGATGAAATGCATCAGCTGTTCATCACCGCCAGTAAGTTTGGGCTGGGAAGCATTTGATCGGACTCCTGTGCTTGGACAATTTGCTCAAAGGGAGAAAAACACTCAGAAAAGAGACAGAAAAATAAAGAGGATGAAAGTTTTCAGAAAGAGATAGCATAGTTGGCCCCAGGTGCACCACTGTTTCATTCCCCGGCAGAGAGCAGCAGGCAGGAGACGGTACAATGATTGCGGCCTAGTAGACGGGTGCTATTACGACTGCTGAAAGAGAAGGGGGGGAAATTACATGATCAGGCTTTCAATGAATAGACGAGCCGTCAATTTGCAGAGGCGGGTGAAAGAAGGAGAGGGAGAATGAAGAGAAGGAAAGGGTGTCATTTGGAATATACTGTCGAAATGGGCAGCTATGACAATCTGTAAACATTTCTATTATTGCTCAAATCCCCAAACAAATCATAAAGCCCCCAGCTAGCGATCGGAATGACGACTTCACCCGTCTAGCTGGTGCAAGGGGTCGGCAACTTTAATTGCAACTCGCTCTGTTGCTTTGAGTTATTACTCAATTACTAGGGGAGGGTGTTGACGCTTGCCCTCAGTCAAGGCTGCTCAGGGACTTCGCCGTTTCCACACAAGCAACATTTACATGTTGGATGATAATATAAGCCTGAAATGGGATCGGTTTTGAAGCTGAGGTGGGAAAATCACTGTAGGGAACTCCTTCACTTTGAATTTGCATCAGAGAGCTACCATATAAACATGTATTTCCATCTCTTTGCCACCCTAAGGCCAGTGCTGAAGAATATTCAAATTTACATAACAGTAGACTTACCTCAGAGGCAACATTGTGTGCAACAAATCCCCCAAAATGCGAATAAATACTTAATATTTTTGTTTGTGTTTGAGGAGAACCTCTTTGTGTTCTGTCACGAAGAATGTATTTACATTGCACTTTGCATCCATTCCCTGAAGGAGATAAAATGCCTCAGCACCTCCCCTAAGAATAACGTTTGACATTTAGCTTGTATATTTGTTTTTGGTCTGCTGTGTTTAAGAAAGGCTGAAGATTCACCCTTTTTGAAAACCATTGGCTTTCAAAAAGGGTGAGCGCAATGTGCCCCAACGAGGACAACTGGTCTTTATTCTCTTGCTTCTTCATGTCCCCTCCTCACTGGTGAGCAAATGTGGAGGAGGAAAAGTGTGGTATGGTCTGAAGCCAAAGAAGGTCAAGTCAGAAGTTCTTTCCTCCATCTTCTTGCGACCCATGCCGAGCCACCCACCACATGATTCAACCCACAGAGGACAGACTTTAAAGCCATGGATCAATAATGTCACTTTTAAGTGGGCAGAATCTGAAAGGAGCTCTGAAAGAAACTGAAATCTCAACTTAAATGCTGCAAGCTTATCTTGCGTCACTCAACATTAGACAACCATTTGGAGCCGGGATGGCGGGGGTCGCGATGGAAGAAGGGCAGACGGAAATATCCCAGGGTTCCAGTGAAGAGCAGACAACAGATATCTTTGAGATTTGTAGGTCAAGATCTGAACACAAAAACTGGTTCGAAATGACTGTGAATCTGTAAAATGTGCTGCCTGCTGAATTATGAAGTTTCCTCATCAGATGACCCACCCAGTTTTAGGCTTTTTAAAGCCTCTTCAAAGACTAAATATGTCTGTTAGTGCGAAACAGTCAATGCAATATTGCGTGAAAAGTATGATAATCCTTTATTTGGGATGACAAGCCGTTATGGATAATTGTGTGGCTAGACTGTAAATGGGAATGTGCTGATTAAATGCAGAGAATGGGAAACAATTACACAAAGTGCAACTCTTTTAAAGTTGTAAATGTTAGAAAGTGACATGAATATTGAACTGCAAAATTTGGTGCAAAGTGAACTATTGTTATTTACCCTGGATGCAAATGCTGAAAATGGTTTCATTATGAAAGCTACAATCTAAAAGTGCTTTTTCCTCAGGCATTATATTATAAATTTAGATTCTAGTTTTAAATCATACTGTGCCAGTTTAAAATAATCAATTTGCGTTGGGACTTTCACATTGCCTATATTTAGAATTGGAAATAGATGACCTCATGGAACAGCTTGACGGATTCAGTTTGCTTTCCTGTGTATATAAAGCCGTGGGTAGGGCCATGGCACGTTTTTTTAATAGACAGTAACTTTACATCACAACCTCACAAAAACATAACTCGCTCCTTCCTACTGTTGGTTTTGGTAGATCCGAGAGAGCATTTCATAGGAAGAAGGATGCGAGGGAGCTGTCAAAAAGCTAACAGAATGGAATCAAAGCTAACATACCAAGACTAAATGCCGAAAAACTATAAATTATCAAATTCTATACGTTACTTTGGGTATATGCGTCTTTTGAACTGTTGGACCCTTACGTGTCTGGCGGATCCGCTTATTTGAAACTTTGCCCCAAAGGGAACTTTATTATATCTGTAGATCAAGCCTTAAACTCCGTTTATACTCGTGTGTAGGACCTACGCAGCAGCCTCTACGTGTCGGTTATCATTTATACTTCTGGGTTATTGTCCGCGTCAACAGGCAATGACCACTAGGCGTCTGTGTCCATGCACGTGTTGCTTGTGTTACCAAGACAAGAGCTGAATAAGAAGCAGCTCGTTTGAGAAGCATTAACAGTGATAGCGGCAAGTAAGCAGGCACTTTTGTTGCAGCTTGAAATGATAAATACAGAAGAACAAATCATTTACTTGGATAATTCATTACGAAATGCGTTTGAGAGCTAAAAAAGCACCATGTTATTTTCGTATTCACAATGTTAAACTTCGTTAAGAAACAGTCGAAATGAAAGCAAAACAAAACTTTTTAAAACATTTGAGCTGTATCTTTCTTTTTTTCATATAGGATCTTTTCACATAGGACGGGAACCTTCACTCTTACTCAAAAAAATGTAATGAGTCGAAATCCGACCACTCATGTCCATACTGAGAAATGCCAAGTTTTGCATAGAAATGATCGCTGTCCCCGTTTTGTCTTGCAGTATTTCTGTTATATTAATTTTGCCGTGCCGCACAAATAAATCCTCCCCACCACAACTGCAGTGATGCTGTGTTTTCTATTCATTCCTATTTTGTCGGGCCATTGTTACTAAGTTCTCAGTTCTTTGGACCCCTTTAGCGACTTGTCAAAGACATGCTTAACGACAAACCTAGCGTCTATATGGATCAACCTTAGTTTCCATTCAGTGGGGTCTCGCTTTCCTGATGCAGGGATCGGCTCTTCCAGACTAAACATTTTGGTTATTTAGTTGCTTTGTTAAAGTCATTGTGGGATATTATTACTGAAAAAAGCAAGCATGCTTTGAAAGACATTATCAAGACATTCAGCATCAAGTAAAGGTCCGGAATCTTGAATAGATTGTTGTGCAGGATAAAGATGCCGGTCTGCTTTGAAGCAAACATTGATTCTTGTCTTTGATGTGTATAAGTGAAACGAATGCCTTTGTCCTTAGAAAGATCTACTGAAAGTAAAGTGATTTCTTTGAGAAACAAGCAATAAGACAAAGGTTACTACCTGAGCAGTACATCTATCAACTTCTCTTTAAAGATGTAATAAATCGTTTCAACATTAAAATGTTATACCTATAAAGAAATGAATAGTACCTTTGACAAATATATGTACAAAATGATATATACTCCCATGAGACTGCAGTCGTATCAGTAGCCTAGTAACACAATTAAAGCCTAGCTAGGTGTCTACTCTTGATAATACTACTACATCTACATTGCATAATGGCATTTGGCAGGAGCTTTTATCTAAAGCAATTTACAGTACCCTCAAAATGTTTTTTATCAGTATGTGCATTCCTGTTAGAATCAATGGCATAACCTTGATGTTGGTGCTCCGTAAATATGAATATGTTAAGAATATTCATTCCCTGAGTTCAATTGAGTAATGGGGAAACTGACGACTCGATTGAATTAATTTTACCTAATGTGGTTTTTCTATCAGAATCAGAAAGAGCTTTATTGCCAAGTATGTTTGCACATACAAGGAATTTGTTTTGGTGACAGGAGCATCCAGTACACAAAATCATCAACAACACACACAAAGACCATCAAACAATGCAAAACAGTTACACAGATGATTTAAATAAGGGCATATGGGTATAAAAAATTAAGAAGTACAATACAATAAACATAAGTGTAAAGCTATAGAGAGTAAAATGATGTGTGTATGTAAATATGTACAAGTAAAAAATAAGAATAGACTATCGTAGTAAAAGGCATGTGTTAAATACAGCAAGATGAAATATAATTTACAGAAAAAGTTATATAACAATAGATACATCATCTAATTGACCTGTATTACATCTAATTGACCTGAATTTTAAGTTAACTTAAACTTTCCACTTTATATATTACTTAATTTATAAATATTTTTTGCTTAAAAAAAAGTTCACCCCCAAAAAATGTAATATTTTACTCACCCTTAAGCTATTCCAGGTCAATATGACTCGCATTGCATTGTACTACACATTTGTGCAATCCCCTGGGATCGAAATTCATGACCTTGGCGTTGTTAGCACCATGCTCTAACCACTGAGCCACAGGAAAACTGAGCCACATGAAATAGATATAGTTTGTGACATCTGAACCCAGTTGCATAAACTTAGCCGCTAAATTAAGACAAGTCTCACTGCCTAGCTATCAGTCAGGGTTAATCAGTCTTACTAGCCCAGTTTACCTTTTTTATATTATTGATTTAAAGTCATTATGACCGAGTGAAAAAAAAATAGATGACTTACTTCTAAGACTAGTCTAAGCAGTTTTTGCAACCGGCCCCTGGGAACATGGCTGTACAGAAGGATCTAAAGGACCTCCGGCATTGCGAGTTACAAAACTTAAACCAGCAAACTCTTACAACTATGTTTGTAATCAAGACGTGTTAAATTATTCGGCGTTCCGATAAATTGATTATGCACTCTTGTGGCTTGAGCATGCTGTGCCTGAAGTATTTGTAGATTTAATGATCAATTGGACATTATTTTGTCAGATCCAGGGCTTTGCGTAAGAACAATTACCCCCTAATTTACTCATAGCTCCAGCCATTTTTTGTCACATATTTTGTGTATCAACAAGTAACACAAAAAGAAACTCTTCTGACGGGTATTGACACCAAACACTGAAATTGTTATATAACTTTGTGAAGTTATTGCATTTTAATGGGACGTGTGTAATTTTGAGGCCTTAATCATTTGTTACATCTCAGAACTCATCCTAGAGCCACGGAGGTAAGATGGATGAATCCCACCAGTTCATTATGCCTTCATAAATATACGACTTTCCAAAATGACTAGCCAAAGTACAGTGAGTTTAATCTGAAATTGGAGTCTCGTGGCTCTCAATAATGATGTCTTTAATGGCCACTAAAATATGAATCGCTCACGTTGACATGTAACTCTCGGCTTTGTGTCCCAAGTGAGCCATTGACTCACTTCACTGAAGTGAACAGAGAGAAATATAAGTTACAGTATGAGCATTTCTCACTCCTTTTGTGTAGAAAGAATCCTGTAGACAAAATCACCTTCTGATTTGATAACTGTCAGTACAGGCAAATAATTTTTAGTGTTGGCTGCTGGTATGGTTCTTAAAATGAATCATAAATAATCATGTATGACATATCTCATTCATTATTTACATATTTTCACATTTTTACATTAGATTTAGATCGTAACCCAGTGTTTCCCACACAATGCCATTTACTTGTATGGTCCGCCCAGATATATTAATGGCTGTATGTTTGACGTCACATTTTGTCATTTTTATCGATCCGTGATCCAAGAAGCGCACCTGAGACAGCAACACATTGACGAGAAAGAGATACTGCATATAGCCACTCTTTAATTTAGATGTTTTGTGATTTTTTTGCGTTTATAAACATTGATTTTGGAAATACCAGTAACCTTTGATAAAAAGAGTAACAGTAAAGTCATGGTTAACATTGATTATGCTTTACTGATTGATGTATCTTGTTTTTATTCAATTTTATGATTTCAAAGCCTCTTCTACTACTTACTGTATTAACGTAAGTAGTAGGGCTTTCTGTGCAAAATGTCAGAGAATGAACAGCATTAAAGTCATCTCACAGCTCCTCTTAAAGACTGAGAGGGTTTTAAGAGTAGGCTACGCTTGCGTTGGGGGTTCATTGACCTCATAAATTACGATAGGGCTCTCCAGCAATATTTGTTTATGCTGTATTCTGCTTGGAAATGCCGTGTCAGAATGCAGCAATTATATGATATTGGCCACATCATTCCTTCGATACTATTGTGATAAATGGATAAAATGTCATTTCATTACTTTTTCATGGTAGTTCCTCAAAGATGATCATTCTCATTTTTTTGGTTTGTGTGGTCTAATCTTTGTCGACCAGGGGCCAGTCAATCAAAATTTCCCAGTAATAGTTTATCCCCTCCCATCATGTGGTCGAGTAAACCACCCTAGAACACACATTTTTCACAAATGTCGGCCGCACGATCTTTATTTCTCTCCTTGCTTTTCTTGTTTACCCTCTTGGCACTATCCAGGGCTTACCATACATCTCTCTAACAGATAATACCTGCCAAATTCCAATTTCGTGGTTTTTCCCTTCAATGTCAAACCTTGTAGGCAGATGGCTTTGGTCTTAAGATAATAATGATCGCATCTCTCTTGCTGTCGGGCTGGATTATGATGTTTGGAAGAGTCTATGGGGGTGTTTAACGACAGCTCTTGATACGTCTCTGGAGGCACGATCTCCATCTATGTTGAGGGCACTTTGATAGTTCAATAATATAGTACGCATTCATCTCATATTTAGTATACCTGCAGCCCTCAGCAGCTGGTCAAAACGTAGGCACTTTTTTTGGTTTTCTTGGGTTGATCATCTCCGTGGGTTCTGTCTGTCATGAACATGTCATATCTGTCTTGGCAGAGATCATAGAAACTGAATGAAAGGTTGATCCTCTCTTGCACCTGCTGTTTGTCAGACCAGGCTCTTAATAATTTAATAGAACTCTGTATGTTGCACGATGCAGCTAGTCATTCAAAGAGAGGGTCAAATCAGATCTTTAGCAACAGAATGTATTAGTCATTAGTTGTGTTATATTGTGCGCGAGAATTCAATGACCCATAAAAATAGGTGTTCCAATAAAACATGCGTGTTTAATAAAACAGTATTTCATACTATCGGGTAGTCGATAGGGGCGCTGGGATGCCGCCTAATGAGGTTATCTAAGGAATGATGCTATTTAAACATGTTGGACCATTTTTACAGTAAATGTTATATTTAACTATTTTGTTGTGCTATCTATGTTAACGTTTGTTAACAAAAAATATTTTGGATAAATTTCTGTTTAAATACATACATATAGGCTATGTGCAGAGAGCCAGATAAATGAGTGTCTATGTACCATACGTAGGTATGTAAACCTTTGGCAAGCATGTTGACCTGCTTTGCATATGCAAACATTTCAAAAGTTTAAAACAACGTTTATGCCATGAACCTCGCATACCTTTAAGAAATCAGCGCTTAGTTGATCGTGATGAATGTTTGTTGTCAACGATATAAACATGACCGCTTTTTTCATAGATCAGATGGCTTTGTATTGTTTCCTGGCGTATTGCTTTAAAGATGTGAAACACATGTCGCTGAGGCTCCCTTAACTCAAAGCCAATGGAAAGCCTGCAACCTTTAGCCAAAAAGACGTAACGGCTAATGCTAATGCCTTGACTTCAGTGGAATGCAGGGAAGGAGACCATAGGCTAGTTTTTTAATGGATGTCAATGGATGTTGTCAGCCATTACACTTTCTCTAATCGTAAGTTGTACAGATCCTTCTATTTCCCAAATAATAAGTGTCTCTGCTTGATTTTGCCAGATTGTGATGACATTAGATAGCACATCTTCGGCCAAAATTATTTCGAAAATCTACAGAAATTGTTTGATTATGCTTTAAATTCTGCAATCGCAAAATCGTGTAGTGACTGAATATAACAACACCACCAAGCAGAATTGCAGATGTCCTGATTTTTTTGGGGGGAGTGATTATGCTGTTATGTCCAACCTACACTGAAGGTCTGAGAACTTTGATCCCTTTCTTTGGTAAAGGCCTGCCCAAGAGGCCATATGACTGACAGGTAAAGAAACCAATCTTGTTTCGTTTTCTGCCGTGTCATGTGTAGAGGCGTAGAAATGAACCCGCAGTAACAGACCGTATACATTTACAAACGTGTCAGAAGTTGACAGCAACAACGTTCATGAGTTCATGCTGTGAAATTCGCATGCTTTATGAATTTAGCGTTTAGTCGATCATGATGAATTCTTATTGCAACCAATGTCACACAACATCTTACTACTTTGATCGGACGGCTTTGTGTTGTTTCTAGGTGGGACGTAAAAGAATGCGACACGCACGTCTCCCGGAAATCCTGTAGAATTCAACAAATAAGTTGACGAAAAGTGTGCCTTATGCATCAGACGTTCAGCCAATAGTCCGTGGATCGGAGGCTGAAACTGTCCAACCCCACGCCGAATGAAGTTCCATTAGGTACCGAAAGTGCTGAAATATGTCACAGTTCAGAAAAGAAATAAAAACATTTTGTTTTAAGTCAATTTCAAGTATTTGAGCCAAATTATGCAAACAAGTCATTAAGTTTCCATTGTAGCCTGGCTATAACCTTTGCATAATTATGTAATAAGCAGCTATTAAGATGAAGATCTGTTTGGAGACTGGCCAGATGACTCTTTGTCTGGCTCAACTCTTGGCTCAGTACTTAATGGCTATTGATAAACAGTGGAACTTCATCCTACCTGTAAATCCCATTTTAATTGACCCTGTCAATCGAGCAAGTACTCGCAGTGTCTTACAAAATTTGACTAGCCCATGCCTTGACTCATAATTATGATGTTTCAATGCAAAAAGGATAAAAACACCCTTTCCATGGCGAAACAAACCAGGATAGAGGTTTGTATCCAGCGGCTGCTGCACTCTTGATTCACAATCACACAAGAGCCGTTGGGAAACTCGGCCGCTGGCATGACACGTCTTCAGGCCACTGTTAAGTTTTTATGTTGGGTTGTCCACAGAATGTTCAATGAGCATTTTAGCAGGTTGCCTGGTAACTGAACATACCCCATATTCTCTGTGTGGCTCAACCCACTTATTTATAAGCCCCAAACACAATCAGCAGATGGTTGATTTCATACACTGTTGTCTGACGCATTTCTTTTTACCAAATGACGTGTTTGCGCAGCTGTGCTGATTCATCTTGTGTCAGGTTGGCTCGGGGATTATGAAAATGTTAGCTTCACGCTGTTCCTAATCTGTATACTTAGTTTTGTTGGAAAACCCAATCTTTCATGCAATGACAATTCATAGTCACAACCCTTGTTAAGCTCTTCAAGTCCATATGCTTTCTGACGCTGTGCTAAATTTCTTTGTGAAGAACTGACTGAAATTTCAAAGTCATGATTTAAAAAAAATCTCCACCATCCTGCAATCAAATGAAATATGCTGCCTTGAAATATATTGCGTCAGGTTGGATGTTTGTACATCAAAGATCATGGTGGTTCTCTCACATAAGACCAAACGTGATTGACATCCTGGCGCTGGGTGACGCTTATACTAAATTGAGATTGAACTATTTTGGTAATGTTTTTATGTAAATTGTATGTTATATATATCCATGCTACTGTAAATTGTGAAGTCTGGTTAAGGCTATTGTCCTTCACAAGATTTTCAGCTGAAAATCTCATTTTAGTGGGATCATTAGTAACTAGTGGATCATGCAGGTACTCTTCAGCTGCATACGAAATCGCATACTGTGACGGTATGCATGGAATTTGATGTACCTACCTATCAACATCTGAAACAATATGTTCTATATGGTATTAGTTGGTGTAGTATGAATACATTTCGGTCATGCTGCGTCCACTATGACTTATGGTCATGTGATCCGTATGCTTTTTGACCTATGATGTATTAACAACAACCTATACATAAGTGCTGATAAAGACATAATTTAGTGACACGAAATATTCATTTATTGGTACCCAGATTAAAAGTTTTTTATTTGATTTACCTATGAAATTTGACTGTTGCTCAACTCCTGCGGCATCATGGGATAAAGAAGTGTCTATAGGAGTAGACCATCCGGTTATTTCTCAACTACTGTTTTGGACATACTGAGGTTTCCGACATACTATTCATGAAACTTATTTTCGCTTACAATATAGTATGGAGGCCCAAAAAAAGGGTTTGTGTGGCCGTGATATCCAGGGAGAACAGATGTATTGAATTTGCGGCCTTTGACGAAACAACAGTGTGTTGACTCACAAACTAGAATATGTATTGCAAAGTTTTCTACACCGCTGGGTTGGCTGTACATGGGCAACATGCTTGTGCATATTGTGTCTGGAGCATTTGTATGTGGGTATGTTTGTCATCTGTGTTTTCACCTTTTTATTGTTTTACATTCGTGTAATTTTAATTGATTAGCTTATAGTCAATATGTCTCATGTACAGCTGCTTTGTAACAATAAAATTGTTACAAAGCGCTGTATAAATAAAGTTATATGCTGGGGTGTTTCAACTCTTGAATTAGTATGGCTTTCATGCAGCTCAGTGGTAAGAGCATTGCATTAACAACGCAAGGTTGTGGGTTCCATCCCAGGGGATTGCAAATACCTATGTATAAATGTATAGGATCATGAAATGTAAGTCACTTTGGATAAAAGCGTCTGCTAAATGTAAATGTAAAGTATGGATTTTTTAGGATAGTTTAAAGAGTTTGTATGTATTTCACCCACAAATGAGTTGAAAACGTGTAATTTTTTGAGTTTATTGTCTGACTGTCATGGTAGGTCCTACTAAATTTTGTCAGCTGTCTCAAGCTAGATAATATAAAACTGTCACTTTGCAATAAAGTGAAGCTTATTGCAAACTGTCATTTGAGTCTTTCAGCATCACAGTCTTTATTATTTAAGTGTTGAGTGTATCGTCACGGGCTAGAATATGTATTGATATTTGTGCCAAAGATGAGTTGGATGACCCGTCCCCTCCCTAATGTCTTATTGTCAGTCACAGTTCTGAAGCTTTGCATGCTTCAATCTCACCTGGCTAAACTCGGCCCTGTAATTGCCTACCGGCACATCGCTCCACCTCAGATCCGGCGCTCAAATTGGACCACGCCACAAAATGGGATTGTGAGGAAGCGGCTGGAGGGACAATGCCGATTTCAGCATGAAATATCAACGTCCGGGAAGGTCACAGCAGTCGCGGCCTCATCTGTCAGCCAGGTTTTCAGCTTCACTGTAATGCTTGCCCTTCATCGCAAGCCTGAAGCCGGCAAATGAACCTCCATCAATCATGCTCACTGAAGCTTTTACCATTCCTGTCGCACTCAAGTTATGAAAGAGGTACGAATCAGGAAGCGCCATCCCCTCCACCTGTGGCTGGGACCCCATTCGCAAGAATTACAGGAGAAATGGAACCAGTTTTGGACCATATTGCTAATAAAGAGGCATATCAAATATTTATGCCATAAAGGGCCACATTTAACCATTGATCAAACCAGGTCACGATACCTTTCGAAGCAATAGACGTGCTGCGTCACGGAATGTGCTGTGTGTGTTATTTAGTGCTTGGGAAATGAAAAACACAGCTTGGGGAGGTAGAAACAGCCGGGGCAATAAAGTTTTTTATTAGCACAATTTATCAGAAATGTCACATGACTCCTTTATGCCTTTCCATTCGATACATGAAATCTAGACTTATGCCTTAAAAACATGTAAGAATGCAAAATGCATGTTTCTCGAATCCCTGAGTCAATTCTAAAGGATGGTTAAACGAAAAATGACACTTATTAGGCTGTTTTGGCCTAACGATTAGAGACTCGGACTTTGCAGGTTTGAGCCTAAGTACCAGCAGGGTTTGTAGGTGGGGGGAGTGAATGATTATCGCTCTCCTACATCTTCAATACCATGGCTGAGGTGAGACCCTTGAGCAAGGCACCGGTCCCCCAGCTGCTCTGGGTGTGTGTTCACAGTGTGTGTGTGTGTGTGTGTGTGTTACTCACTGTAGTGTGTGTGTGCACTTGGACGGGTTAAATTCAGAGCACAGATTCTGAGTATGGAACACCATACTTGGCCACACGTCACATCATCACTATTTTCAAACCTGGTGGCTTTGCAGTCATAGCTCATTTATGAAGGATTGCAGGTTATTAGCTGTCAAAAACATTGCTGTAAGTGTCATTAATGAAGTTACTATTTCACTCAGCACATCATGGTTAGTTTTGAAACCTGCAAGAATGAATGCCATTATGGGGTTAGGTATAATTTTTTTGTTTGTATGTTAGGTTCAGCGAACAGTGTAAGTGATGCATGCTTTATCATCAGTATGTGACAACCAAGTCTGTGTCACTTGTCTGTATTCGTAAGACCTACTTACCTGTTTCTTAGGTATTGGTATTGCAGGTATTGGTATTTCGGGCTTTGCTACTGATCGGACGCATTTACTAGCGGTCCGTGCTTTGCGCTTCTGCTTTTATGCTTTATCTTATTTAAACACCAGCAGTTCAGTACAGTGCTCAGACTAAACATTAAGGCACTAAAACCAAAGACTTGGAAATACTTCAAAACTTTCGCTAAGCAACCAGGATTTCTTTAAGGATAGTGGTCTACCAGCTTACTGCGGACAATTGAAACTCTTCAGAATAACTCCATTGCCCACTCTCAAACTGTTGTGAAAATGCCTTCTTTTGGATCAACAACCACCTGCTGCGAAACAAAGCTACTCACAATATTGCCGTCCCTGCAAGACCACGCAGCTGATACTCGCCGTGGACCCCCTCAGCATATAGCCTGTGAGTTCTGTGAACCCAGCACTTCTCATCAGATTATAGTTAGCTCAGACAAACCTGTACAGATGCAAACAAAGGTAGCTGAGGACACAAACCGTTGGCAGAAAAAGGGCGCAAGACCTAAAGATGCTCGTAATATCAGACTGTCAAGAGTTTCACAAATTGCCGCATTATCTTCATCTACCCCAGATATGACTTAGACTCGACTAGACAATGTTGGTACTCTGCCACCCCCTGTACATCTTGAAAATAGAATATGGGTGAAGAATCCCCAAATGTGGTCAGACAAAAATCAAAAGTGGACACTGCAATTGGCAGATGCTCTGTGTCAAACAGGCAACGGTACTCTGCTCAGAAAGCAGCCGAGCCAAATACTCTGATAGTGGGGGACTCTATTATCAGAAACCTTCGTAGCAGGGCTATACTTACATACTATTTCCCTCAAGCAATGATTGCTGATGTAAGCAAGGAACTCTCAAACATCCTGAAACAACATAAGTCTGTAAATCGGATTGTCGTACATTTGGGGAAAAATGATACTTGAAAAGAGCAGTCAGAGCTCCTAAAAAGGGATTTTAATTAACTATTTGAAATGCTTGGAAAGCTAAAAGTACAGGCATTCATCAGTGGACCTCTCCCAGCTCGGGGAACGAATATGTTCTCTCGGCTACTCAGTCTGAACATATGGCTGCAAAAAACCTGCAACATGAGAGGACTGAACTTCATTGACAACTTAATCTCTTTTGGAGTCAAAGACAACTTTTTACAACAGATGGCCTCCACCCAAACAAACTTGGTTCAATAGTGCTAAAGGACAATATCCTCTTCTCCCTCCTTCACCCATCAGTAGAGTGTGCCAGTCCACTCCTAAATGGCACAAATACACCTGGCCATAGTGACCCACCTCAGCAGTTGGATGGACATTTGGATAACACCACTCAAGCTGTACCCTGCCCAGTGACATCACATCAGTTGGACGATGACGAGGACTCGATACCCAAGGACGTTTCTGTGGATAACAACCGGGAGAGCCAAAACAACATACTTCATTCTTCAGAAACACCAGACTCGCAGCCCCTCTCACTACGCACTCTCTCCCTCTCTACTACATCATCTCTTTTGAGCTTCTCAGAGAA
This sequence comes from Triplophysa bombifrons, assembly GCA_029783895.1. Taxonomy (NCBI): domain Eukaryota; kingdom Metazoa; phylum Chordata; class Actinopteri; order Cypriniformes; family Nemacheilidae; genus Triplophysa; species Triplophysa bombifrons. Next base: position 2,331,236 of record CM056472.1, read on the forward strand.
AATGGAATAACTAGTATTTGCTGGAACAAAACTATCCCACTCTATTGTCGCAAGTCCTCACGTTTCAACTAAAAAGCGACGGGCCCCACAACCACCAAAGCCTCTGGGTCAACCTGGCCAACCTGTTCCCTCTGAAAGAGCTCTCCGGCCTCTGCCACAACACCAGGGATCACACGAACCCAAATCTGCTGGAGATGGACTAAACAAGACCGCAAAGAGCACTGGTAACTGATATTAATTGGGTTCCTGCTATGATAACAGCAACAATCTCAAATATTTACAGAACAAGTGGGAACCCAGTGTTCCTTTAGTTTTCCCTATATCTGTCCTGATAAGTGAACAAAAAACGAATGCCCTTTCCAGTCCTATGGCAAAGCTATCTAACTTGCCTTGCCTTGCCTTTATCACAATTCGCATGTTTTGAACGTCTGTGTATGCGTAGAAGCAACAAACGTTGCATGCCGACATCTTTCTTGACCTATACGATTATCTCTTACATGCGTTTTATTCAAGTAAATACATCGTAATCAGCTAAAATGCACACAAAATAAATTTTACTTCCTGAACAAGTGCGTACCTGAGTCTATGTTGCTTTCATATTCGCTCTAACTGCACCACCTCCTTTAGAAAGTCTCTGGTTCGTTACCCTACTGCTTATATATATATATTAATAAAAAAGTCATATTAAAAAACTTTTATGGTGTTGTCTATCTTTTTGACTTGGAGACCAGCTGTATGTAAAAAAAAATCAAATACTAAAATGTAAAAGTGTAAGAGTTTCAAGTCTGTGTTGCTTTCATATTCGCTCTAACCGCACCTACTCCTATAGGAAGTCTCTGGTTCGGTGCCCTATTGCTCATATAAAAATACATAAAAAGTCATATTAAAAAACTTTGATGGCGTTGTCATTCTTTTTGACTAAGAAATCTGCTTTATGTAGAAAAATTAAGATAAAATAAAAATGAAATATCATTTCCATATAAAATCAAATCAAACACTAAAATGTAAAAGTGTAAGAGTTTGGAATAGCATGTAGGTATAGTAAATAATGTTTAGTGAACAGCCTTTCTTATCTCACAGCCCACAAAACCGCTGCCCACTGCAATATTATATGAACCCGCTATTTGTGTCGTGTTGGTTACTGAGTATTCAGAAGCATGAATGGTTAACTGTCTGTATTGAATAAACATAAATGTACATAATGGGTCACCAAGCCCCGAGAGACTCAAAGAAACAGAAAACCAAATCCAGGCAGAGGTTGGCAGTGGGTAGACCATCAGCGGAGCAATCAGTCATAGGGAACAGGCAGAGCCGGGTTGAGATGTCACGAGCAGTCAAGACCGGCAGAAAAGAGAACTGGAGCACTCGACAAAGCAAGATTAGAGTCAGGCGGGAGTGACAACCACGTACAGAGTGAACAATCAAGAAAGCTAAACAGATCACATGCAGATAACAAATCAATCAAACATTTTTGAGAAAATGTTAATTTTAAAGCGTTGCCAAAAGATAAGTCAATGAGGCACCTAAACTTGTGACGGATCCCTCACACAAGTGTGCAAAAGGATTTTCCATCCAGGTTACCTGCACATCTGGAAATGGAAAGTAGTCATGCAACTGGCTCTTCAATCCTTGGAGATGCTCTTCAATCAGCTTTTTTAGCGAAGCACGTAGGCTCGTTGCTTCTTCTCAAACTATTCGGAGTGTGTTTGCAAATTCGCCTTGCCCAAATGTCCAGTTTCTTTATTGTGGCTTTGATTTTATTTTGGACTTGAAACGCTGTCACCGATGTGCCTTGAAGACTCAAGTTTACTCCATGTAGGTGATTGAAATTTTTGAAGGGTAGGACAATTTTGCAAGCCACTCAGTCACTGAGGGAAAATTTGGAGTCTTAGCTTCGTTGCGTATTTTCAAAGAGACGAGTAAGAACCCTACATCTTGAAAGCCATCGTACCTCCGTGTGTAAAAGAAGCTAGATGTGGTCACTTCCCAATTCTTCACTGAGAAGTCGATACAAACATGACTGAAGGGGCTTAGTCTTTAGGAAACGGACTATTTTTACAGCCTCATCCAAGACACATTTGAGGTCTGTGGACATCTTCCTAGTCGCTAGTGCTTCTCGATGTAAACTGCTGTGTGGAGGCACAATCCTTGCTCCGTCTGTGCTCAGCCCCACACATTTAGACCAATCTATTCCAATTGAAACAATAAATGCGTTCCAAATATCAAATATTGGCAGTTGGTTAAGCGTTAAGCTGCTTACAGAAAATTCCTCTTGTAGTTGTCCATTATCTACTAAGCGTACAAAGGCAAGAAGGTTTGCTATATATCAGATGTATGGCATAAAAGGATTCTCTCGAATGTTTTTAACCACCTTCTGAGTTTTATCTTCTGCCATTTCATTTATTCTTCTCTCGACTGTATTATCTGAAAGTGAAATCAGATTTGACCGCTTTTGACTCCACACATCACGCTAACCATTTCTTTTTTGGCAGGTACAATCAAATTTTCACCAATTGTGTGAGGTTTTCCATCCTTTGCGATGAGTTTGCAACACGATAAGATGCCTCTACTGCTTGTTGTTGCCAGAGAACGCAGTTTCAGGAGTTTGTTTTCTGCTTTGCTACTCCTTAGGTTTGTTCTTATAAAACTCAATGGGCTTGGACACATTTTCGCTATGTTTTGTCTCCAAGTGTCGTCGTTTGTTGGGTTTCAAAGATTCATTCGACAAGACTTATGTGCATACAACACAGAGCTGTAGCTGCTCGTTCTCCGTTCCCACACATGTGAAACCTAGGTATTTATAAAATATATAAATATATAAAACTACTGTATTTTCTTTGTTTCTCTTCAGTGTCAAGCTTGCTTTTCAGCGATCCCGTTAATCCATGTTTGTAGAATGTATGCAGCAAAAATATTGAATAAATTGGCGGGTTGTTATCAGACCAATCAGTGAGCTTGAATAGTCGCAAAGTAACAGTATATTATTTATTTAATTTAATTATTGTTATTTCGTTATTTTATATATACTATTTAATTATATATACCAAATTATGATATTTCATTATGACTAGATATTTTTACATTAACAATATTATTTCTATTAATAATTGGCGGCCCCCTGCAATACTTTTGCGGCCCACGGGTTATACACTGTTAAAAACTGCAATTTAACTGCAATTTACTATTGGTTTTTATTTTTCATTTAATGTGTAAAAACCCTGAAATTTTCTCAGGCTTTAAATTCACATGAAAAACATGAAAAAACAGTTCTCACGTAAATTTTGTTTACATGTATTTTTTTATTGGAGCTTTTAGAAAATTACATTTTTCTTACAGTGTAGGTTAAAAGGCATAAAAATCCAAAACAAAATACTGCACTATCAAGAGCATACGAGCAGTTGAGAAATACCCAAACAACAGGTCCTTAACAAGTATCAGAATATTTTACGACAACGCTAGCCTGGCACAATCGCATTTTCTAAAGCAGGTGTGACAGTAAGTGTTTAAATGTCAGGTCATGTGACAATGGGGTGCAAGTAATGAATAGTCATTTTGTTAAATGTATTTGTCGACCTGAAATATGATTGTACTTCTATATTTTCTTGGAAAACGATAACAATTTAAATACTGTGCATGCATTAGATGTAAATGAACAGGCGGCAAAACTTTCATTGCTCGGTTATTTGAGTTTACTTCAGGGATGGAATAATTAACATAAATACATATTCATGATTTCTGTGGTTTTGCTGATTAACCGCAAGAGTATGAAACAAAAATTCCTCCTAGCTGAATGGGTGAATCTGACTTCATTTAGGCCGCAAATGTATTTGGAAACGTGTTCCAGAAGTGAAGCATTTACATAACAAAATGTTAAAAATGATATTTGATTCCAAGGACTTCCAAATCAGTCATTTATCACAGTTTTTGTAACTACATTTAAAAAAAGAGCCAAGTGGTTGATTTGGTTTTCAAGGAATAAAATATTCAGGGGTTGGGTATTTTAATCTGGTTTGTTTCACACTACTGCCCGGTCCATATATCTCCTTTGTACCCATCAGGAAACTGTAATGGTATTAAGAGAAACTCTTCAAGACTTTAACATTGTGTTTGAAAAACCTCTCAAGCAGGTCCAACTTTATGCTTGATGTGCTGTGGGTTTAAATCTTAAAGCCTTATAAATAAGAATATATCCATATTTCTGCTTTTTAGCTGTCAGGATAAAAACTGCTTTTAATACGAAAAAAAGAATAAACTATTGATACCTGTCATTTTAATGTTCACAATTTAATGATAATAAAACATCTAATACCTTTTAAGTCACATTTTCATGAGAGACGTGGTAGGAGCAAAAAGCCCGGCGGTTTCGATCACAGAGTAGGGGTTTCAACCCTCTTTCCTTGCATTTTATTATAGGATTATTACAGTGTTGAGCTGGTCTGTAGTGTCAGGAGTCCATAAGCCTTGTTGATTCACCACAGATGGCGTCATGTGGAATCTGCTGAGCTGTGAGAACTTGTGATAACACCAGACCTCATTCACTCTTCTCAGGCCTATGGTTGTTTGAGTTTGAGTCACAATAATGCTGCTGTACATATAAGAGATACGCGGATGAGCTAAAATATCACCAGCATCCACTGCTTCAAAGAAATTATCCACCCGCCCGCACGTATAATTTTCTCTGATATAGATATCCGCACCCGACCCGGACCCGATCGTCATTTAAATTACGAAGTAAATTTTCCAGCACTATCTTTGTCTGTAAATACTTTAATCTAATATTTCGATTTAGCACACACATGATGTACCATATTAGAGGTATCAGTCTCATCCTACCACTTCGCTAAAACGTTCCCACACGGTACTTTTCTTTCCTACCTTTTTTTTGAATTCTCTCTTTTTAAATTTCTCTTGGATCTGTTTTGCCTCCATTTCTGCTTTAAGAAATAGACCGTCCTCTACTGCCTAAACGCACGCATTTCTTTTAAATTACTGCTAATTAGCACCTGATGAAAAATGCATTTAAAACGCATTCATATTTTTAGAGAAATGTTGTTAATATTGTATATGATAACATCCACCTGCGACCCACCCTCAATTAATCTGAATGTATTTTTTTTATTACCTGACCCACCCGACCCGTGGATCATCCACAGAGCCCGCGGATTTAACCGCCATCCGCGCATTACTAGTACATATACATATAACATACAGGAAATACCCCCTTAGGATACATGATACCTCATACCAGATCTATACAGGTGGAGCTGGGGAAGGTGGAGGGTTTTTGAAGCTCGCTGCAGACATGCTACGACAAGCACTATCCAAGTATTTGAATGTTATGGAGCAAGGATATTGGCTGCTTACAAACCAAACACTTGCGCCACGTGAAAGTCATTGTATGAGGTACAATTGGACTTATTGGACTGCACCATCTAGAGTTTTATGACAGAATTTTGGATTTATGCTGAGTATTTAATACGTTTTTGTTTCGGACACAATTTTCATTTCGGTGCATGTAATAACAATAATACTAATATGAGGTAAATACATATTGCAGAAAATGACAATTTTGTAAATCAAAGAAACATTCACACTGCCACCAAAATCCGATATTACAGTGTGATCTGGACAAACCAGATGGAACCCAATCTTTTTTAATCTGATCTGAGCCACTTCCATATATGGTCCTAAATCAGATACAGGTCTGATGTTTCGCAATGCGACATTAGTCTGAACGGTCATATCGGAATTCATGTGACTTTTGCGTCATTATAGATCGACTTGCGCCATACTTCTGTGCTAATGTAAAGCTTCACGCGCTATTCTGTTGATGGAAGTGCACTTTACAGCTCGGTTGCCAAACATTAAGCATCAGATTATAAACATAAGCCCTTGCACTGTCTACCGCACGTGAGCCGCACGATGCGATGCAACCAATGACTATAGAATCCATTATTATAACAAATTTTGCCACTGGATATGGCGCGATGCAACGTGCAAACCGGCATGCGCAAAGCCCGGGAGCGGACTGCTTTGGGAATGCTCTAAAATCGCACCGCGAGAACAATCCACTCAACACTGCTTAAAGTCAAACACACCCGCTGATTTGACCCTTTTTAATTCTGTAGGTAACGTGCTGCCTGTCACGTCTTGTTGTTTAGCGCATGTGATTGGTTTATAACCATCACCAGTTCCCACTGGAATCTGATAATGGCCACATTTTAAAAACAGTGTGAACAACCAAACAAAAAATCTGATCTGAAATTTCAGTAGAAACCAGAAACACTAGTCATACTTTATCCCAAACCAGAGGGAAAATGATAGGTGAATAACCTATCAAACAAGAAAGGCTTGTCAACGTATCCCTCAAATTTGATTGGTTGTTTGGATGATGTCACAGGGGCATCAGTGAAGTTGACCAAGAACATCTCTCGCTTGGCAAAATCTGCAAGGCCATAAAGTAACACCGTACATTTGGTTTCCAGTATTTTTTCTACAGTATATCTGTTGTGTGGGTGGGGTGTCATTCTCTTCCCCCTTACTAAAATGTCATTCTATGCCCATGTGTACTTCATTGTGGAGTTGACATTTTTTGTACCTCCTACTTGATTTTTCTGTTTAAAAGGTAACGGAGGTAGCAATTTGTTTCTTGTTAGATTCTTCAGGCAGTGCACCGAGGAATATTAAAAAAGAAACTTGTTACCAAACACATGGTTCAACATTCTGGCACACTCAATTTTCATATCCTGTACAGGTCTAGTAAATTGGCATGACATATTCAGTTCTTCACTCCATACAGAAGCTTTTCACGTCACGTTCCATCCCTAATATGCTAAATATGGTTCTCTACTGTCTAATCTTTAATCATATTAGAGAGATTATCTTTCTAAAATTAGCCCGAACAGTGAGAAAGCCGCTTGTTTACCTTATTCTCTCAGTTCTGGATGCGGTCATTTGCAAAGAGACTGGCTTAGAGCAAGATAAGCGAGATAACAGCATGGAGCAAAAATGGCCCATCTGCCACTTGATGGCATACAAGTACAGTGCAAAGATTCAGATCGCATTATTGTTTTAAACGTAAGATGTCATGTATAGCCAAGAACATATACACACAACAGTGACCCGCATTGATTTCCATTGAATCAACAACAAAGCACTGAAACTTTTCTCAAGATATCTTGTTTTGTGTTCCACAGAGTCATGAAGGTGAATAAATGACATAAATTGAATTTTTGCGGGAACTTTCCCTTTAAGTGCATTGTGAGGGCTTTCAGGTGCCTCTGTGAAACAGTTTCATTATTCTGAAAGCCATAGACTGTAACTCAATACATTCATTTACGGCTTAATGTAGTGGACGTTCTGACCAGTAGGTCTGTTAGCATATCCAGGCTCCACTTAATTGAAAGATTTACTATTATGATGTCTTTTGTAATTGGTAATATTACAATAATGGCGTAAAAGTCCATCCATTGCTCTTACATCAAGACGCCAATAACTATATACCTCTCAAGATCATATCGGGTTTCCTCCAGCCGGGGATGAATACGCCTGAAAGCTTCACAGCACTGATATCTGTGTGAAATGATCTTCCGAGAACAATATCTCACTTCTCTCAAAGGGGAGGAGCTCTTCCATATCCATGGGGAGGATTTGGCAACCTTGTGCACTTCTTTTGAGGGTGTTTTTCCGCGTGTGTTGGGAAGAGAGATGATGATTTCACTAGTGCTTTGCTTTTGTCTTGGAAAAACAGGGATATAAAGTTTACATTTACATTTATTCATTTGGCAGACGCTTTTATCCAAAGTGACTTGCCTTGCATTGTCCTATACAATTATACATAGGTATGTGCAATCCACTGGGATCAAACCCACAACCTTGCTCTTACCACTGAGCTACAGGAAAGTAAAAATGAAGAGGCTCATATATTTATTTGTGTGAGAGAAAGAGTGACAGAAACCAAAAGATAAAAATGGGATTTGGCATGCGAGCATGGAATGTGGGAAGCAACAGTGGATGTGCGCATGCATAAATATGAAGGCGCATCAGGTTTAATTAGAATATCACAATGCCTAAGAAAAGGAGAAAGGAGCATCGGAAAGCGAGCGTGGTGAGTGTTAGCCCGGCACGCTTCCCGCGGTGATAATGCAGGGGATGGTGTGGAAGACAGGAGACGAGAGAGAGAGCGAGTCGAGAGAGAGAGAAAGTGAGGTTACCTGTGGCCGAGGAATGATAGGTTTGTGTGAGGTCTGCAGTAATGTATTATGGGAAATAATGGAATGAGGGGGCTGTAATGTTTTTTCAGTGAAACAAAGCAATAAAAACAGATCATAAAATGGATAAATAAAACAGCGGTGTAAACGTTTATGAGGGGCAGGGTAGCAATTATTATAACTTGGGGGTCATGTACTTCTCGCTTTCAGTTAAAATAAATTGGTTAAAAATACTGCTTATTTTATTATGCTGAGCTTATTTCAATTTTTATTAATTTATCAATGTCAGTTTGACATAATTTGACTTAAATGATGAAGATAAGTATTATAAGAAAACCTAAATTTTATGATTCAAACAAAGAGGGGGATATAATGTAGAGGCAAAAGTTACGGATTGCAGCTTTATAATAACAAATCAGTATTAACTGACAGAATTCATTTCATGAGTCTTTTAAATACCGTATTTAAATGTATAATAAATGCACATTTAATAAAAATAAAAAAAATGCGGAACAAATAAACATGTATAACAAAATTGTATATATTTGTAACAGAAATATTGTAAAGAAATATAGCACAAGCAAACACATAGGAGATTGGTGGGTTTCAACCTCCAACACAATCATAGTTTTTTGCAAAACTTGTTTGGAAGCAAGTGACATCAGAAAGTATTTGCAAAAGGGGCTCACAAAAACAGTTCTGCAAAAAAAAAATCTGCTTAACAAATGCCGCTTATTTTTCTTCTAAAGTAATGAAATTCATACATTCATAACCGTATCCAAATATTTTCGGGGGGCGAGCAAAATGATATTTTGCATTATTTCATGATTGAAATATATTTCTTATAAAATGTTATCAAAACCTCTGTATTAAAAGAACTAAAGAGCAAATAATTAAGATTACAACCAACAAAAATAACTATGAATACACCTATTACAAAGAACAGTCTGTTTTGGCTTGTTATTATTTTCTCATGAATAATGTTGTTTTCAAATATTTTCTATCACAGCAGTGATCCATTTAAATATCACAAGAAGGAATTCAAATGAGGAGAGACTAATAAGTGATTAAATAAAAAGCACAACTTATTTTACAACAGTTGGCTCCTAGAAAATAACTGTATTTTTGGCCATTAAAACACAGATATTATGTTATGTTTGCAAAAGGAGCGAGATTTCACTTTTTCTCTAGATTGTTAACCGCAAATTACCTGGGCTGTTTTGGAGATGCCTGGGTTGTTAAAGCGTTTTAAAAATGTTCTTCTACTCATAACACTGACACTTGTCATCATTTTACAGTCCCAAAATTAATCTGATGTGAGAAAAAAATCTGAATTTGAATGCGAATCAGAGATGTCAATCTGAGAGCAGCCAGTTGCATTCAGACAACTCCAACATATCTGATGAGAAATCTGTGTAAGCAAGTCAGAAAATGCATCCTGGTTTTTGTCGCTCATAAAGTAAAAGCAATATAAATCAGAAGAATTTTACACTAAATTGTAAACACTGTACACAGTAAAATGAATTGAATTTAAGGCGGCAACAATGTTTACAATTACTGTAAATGCAGTGCTCCTAAAACATTGCATATAAAGTACCTATCTTTTAAGGACACGTCTCTCTACTGTCAGAGTATAAAGAGTAGAGTTAACAGTCAATTTAAGAACAAGAAATATATTTTATGCCGTTGGCCATTAATCCCATCATGCTCTCTGCTGGCTCTGAAAACTGTGACCAACCTTTAAAAGAATATTTCTATAAACATCATCATTACATCACAAGTCGAACTGCATTTCTAACCAGCGTGCGTCTGGCAGTGATGATTGGTTATCTTAAGCCTAGAGTCAAACGGGGGAATCTATGCATCAATTGTCGCAACTCGTTACTTAGCAACAGTAATGTTGTGGTGTGCAGTCAGTAAGAAACACAATCTTAAAAGCAAGCCTGTTTACGTCTTTTGAGACCTTAACGGCATGCAGTCTTAAGTGCAAGTTTCTATTCGTGATGTGACGGCCACGGGGTGAATAAAAGTGCCGTGTAATTACGTGAAAAAACGGAGTTGAAAAATCGAGCGAAGCGCACATTACCGAAATCACTTTTATTAATATGCGAGCAGTTCTAAAACGATGGGAATTAAAAGCCTCCTCTAAGTGCCAGTTGAGGAAAATTAAGAATACATCCACATGAAATGGCTTATTAAAAATACAGAACCCAGGGAAGTAATTGAAGAAAGGTACAAATGGGAAGAAATATGATAAATAGCCGCTTGAAGAGTAGGAAGTTCACTTGTTGAGTGTAATTGAACTTGATCTACAGATGCTTCGGCTGTTGTGGAGATGGACTTTTCTATTATTCTGCAGGTGGACAGGGAGCGAATGTGGACTCGGGCAATAAAAGAAGATGCGTAGAGATTTTCTGTCAGCTCATGATGAAGTTCATGGTTGATAATGAGGCTCTAGCAGTTGCGGTCTCCATCAAAGGATGGACCCTGGACGAAAAGGCCATTTGAGTCATTCGGGGTGGACCGTAGCTCCGGGAAAGCTCGGACTGATGGATCGTGGTGGTCATGTCGTGCACAGATGGATCTTCAATTTGAAGACATCACGTACAGGGGTTCTAGATCTTTTGTCCTCCTCAAGGATGAAGTTCGTTTCCAATAAGTGTGAAATGATTTACATGCGCAAGCGTTAGACCCGCGTTAGAAAATCATTTCACACAAGCGGCACAAAATGTAATTGCAAATGTATGTATTTGTTGGTAATATTACAAGTTATTTATCTGAAAATATAACGTAAAAAGATATTTTAAACTCTTGTGATGACCTTGTCTGAACGACAACAAATCTCCTGATCAATACAGTTTTGACAGGCAATGTTTTGGACAGTCCTCTCATGAATGAGAGGGTAAAGTCACACTCAAATAAAGTAATACGTAATATTTCGAATAATGGAAGTTCTGAAATTGAGTGAAGCAGAACGTGGAGGCCCACCACGACTCAACCCGTCACGAATTCCTCCTTCATGTCAGAGATTTTGTGTTGCTTGTTACATAAGCCCCCAAACTGTTACCTCCAGCTACCAGCAGTCATGTCCTCAAATAAGCTAATCCTAAAATATCTTACAGCAATGACTCCTCACAGACTCAAAAACTTATTGTTTGCTATTTATGAGTCAGGTGCTACACTGTATGGAAACTTTTATCGTTGTTCACACAAAGCCAATTGTTCTTTATTGATTGCCATAGCATATTGGGTTGGAATTAAATTATCAGGATTTTGTTTTCCAGCAGAAGTGCAAATAAACAAGCCTTCAAGAAGCAGAAAGTATTGTTTGACTTTAAGTCGGCATGAGCGTTTAAGAGTCGCGACAACTGAAGTTAAAAATGTTTGCGTCTCCAGAATTCATGGAGCTTTCAGTTAGTTCCAGGAAGCTATGTTTTTTATTCAAAATGCTTTATTTCATTCATTATTTATTTATTTAGTGACTTTTAATTGGTTAAAAGTGTACCTCAATTAGTCTGTTTAGCCGCAGCTCCATCCATTATTACTAACTTCCGGAAACTATTGAGAGGCTCCATAAACCATCGTTGCTGTGAATTTTTTTTCTCCCTTTTGGAGTCAACGGAGTCTCAATGGCTCTGGTGTTAGGGGGGAGGAGATTAACTTTAAATAAAAGATTATGATGGCATCTGAATTAAAAATATTGAGGCGCACAGATAAGTCATAGCCTGTTCAATAAAAATGAGAGTTGTCCATTCCAGTTTCAAAGTGACTTTAAAGGGATAATTCACCCAAAAATGAAAATTCTGTTGCCATTCACTCATCTTCGAGTAAAATACAGAAATATATTTTGAAGAATGCCTGTAACCAAACATATCATGCCCCCCATTGACTACAATATAATGTAAAATTTGTTCTGTTGAACATAAAATAAGATATTTTGATGGATGACGGACAGCAAACAGTTCTGGGGCACTTTTGACTACCCTTGTATTTGTTCCTACTATGGTAGTCAATGGGTGGCAAAGTCTGTCTGGTTATAAGCATTCATCCAAATATCTTTCTCTGTGTTCATCAAAACAAAGTCGAAGGCGAGTTAATAATGACAGTAGTATCCCTTTTAGCAATCCATAACTTTCGACATCTGTTTAAAACAAAAAATGCAGAAAACTTCCTTTTTTTTACAAGGGTTAAAGTCAAGAGGTTTTACATAATTTGGATTTTATAGCTCAGCTTATGAATCATTGTCATAAAATCATTGTTTTAAACGTTTCCTAAAATTTACAACCAATAAGCGTATGTACTTTACAATTAACTATATATAATATTGAATACAAAAATGTTTTATTTAAATTTGGAAAAGTTGCTATGGCAACACAACTCCCACATTGTCACATGACCTAACCCAGATGTCCATTCTGGGACTTTATGAGACAAGGACAATCCTTTTCAAGGACCTTTCCAGAAAATCAACAATGTTAGTGACACCAATGTCACCAAGAGTTTTTACGTGTTAAAACAAACAATATGGGCGAACATCTCCAGAAATGGGAATCGAAAAGCTCACATGTAGGCGCTGGATGATCTTCAAGTAAACAGTGTACATATTACAAAACATAGTGGTACTCCCAACATTCGTGTATTCTTGCGTCTCTTAATATCAGTCGCAGTTCAACATGGTGAATGATATGAAAAATGCATTGTTGATTCATTTTCTTGTCTGGATGAGAAAAGCATCCTTATAAGTTCAACAGCAGTTGCTCAAACAAAGATGAATTGCACAGGAAGCTGTCCGTCAAAATATCCTCACCCTCAAAAGCATTACACTCATCCATTTTTAAAGCTCCTCTGGTATCGACCGCAGGTCATACCAAAATCTGTTTGTGCGTTTACAGAGAATTTTAACCTCCATTTAAAAAAAGTCACCTTGAGTAACCTAAATATTACTTTGGCTGTAGATAAAGGAGGCTGTGTCTTTGGTTCTGAGTCCTGGAAAATCAGATCTTGAATGTCTAGAGTACAGAACAGCGATGCTTCTTTGAAGCTAGTTTCTCAAGCTACAGGCTCATTTACATCTGTTTACAAAATGTAGTTAGTTTCAACCTTGGACAGAAGTATATATTAAAATGCATGTGCTAAAAAATTAACAGAAAGCCCCTTACGGAGCTCTTTATATAAGCAAGTTGAAAACTCTCTGGAGTAGCACGCTGAGGCATTAAGGCGATGAAAAGCTGCAAACTCTCTGGAGTCGAGATCTCTTGTTTTAACTTGTCACGTGTTGTGCTAGTTGCTATCAGCCGTTTCCCTTCTTAACGTTCCATTTATCATGTGGAACTGTAAAGCCATTCAGATTATGCATCTATGGTGGCAAAGCCTTTGAAACTGCCGTGATGGGACAACGATGTGACAGAGCAGAACACCCCACAAACACCTACAGCGCTAAAATTAAATCACTTTTCTGGGCTGGAACTATTGAAACCGCACATAACGCTACAGGAAAATAGAGTGAACATGTCACATGTTGTTAATGAGAACATACTAATAAGCTTAAATGCAGCTAGAGACGCCATATAAACGTCTAATTTTAAATGAGATGTCTTTGACTTATAAAGTATTTCAGCTTTTAAATGGTTTTTACATTACTTAACCAATACTTGACTATATGAAGATACATTTCAACTTTTTGCAGTGAGTTTGAGATGAGTTACAGCAACTTGCCACTGCTCGAGTCAATTTGATTGTGCTTAATAATTTAAGGCATTTCTTGGCTGTTTTAAAACTCCATGAAGCTTAATGAGAAACTGTTGGTTTTCCTCTACGTGACCCAAAAAAGACGTTGATGGACACAATGTTATTCAAGTAATTGCATTTATTTATTTTGATAACTTTAGTTGCCATTTTGATCAGACATTAAGTGACATAAGTGTAGGGCATTAAATTGATTCTTGTAGTATTTGTTGGCGGGGGGCATACCAGCATCTGGTACGTTTAGCGCCACCTGCAGAAAGGGAGTGTTGATGCTGTACAGTATGGCTAATATTATTCAAAATGTTCAAATTTATTAAAATATCGAAATGTCATTATGTCGTTAGGGCGGACACCATAGACTCCCATTATATGAAGCACAGAGTGCTGCTGATTTACCAAACTATCTTCTTTAAGGTTCTACTCAAGAAAAAAATTCACCTACATCTCAGATGGCCTGAGGGTGAGTAAATAAACGGCAAATTGGAGTTTTTGGCTGAACTATCCCTTTAACCTGATCTCGCAGGAATTCTATTTTACGAGGTGGCTAAATCGTAAAAATGTGTACGATGTGAAACATACAGAAAAGTACGACAGAAGAATAGAAATAAAGCCATTTTAAAGCCCCTCCCCTAATACAAATCTCACTGGCACAAAAGCGACTCGTACTAAAACGTACAAATATAAGATTGTACATAGTTACAAGACAAAGAACACAAAATTTGTCTACATCTCCACTCAAAGTCAATGTCCCTGTTGACATTGAACGTGTCCACAAGGAGCTACATAAATACATGCGTGTCTGAAAGCGAAATGAGGGGGAGATCGTACCTGGGAAGTTGATCATTATATCAGTCTGTGGCACTAATAGGATTAATTTAATCTTAACACTCAAGTTGCCTTCGGCCCAGACAACAGTTCATTACTCAAGCAGTCTCCTAGCAACCTTTGATCGGTCATTTGAAAAAGACCCAAATGAATCAGGATGGAGAGAAAGTGCCATCATTTCTTTCCACATGATGATGGTGTTACGCACATTAAACTGGAAGCAGGTTTTAACGCTGTTGATAGAAAGGTCAAAATTTCTCAGAAAGCTTGATTTGTAGTTTGTAATAAAGACTCAAAAACAACTTAATGTCTGATCAAGGTGGACTGTGACACACAATCTCCTTTTTGAGTACTATCCATATTCCTAGAGCTAAGCAAAATGATGGGCCTTGTTTTATAAAACGTGAGCTGTCTACTGTCTTGTCGGTTGTCTTCTAAGGCAGTCAGTGATGGTTAGGGGTGGGACTTTATTGTTTAAGATCTCTAACGCTATTTCTGTTTGAAACATAAATTGCAGGTTATGTTACATCTTAAGTTAATGAACAGTAGCGGTAAACTGACTTGTCCTCTAAAATCCTAACTTACACCTCAACTTATAAATCGGTGGAAAGAAAATGTTCACACACATTTTTATGAGGAATATGGACCCTTATGGATATGACAAATCACTGACTAAGTCATGCATTAAAAATAAGAAAAATGATTAAAAACCTTTGAGACCTCACAAGGGTATTTGAACCACCAAATGTTGACATCTGAGCTATCAGTATTTTTTACAGACCTTGATTTTTTTTCCATGAAATTGCCCACAATAACTTCCTTAACTGTTTTAGATATTGGCTAAAATTTGGCAAAACGTACTCTGTTACTAACATAACCTCGGTTCCCTGAGATACGAGAACGAGTACTACGAGCAGGACGCTATGGGGAAAACTCTTTTTCTCCGATGACTGAAGCTTTGAATAACGCAGTGAATACAGCACAGCCATTGGTGAGTGCAAAATAAAACTTGGAACCAATGGACCTTTGATGATGGTGCCTTACGTTACGTTGGTAACGGAGTACGTTCCCTATCGATACATCACTCGTAGTGGGTAGCATGACACTATGCGGAACAAATATAATCCCGCCGTGCTACAAGAGGAAAGATAACTCCAGTTTACCCCAGAGCCAGGGCTCGAGGACTAATTATGGAGCAGGTGATCCCTGCGGTATCAGAAAGGGCCAAGCTAAGAGTTCGCCCAGTCCGGTTTATCGTCCCAATGACAGTGTGCTTGATGCCAGTGCGGCTGGAAAGCAACCATCAGTCCGGCGACATTAATTTGAGCCCATCATGGAAATGGAAATGGCCGTGCAGTATTCACTGCGTTAATAAAAGCTTCAGCCTTCAGAGAAAATTGAGTTTTCCCCATAGCGTCCTGCTATGCAGTCCGAGTGAAGCATCGATAGGGAACAGGTGCTGTAACAAGTTGAAATGTATTAACTTATTTTGATGAATTAGTCTTAATATATACTCTACAGTATGTTGCCAGGACTTATTGTTCACACCTTTTTTTATAGTGTATAAAGGTATATGAAAAGGCAAAGTAATGTTTTATTGGCTATAGACTCTCATTTGCTACAGTTTAATGGATGCTGTGGCACATTTTTTGAAGTTGTGCTACTTTTTTCCTAACTTACCTGTCTTAGAAATATGGCAAGACAAGAAAGTCAGGCAGCATTTGTAATGAAATTGGCATTCAAATATCCCAGGCAATTTATGAGACTGGAATATGCAATGTCTTCCTGTTGCTAAGTGGTAAGGGCATTTCGTTAACAACGCAAGGTTGTGGGTTCGATCCCAGGGGATTGCAAATACCTATGTAAAATGTATAGGATAAAGCAATGTAAGTCGCTTTGGATAAAGGCGTCTGCCAAATGCCTAAATGTAAATGTAAATAATTGTCATATATAAGTGGTTTATATATTGATCCTTTAAAAGAAATCTGTTCCAGTGGCATCACAAACTAAAAAAACAAAATAATCCACCACCCTTAAGAAAAATGATCAGCATCATCTGACATAATCGTCAATCATTTGACATAATTTATTTAGTATAACTATTCTCAATCCAGTGGGATTTCAATTTACAGCCTTTTACACTCTGAATGGAGGTAATATTCCTTTCATATTTGGATGGACCGAGACAAATAGGGAAAATATTTAATAAAGGCAGTTTGAGGATAATTACATGTTTACTTTTTAATTATACATTTTATTAATATGAGTCATGTTTCTCATCACCTGGGGGCACTCTGTGTACCATTTACAGTAAAAGATTGAGCGGTCCTCAAGCCTGTGGCGCTTCACTTCTCAGTAAATGTTGAGCAAACGTGTTTCTCTTCGACTCTGTGTAAACTGAACAGAATCAAACAGACAGTAATTAGTTTTCGGTTTTCACTTGCGCGTTTATTAAAAGAGGCCAAAAATCTATTCACTGGATTTCATTGGTATTTGTTTTGGTGGGTTTAGGATGAAATCTCTGGAATGCTTTGAAACAGCAATTGAACCTAGCAAAGAGGTGCAAATGTTTTCTTCCTTTGATGGTCTGCATTCTCTTTTACGTAATATACCACAAAGTCCATAAGACGGAGGGCGTGTCCTTGACTTGCATCATTAAAAGTTTTTTATATTACTTCAGAGTGTGCTTTGAGACGGTGAGGACACAACTCTGCATTTCAATGCTGGTTTAATTCCAGAGCTGTAGCGGTAATCAATCAGAAACTGAAAGCTACCAATGAGTCTCTTCCAAGGCCACTCTTTACTTCATGGATAAATATTTTGCACAGGCCGATGTTTAAAATACTGGTGTGAAGAATCGGATCAACAGAAGTGAAAAGATGCTTTCTGTGTGGAAACAATGTCAGGGTTTTAAAAAATATATATTCTGATCTAGTTCATTCAAACTAGTCAGATTATGATGTTGTTTTAGTTACACAGCTGACTTGCAAATGTCTTAAAGGTTGCACTGTCCTGCTGGGAATCTTGTGAAACATGTCATAAAATGGTCAAAGGTGCTCCAGTTATCCTAAATTCTTCCAAATATATTCTTTTGTATTTTACAGAACAAATAAAATTACAATATTTGAATATTTTGGGTCCAAATCAAACTCCGTTTTCAAAAATCATGTTTTTTATTGTGCATTTTAGTTAATATCAATCAAACTACAGTTGATTTGTTTTAATTTAAGCCATAATAACAAAACAAAAATGCAGCTAACTTACTCAATAAAACACAATAAAAACATGATAACATAATAAAAAATATGATTTTTGAACATTTTCAAATCTCATTTTGGAACAAGATTTTTTCTACTTAGGTAATGGTGCCCAATATTTTTTTTCAAATATCTTTCTTTGTGTTCAATAAAACAAAGAGATGTTTACATGTTTGGAACAATGAGAGAGTGAGTAATTCATGACTTAATTTATCTTTTTGGGTGGACTATCCCTTTAAAGATGGGACACAAAAGTGTACATGCGCAGTGACGTTCCTTTGTTGTTGCTTTGAAACCATCTATTGTATAAACTTATTTATTGTATAAATTTTGCTTCGCAAATCGTGTTAGAAGTTTCGAACATTGATTTTTATACTTGCTAAAAACTGATCCCTCCTTTTGAAGCAGAAAACAGTTACATATTAGAATTTAAACTCCTTATCGTCAGCTATTTTGGCACCCAAACTTTAACTTTAGGGCTATAGTGCAACATACAACAAAGTTTATATGCTATTATTGAAAACATTGCACTGAGAGTATACATTTGATTTGTGTGTTCTCTAGGTATCAAAGCCATGATCTTGGCATTGCCAACGTCATGCACTACCTACTGAGGTTCAGGACCATAATTAGCTTCATAATAATTAGAATCATTTCACCAGATGCATGATTACATTTGCATAAAAATGATCTTTAAGTGACAAAGGCATTTGTCAGTAAGTTTAACGTGATGGTGGTGGTTGTTACACACACAAGGTGCCCTTTATTATAATAATTCAGTGCTTGTGATAAAATTACAGATGTGTCCGTAGCTTATTTATGTTAAGGGCTTTGTTATTTCTTTTTCTCTCTCAGAAAACCAGATATTGGTAAAATCATGCAAATTTTCCTTATTTGATATTTTGAAGAGCACTCAAAGTCAATGATTTCTTAGATTTTACATCCATTATTTCTTTATCTCTTATTCTTATCAGATATTTAAACTAATAAAAACTGCCGCGTCTGCGTGGTCCGCTGGAACGTTTTTTTAACATTAACATATTACATCATCTTTTACAACAACAGATGGAACTAAAGATAAATCCAAGTTAGGGCAACAATATCATTTATCGCACATTTATTGCCTTCTATTATTTGCTTTGAGACCATCTGCCGCTATATAAATGTTATTTACCTCCGCAAAAAACCCACCAATCAAACTATCCGCAGATTCATACACAAACCGACATTATTTCATGCTCAATTGTCCTTATTTGCAACCGAAAGAGAAGCAATTTTATCGTCATTTGCACATTTCATCAGAACAAGCGTTTGTTTGGATTCACATTACCTGCCGTTCTAGTTATTGCTGACAAACCCTTCTTAAGCTCTCCGCCATGGCTCTGTTTTGTTTGTCACGGGCTTGCGGTTTGCTGCCGCCTTCGTTCTCTGTAGAAAGTCACTGATGCAGTGTTTTTTTGACGCTCTGTATACATCACTGTCATTGGGGGGGTCTGGTGTAAGGCCAAAGGAGTA
Organism: Triplophysa bombifrons; assembly: GCA_029783895.1. Classification (NCBI taxonomy): domain Eukaryota; kingdom Metazoa; phylum Chordata; class Actinopteri; order Cypriniformes; family Nemacheilidae; genus Triplophysa; species Triplophysa bombifrons. The sequence continues at coordinate 2,350,788 of CM056472.1, forward strand.
TTTTGTTCCAGTGATCAGACAGATTCGGCATTGGGGTTAAGCGCTAATGTGGCAGCTTTTATGACTCATTTCCCTGGCTCCTTCGGTGTGGAAACATACAGGGGCCTCAAAGTATTTGTGCACTTGATGGGACAGTACAGAGTTTATATAACCATTGGGTAATGTTAACACCTGTTGCCTTTATCTGCTACTTTTTGTGTTTCTTCTTAGCCACCGTGGTATGTAGCACTGCATGTTGTCTCAGCAGGTTTCGTCTCTTGGCCATTCTTCATACATCTTTTAATCACATTTTAAATGTCCATGTTCCATCAAACAACAATGACGTCATTGAGAGTTCCACTGGGGTGAGTGCAACCAGGAAAGTGGCACAAAGAAAAAATATAGCTCTGCGGGGATCGCCCGAGTACTACCCAGTGTGATAGCCCCTATTTATCACCCTCGTATCATTTCAAAAGTATAGTGAAATGAGACTAAAAATAAAAAAGTAGCCTTCGACATACTTCTTAGAAAGCAATAATGAAGCCTCATGACCCGACATCAATGTTAAACGGCTACAAATTGCTATGAGTTTGTGTTGGCTAGGCCTGGTACTTTGAAAAACATTTTGATTTACACTGCAAAAAGATCAGAATGATCTATGTGATCTTACAAATGTATATGAAATTATACATTCATTTCAAATGTATAATACAATGCAATGTAAGTGGCTTTGGATAAAAGCGTCTCCCATATGCGTAAATGTAAATGTAAATATACTGCAAATATTATAGGAAACACCATAGAGTATGCTAAAAGTATACTACACTATTTTGTTCTTGTGGATGTTTCATAATTTAAGTAATTAAACAAATTATGTACATAATTAGTTAAAAAAAATCATGATGAGTATACTGCAAATCATTTACACATTTATGTACGTAATAATAATTTATTTTATTTCAAATGCCATTTAGTGTATTTATTTTTCACTAGGGTGGTGTTCAGAAAAAAAACGATAGTAGAAAGAACTAATTAGTGATATTTTAATGGCTTCGTTAAAGCATATGTATCAATAAACTTGGAAAAAGTAAATTGTGTTGACTGTTTTTAATAAAAAAAATAGATGACCAGACATTTGTATACGTTTTGTGTAGATTTGTAGATAAATAGATTTGTTCCTGTCCTCAAACTTGTTTTATGATGCTTATTCCGGGACACCTCATGGCTTGCCATCACAGGAGATTTTTTATCCGATTCGAACTGAGTGTCCTGAATGTTAAAGCCAATCCTCATTTTCCTCGAACACAGTGAGAATTCCCCGCGAGGCCGTTTTAGCCATCACAAAAAGGTCATTTTGAACTTTATGTTCCCATAAAATCCTTGTTCTAAAAGATTGATGAAATTTTTGATCCCCAGTTTAAAGGAGTATGCAGTGCATTGTTTCTGCATTGTTAGCGACTGCGAATCTATTCAGTCTGAACTCGGTGAAGAATTCTTTCAGGATGTTTTTTTAACTTTCTTTGCTCAAAATTGGGATCTGTGTCATAGCATTCAAATACCATTTGTCAATGACGGTCGTAAACGTGATCGCTTCTTGCATGTTCTATTGTCCACAAACACCCCACAATTTGAGAGTGCACCTTTCAATCTTGGAGTATTGAAGAACTATACACATTTCGGTTGAACTCTTCGTGGCTTGTTAGCTGTTTTTGTGTCTTATTGATTGTTTTTTTCTTTTGAGTTGGTCTGGGTCATTTCATGTTATTCTTCAAAGGCACCTGAAGCGTTTGCGGGTTGCACAGAGGTGTTGTCAGTCTTTTATTATTTCCAAGGTATAGCCTGTGCATGGTTCACTTTGGTCCCGACCCCTGTTAACACAGAATCCATACTCCCTTACAGACTACAGTATCATCTATTCATCATGTTAATCATTCATCAGGTGTGTTAATGAGTGGGGGCGTGGCTTGTGTCGATTTTACTACATCACTATTCGATGAACTGTACACTGCTATCAGGCAGACCGGGCTGCAGATTGTTGGCCAAGGCTACACGTCTCTGGTGTTCAGGAGTGCTGGCCAGGTTCCGTTGACCTTGTAAGAGGTATTGGCACCTTGGAGACCCCAGCTGTCAATGTTGGCTCCCGCAGACCCTGTGCGGCCCAGTCCTCCATGCCCTTTGAATGACACAAATGCTGAAACCTTCAAAAGAGGCGGCATCACTGCAAGTGCTCGGTTATCTCCCTGTACTGACATAAGGGCACTTATGTTCTCTTTTATGGTCACTGAGTCTTTATGATTGATTCGGTTTAAAGATAAAATCACTGAAGTCTGAAGAACTTCTCAGTTCTTAGATTTTCGGTCTTTTATTTTAGCTTCAGTCACTCAGACGTTTTGCTGGTATTTCTTCTTTCAGAATGCTCGGACTCTTTCTTGCAAACTTGTGGATGCGAATAATCTGTCAAGTTTTGAAAATGTGGGTCTTATTTTGGTTCCTTGACCCCAGCTTTGCGAATAAACCTCAATGCACCGCTCTCCGCAAGGTTTGCCTTTGGGTGCCTTCTGATGAACTCCACAAGAAAAGTCTTTATTATTTCTAAGCAAAAGTCACTTCATGCCCTGACTTCAACACCTCATCTCTGTTTGGGAGGCCCTGCACGATATGTTTGGAATACATAAACGAAAAAGGTGTTGACTTATCCACAAGAAAATATCTAAAGTGACCCAGACTTTAATTCTTTGCAATATGTGGAGGCAAGCACACCAGTTCATGAGTTCTTTGAGGTTGAGAGGTACAGAAATGGGTTTAGCTGGGTTCTTTGAGTCTAATAAGCATATGTCAATAACCTTGACCTTGGTTTTTTCTAGACTGCTGAGAAAAGCAGAAAAATAAATTTTTCGCTAAACTGTGATGTTTCAATCCAACAAGCAGGAAAAGCACATGAGTCATAATTTACTGACAAATACCGGTGTTTTCTTGTTCGTTTGAATAAAATACATTCATGCCTGATTCATACGTTTATATGACTGCTTTTGGCTTGCTTCAGAGATTGACTGTAGCACAAACGGCAACATTATGCAAACTGTAAATTGGACAAGCTTTTTGAAGGAATACACCTGTCACTAAAAAAACGTGTTCCATATTGAATGACACACGGAGTGAACTGGGATGTGTTGTTTGTGAATAGACTGAAATGAAACAAGGCATCTCGGTTCTGCTGACCGACAAAAGCCAGATGGAACGGTCGAACGTGATGAGAGAACAAGCCAGGTAGGAAGTATCTTTGAATAGTTAAAGATGTGGAAATGCCTTGCACAATTTAAATGTTAATTGCAAGTAACTTATTGGAAATGACTTTGGTTGGACACAATGTAATTAACAATCCGCTGGTTAAAGGCAAGGTTAGTATTTTTTCAAAGTCGGGCCGAGTACTAATAGAAACAGGGAAAGGGGAAGAGAGCAAGAGGGCAAAGAACGATACTTTATTTATTACATAAAAGTAAAGGATCTGTGGATTTTAAGTTTAAAAAGAAGGACAAAGGTCAGGCAGGACCTAGGACCTGCGTTATTATAAAGACTTTCCAGCACCCGTGGAAGGGCGAAGGCTTTTCAAGCAGAGAGACGTTGGAGAGCAAGATCGTCTAATAATTACCCCCGAGGAGGTTGCTTTGATTCGTATCAGTATGTGACGAAGATTTGTTTCGCTGTTTGTCACAACCAAGATATGTTGTTGTTGTAGTAATATTAGCTGTGTATCAGAGCGGTTTTGAGCATCACTGGAACCAATGTGCTGCTTGTATAAACTTGTGTCGTCTTTGCTTATTTTATTAATTTGCATTATTATTTGCGAAGCCAGAGGTGGGCAAACTTTTAGACCAAAGTGCAACATTAAGTTTTGCAAACCAATTGAAGGTCCACTTATGAAATCCTTGATAATAGAACTTTAATTTACACTGGAGGTATAAATGGAAAATATATTATATGACAGAAACATTTGTCACATTAACACATCAAACAACAATTCCTATTTTTAGGAGCCAGTCTTTGGCTATTTTAGAGGCTTTGATTTTTTTGGGGGGTGTTAAACATTGGATGTTCATGTTTCTGATTTCAAAAAACACTTTATATTTTACATATTTTAAGCATAGACTTAAAGTTTCATGTATTTGTTGTGAAGCTAACAAATTTTTCAGATGGGTAGTTTAACTTTCACTTCATGTTGGTACAGAATAAACCTAGATGAGAAAAAAAGGAAAAGATGATTTTACGAAGTGTGCAGCAACCCTGAAATCCGCGGCCTGGTCGTTCCCATCATTGATTCCATCCCGAGGAGATCCTCTGTCATTTCAACATTTTTCGTTTATTCCTCTGACAAAAATCAACAGAGCAGTGCCTGTGATGTCAGAACTTTCATCAAGTGCGATAGAAAAAAGACAGAAGCTGTACGCTTTTTTTTGTTCGGAGACAAGGACCTCTGTAATAACTTCCACTTGTCTGGTGATTTTTCTCATATAAGCATATAAGCTATATAAGATAAGATAGTTTTCACGACAAAGTATGTCAGCAGTCTCCCACCACCAAGTCAGTTCTTTTATACTGTATCTTAATCATCATGACTGGAAGCTGAACTAGCGACAAGCTCAGGCCGGTTTTAGCAAGACTGCGTTCATAACTGTAGCACAATGATAAGACTTGTTATTGTTTTCTCATTGCTTTTTTCTTTTCATCCACTGCGACGCTGTGGCAATGGCGCCAGCACAGGACTTGCTCAATCCATTTCGCAGTCCATGCCTCATTGGATCCACTTAGAGCAAACGGGAGTGAATTTCTCTCAGACCCTCTTATTTATCTCAGACGCATGGCTGAATCTCACCCTCAGGCCTGAGCAATGAAATCTTGCACATCTGCAGATCTGTTTAGAGTAAAGAACGCAGTATGCAAAATAAAAATCCTTTACAAATCGAGTTCAGTCTGACTGTATCTGAACTTAAAAAGATATTGCAGACGTTGCTTTTTTATGTTAAAAAAATGTTTTTTTGTTCTTTGAAACTTTCGTTCTTGCAAAGAATTTTCGTAAATTTCTTTCTCTACTGCGTATCCATCTCTCTCATTGAGAAATGATTGAGAAGTCAAAGAGATCTTTTTTGTGTTTGTTCTCTCTTCATGCAAGTATAAAAATGACCGAAGAATTAATCATTTGTAAATAAATAATAATTGTGGAGACACATGGGATTACAGGTTTTCTTTTATATTTTATAGATCTTTCCTATTGATGTAGACAATTGTATTTAGTCCAATATATTAAAAGACTTGTTTTGATTCATAATCCAGTAAAATGCTGACTTCTGAGGGCCACAGTCTGAGTGTAGTTAGCACATATTTCTACACCGATTTTTGGTAATCTCTGTCTGAACTTCTGTTCATATCTCATTCCTTCATTCATATTTAAGCTTCCACTTCTTATAGCGTGATGTTCACCGCGGGTGACTCTCTGAATCATAATCTCTCCTTTTCCATTCGGTTGCCATGGAGATCTGCAGCACTTTGATGTTTAAGTAATGCTGTTATATTTAAGGGAGTATAATGTGTATTAATGCTTTTATACATTTACATTTAGTCATTTAGCAGATGCTTTTATCCAAAGCGACTTACAAAGTGTTTAGGGAGCAATAATTGAGCAATACAAGAGCAATAATACAATAGATGCCAATACAAAGTTACTAGTTTCAGCAAAAGCTAGACCACTATTTGCTGAGAGAAAGAGAGGGTTCAGGGTTTTTTCTTCTTTTTTTCTCATTTGTCTGTCAAGTATTAACAGAAGAGATGGGTTTTAAGGAACTTTTTGAATGTTCTGAGATATGAGGTTGACCGGACTGAGATAGGAAGAATGTTCCACCAGGAATGAGTTGTGAAGGAGTTTAAAAACAGCCAAAATACACTGTGCATTTTTCATTATATTATCAGATGGAATACAGGCCTGTGCTGCTGAACGAACTGCAGCTTACACTGTTTCATTTTAATTGTGTTGCGTAAAACCACTGAAGTTGAAAAACTGCTTGTCAGAGTTTGGCAGTAATTAACACCGGGTTACGTATTGCTTTATAAGCCTGCCACATCTCAACAGTCGAGGACCTACTTTTAAAACTCGTGGCACCTTTAATGGAACAGCCCCCCCCCAAAAAAAATAATGAAGGGGAATTTTGGAAGCTCTTATTTCATATACTGTAAAAAAGGGGACTGGAGAAATTCAGATGTAAAATAAGGTTCATTTCGGAGGTTATGGTCGTGAAGAACTGTTTGGTTGCACTCTTAATAATAAAGGTGCGTCACTATGCCATAGAATAACAATTTTTTGTCTAAATGGTTCCATAAAGAACCTGTAACATCTGAATAATCGTTCAGATTATAAAAAGGTAAGAAAGAGATGGTAGTTTAAAGAACCTTTGACTGAATGGTTCTTTGTGGAACCAAAAAGGGTTCTTCAATAACATTGTTCTATAGAACCTTTTAGGCAACTTGTGTACAAGCATTCTTCCAAATATCGTTCTCCGTGTTCCTCAGAAGAAAGAAATGCATACAGATTTAAAACAAGGCTGAGTAAACGAAGACAGAATTTTCTTTTTTGGGTGATCTGTCCCTTTAAGACCAGATCTACAGTATAGCTCCATGAAATTGATCATTGATCTAAACTGGTTAAGGTAGGCAACAGACTACAAACTTGTTGACCTGAAGGATCTTAGCTGGAGGCCTAGGTGTAGCAAGTTTGCAAAGTCCTGGAGCATACTTTTGTCTGTTCGATCATCTTGTCCAAGATCACATTTTCAGCACGGATGCACTTTAAAAAAAGATATTATCTGGCTATAAAAAATAAGGAGGCTGCAATTTTAATTTGAACATTTTCTCTTAACTGAGAATAAGTCGAATCGCGAGATATCGCCGCTATCTTTGAGATTGGATCAGAGTTCCTTAGATAACTTTTGATTTGCCCCAAGTTAGCTACTTGCCTGCTGGCATTGGAAGAATGTGTCCGCTGTGTAGTGTTTGCCAGATCATATCCGTCACCTTTGATCTGAAAACATGTTATTTTTAGACATGTGAACTCATAAGTAAAGGACACTTTCATCAACACTCGGGTGCGATCGCATTGGCTAATTATTGATGACTCTTGGAATGTTTTAAATTCATTTTTAAAACTGTACATAAATCTGTCACCCCTAGGCACCGTTTTAAGTCCATGTATCATATTAATTTCCTTTCCTGTATATTAGATTACAAGAATGACTTTCTGGCAACCAGCATAGCCTGAGACCTAAGATGACGGAGTCAATTTAATTCAGTACGAATTTGTCAAATGCTCAATCCAATGCGATTTACAGCGTATACATATTATTTATGTCTTCCCTGTGATTCGAACTCACGAGGTTTGGGCTGCTAACACAATGCCTTACCAACTGAGCTAAGGCAACCTAAAATGAGCCATGTAAAGCGATGACGTGTATAAAACATTCATTTAAGCATGTAAGGGAAGCCGTATGACTGTAAATTGTCTTTAATCTGTAATAAATCTTGCAACATGAGGTACACTTGTTACCGGCATGAAGTATTTTAGTTCAATATAACCCGCCTCAAGCAACTATTCATCATCTTTCCACTTTATATTTCATTTTAATCAGCACAGCCTTCGATCCGCTGCGCATGTGAATCAATGAAAAAGTTGAACCTGTAATATTTAGCTGTCTGCGATTCTGTGTTATCGTCTCTTGAACCTCCAAAGCGAAAATACAGCATGTTTGTGATGCTACACATTGTCTGCATAGAAATATGGGATATGATAATGTGTTTTATAAAATAAAAATAGACTTGTGCTTCATGTGTTGATCTGTGAACATTTTCTGCCACTGTGTTGGCTCGCCACTTGATGTTCAGTGTAAAGTTTGAGTCCCATATATCAAAAGCTGACCTCATGGATTCGCCTGTTATGCCATCGTGGTCCCTCTGTGAGTTCTGAACCTTCATCTTACGTAAGACCGGCCAGCGTGTTCTTAAACCTACAGGGGAATTTACTGGGATAAAAGCGGCTTCGGTCAGTTGAGTTAAATCCCCAGCGACAAAAGCAGTGCCAATCTCATCCCGTGGCCGGAGAGATAAGTCCCATCTTCTACAAAACGACTCTGTTCCCATCTCGGTATTAGTCACCTTGTCTACCTTCCGACACACACTTGATTGACCATCCTTCTCCCCGGGTTTATTTCAAAGGAGGTTGGAGGGTTTGTGCTCCAGCTGTGAAGCGTGTAATAAGAGATGGAGAAGTTCAATGGCTCGATACTTGGTCTCATTCCTGTTTTTTCGGTATGATTACGTTGGCTGGATAGCCAAACCATTGATGGGATCGTTTTGTAAATATCCTTCGAATTCCTGTTATTGCTCGTATTACTGTTATCCTTTTGAGGGCAGAAGCTCAGGGAGATTGGAGCTGCCCCATTGTTGACCATTGCAATGGACCTGGTGTGAAAATGAATCTAATGTGTTTTAAGTAATTTACTTAGCAAGGTTTTTCTAAACCTGCTCTTCTGCCACAAATCTAGTTTACCTGAAGGAACAAAATCATTGCTAGCCCAATAATACTAATGTGCGCAATAGCACCTCTAGTGGCAGCTCTGAGAACGACGTGCACAATGCACAAAACACGAATTCCATAAACAATGCAAAATCTAAACCTGCATTTGTTTGGAAGTCTAAAATTTGTATACATAGCAATCGCACACTGAATGAATAAAGACATGCCTGTTATGGAATAACTAATGTGGGTTTTATATAATTCTTGAGAGATTTTATCCTCTAAGGATATTCTGTTCTGCCTATCTTTTACAACTTGATTTGTTTTTCAGAGAAATCAGATATTGCATTATGGAATAAAAAACTGTGTCCAATCCAGGCAAAATTGTTAGATTATGCAAATGTGTCTCTGAATAGGGAAGTGCGACATGAGATGCTTGGCGTGAAGCAGTGAGTCACTTTGATTTGTTGTGATGATAAGCCAGTAGCTTTGGCGAGTGCTTTGGTAAACCAAAGTGTTTTTGATATCTTTAAAAATATATAAAATATATTTGACTAACCAAAAATTTACTGTCTGTCTGTATGTACAAAGTAAATAAATATATATATATATACTGTATATTGTTGTTCATTCCTTTGTTTACACCTGCTTTACTCCTCCTAGTAGCATGGCCTTGTAAACTAACGGTGCTGTTTAGCGTGTTGACAAAATGTTGATATGCTCTCCTACTTGTAAGTCCCTTTGGATAAAAGCGTCTGCCAAATGAATAAATGTAAAGTAACTTATTATTCACTTTTCAACCACATATGAATATAAACACATTAAATGATATCAATTACCGTTGCTTAAAAAAGCATGAACATATTTTTATTTGGATATTCTACTTTGCATTCAAAGCATGTGCTAATATCATTCCAGTAGGTGCAGTAATATTTATTTGCATCCCCAATTTAATGCCTGCACTTGTCAGATCAATGGTTTAATGCTAATAAGCGTCCTTATGATTGCTAGAGGCGGTTACTGCTTGGTGTTTTTGCGTGGCTGTGGTATTTGGATGGTACTCCGGGGTTTGGTTTAAAAGCTAAAAGCATGCAATGGGTCATTAGTGTTTTTATGACTTCAAAGTGCAATGTCCTGATATCCGCTCATTTAGGTGCTTCAAACGAGCTTGTCAAACCTGGCCACCACAGGACAGGCTGTGCCTTTTGATGAGCTGGTTCTCCTTAAAAATTACAAAAACATAGGAGCTTTGGACCAGAAAGAAAGCCACAGGACGTGAAAATCTACCTACAAAATAAAATTTTACCTTATGAGTTTATTTCCATAATCTCACACCGCGAGTAAAATCGAAAGCTTTGGAAAAGGTAAAACAAAAATGTTAGTTATGTATGATATTTCTGGGTTCTCATAAAAATTGATAACATTAATAAAATATTTGGTAACACTTTCCTTGAAGCATGTATTTATAATGCATTATAAAAGTAGTTTTAAAGCATTGTAATGCACATTTTACATTATAACTGCATTGTTACACTACACATTTTAAATGGGTACTAATTCTCTAAAACTGCATTTAATGCCTTACATCACACATTATGAAGAATTATAATGCATTTTACCCTTTAATAACTCCTTATAATGCATTATACATACATGCTTCAAGGAAAGTGTAACCAAATATTTTTCTGTTTGTTAGTTCATGTAAAAAAAAACAATAATAATAAATATTATTATTATTGCCGTACATTAAAAATAGCTAATAATAAACTAATATAGCTTATGGTATGGTATGGTAACAAATGTAACCTTATTATAAGGTTTATTAATAGTAATGATAATTATTATAATGAAGTTCTTAAAATATGTAACCATGATTATATTAATATGAATATAAAAAATGAAGGAATGTCCCTTCTAACATGCACTTGTACTTTTACATTAAAATCCACAATCCAGATCTTGCCATCCATAAATCAATATTATTCAAACAACAAGCCTTTATTATTAATGCAACTGCACGTCCCATGTTTATAAAGACGGAAAGTACATCCATAATGTGAAGTGTTCGCTCTGCTGTGAAGATTTCTTACGTCCGACCATAAACATGTCAATACCATGACTTTAATGGACTCCAAACATCCACTTTAGCCAAAGCGCATTTGTTTGTTCACAGTTTGACTGTCCCCTCGAATTTACGACGGCCATAGCGCAACCATAAATCTTCGCAAATGCGTGAAGGCAATGTCAAATAGTTTAGTCGTATTTTTCTCCGTTCAGCCCCCATAACCTTTTGATCCATCAAAAAAAATCACGCTTTCCCTTCATTTTTCATTATGATCAACGGCTCTGTTATAAAAGGTTTTTTGAGGGTCTGCAGATGTGTAGATGTTAGATGTGTATGTGGGTTGTTTTCATAGTCTCTATAAAACACACATTAGTTAAAACCCAGTGTTTTGTTTTCTCAGACTATAGGAAAGTTATCTTAGATGTTGTGTGATTTCTGGCTTTATACTAGCCGGATATTTGTTTTAAACCATGTCTGGTGCTTTGGTGTTGGACTATGCTGTTAGTGTATTTCAGATAGATCACTAAACCTGTTTCTACCATTGGCAAGTATAAACGACTGAAGAATCATACAGAGGCAGAACAGTTTTTTCTATACATCTTCTATATAGCAGAAAAATCATCCTAATAAACCACAAAGAACCAATTTTTGTGGTAAGCCCGGCCCCAAAGTCACATTTTTGGTTAATATAAGTGCTATGTCGAGCTAACTGGGATGCTTGACCAAATATTTTGATAGCACCATCTCTGGTAACATTCACCATTGTAATTGTCTATACATGTTCAAGTGGAGTATGAGAAAGAATGTCAAGACAGTTTTTGCAGACGGATCTACAGGTTGATGGTGCTTCAATAGATTGTTGTTTTATTCTTGTGTAAATGTATTTTTAAGAAGAGAGATGGTTTAAGAGTCTGGGAAAAAAGTGAGATAGTAACGCTACTGGAAATGCAGGATGGAGATTGGTGGACGTTCTTCATGGGATCTTTATATCCCTGGCGATTACCCATAACAGAAAGCCATGAAACTTTAATGGAATAGATCTCGCACTTCCAGCTGAAGAGTTTTACGAGGGCTGTGTTAAGTATCCAATGTAGCATTCATTCCTAACCTGCAGTCAAAATCAAACTTTTTCCTTTTAACATCGACAACAGAGCATTTTATCATACGCTGCCTTATATGAAATTACATCGTAGATCAAACCAGCGTGGATCGTGCGTTATTCAAACGTCGTTGACATTTGACAAACATAGATTGCAATACGGTTCAATAATGCCGCTAATGATAAGTCTGATCGCGCAACGTTTGATGGATGATGCTTTTCTGAAACCCTGATTGATTTTTATAAGAGCTTGAGAGCACCAGCCTGGCACGATCGCAGCAGCTATTCAGAGATAACTGTCTCGACATCTCCAAATATCAAATCACTCATGGTTTCAATCTCAAACGCCAATTCCCACGAGAGCCAGAAAAGTGGCATAACGGGATTTGCTGCTCTGTTAAAGAATCGAATAACATCGGCTGCGTCTTGCATGTTCTCTCATCGTGTAGCTCATCGAATGCTGATTCAATCAAGCGTGATTGGCGCTTTTGGGTTTCACGCGCACCGCAGGGGAGGATTGGCAAGGGAAGGGTATGCTGTGGCACTGACACGATGGCACGCTGAAATTCTTTGTTCCAACCGTAGCTACGCTCAATCTTAGTGAGGCTGGCAGCTGTTATGATCAAACTCTTTTTTTGAGGAACTTATAAAGGGACATTTTACTCAAAAACTAAATTGTGAAATCATTTACACACCCCAATGTCATTCAAAGCCTGTATGTGACTCGTTCTTCAGTGGAACACCAAAGGAGATATTTTGAAAAATGTCAATGGGGTTCATTGTTGTTTGGTTTTATACATACGGGTTGGAATTGAAGTGACATTAAACAAATAATTACAGACTTTTCATTTCCTTTAATAATTTAGATGGACCGTATTCCGTAGCGTTGTTAATCACCACACAAACCACGCAAATGTGTAGGGCCCCGCAAGCTTGGGGCCCCCTAGTGGCTACAAGCGTTAAAATCATTTGACCCTTGATTTAGACACTCGGATATACGCAATGAAGCACACACATCAAAGCTGTGCTCAAAAATGAAATAAAGCAAAAGAAAAGAACTCTACTACTAATTTTACTAATATAGCAAAACAATGCTATGAAACGAAGCATGAAAAGAAAAATCTTGCACCTTTTACATCGCTTAAAGCATTCTGTATTATTCGGAATAAAACAACGGACACTTTTTCATCCCAAATCCAAGAAGGTTTATTCTTATAACAAACTGTAGAGGATTTTATGCTGTTATGAGGTTCAACGTAAAATAAATCCAGTTTATATTTGTATGTATATATGTCTCATTAATTACATGTCATCAATACTGCTATGCAATTCAACAATGTGTGGGGCGTACCGGCTGTATTATAAATACAAATTGACTAACTTAAAAATACAAATACAATGTGAAAATGAAGAATGTGAGGAGAGAACAATATTGATGCACTGAAGACGTAGTGCCATTTGTCTCGCTAAGAACCAACACGAGGCGATCAAGCGGGAAATGTTAATAGGCCTATTGACCTGACTCTGTGTGCCAGGCAAATTTACAGATCTACAGAGAGGAGCAACCATCTGAAATGGCTGATAAAATTTTCAAAGATCCATGTTTTTGTCTTAAATGAGACAAAGTTTCGTAAATGAGACATTCCTTGATATGGATCTATGTGGGAGCTTGCAAAGAAAATCAATAGGGTATGCTGACAGTACCAATTGTTTGACTCTTTTAGAAACAAAAGCTCTAAATTATGTTAGCAAGTTTCACGTAAAATTTAGAATAGCAATTAGTCCCCACACTTTAAAAATGAGGTTGTCATAAGGACGCCAAACTAATAGTGTTTCTCATGGGAACTGTACAGGAGACTTGACTCGCTGTTGTTTTTTGTTTAGCATAAGCATGTTGCTTAGCTAAAAAAATTAAGTATTCTATTTCACACAAATGTGGGGTAAAAGAGTCAATTTTAAGTTCAACTGGGCTATTTGTTATTAATAATTTTGGGTGTGAAATCTACAATCTGTAACTTTTACTTTTATTTTAAAGCTGCTTTGTGTCAATATTGAGTAGGATATATAGACATAAATACAATATAATTTACATAATTATGTCTTCAGGGTGTATGAAGACCTCAAATGTTGAAGTGTTATGTTTTTATTACCTTAAAATGAGCTAATTCTATCTACATCTATCTACCTCGGGTCTGCTTGCATTCACCATGTTGTTTTACAGAAGCCCTAAAGGGTCAAACTGCTCTACAGAGTAAATATTAGTAAATATTTTATCTCCTTCAGCAGAGAAGCGAAAATGCAACGCAACGTAGTTCTGTGTCAGCCATCAGAGTGCTTCGAAAGGGAGGGGTGAAGTGAGCCATTGATTTCAATTCGCAACCTCACCACTAGATGCCGCTTAAATCTCCACGTTGCTCCTTTAAAGTCACTGTGAACCAGAAATTGCGATCGTTTCTTACATCCGTATTTTGACTCATTTCCGAATGAAATGGAATTACTAATGTGAGAAATAGTGGGCATGGCTTTCGTCTTTCTCTGCTATTTTATTGGAAATATAAAAAATATTTTCAATTTTGAGATGGATCTGGCAGCAGAGTGACGGTTGAAGGGGAGGAGTTAACGGATGCTATGTCCAAGCTGTCTCACATACTTCTTTTAAGATGGATAGTCATTACAGGAAGAAAGTGCATTTTCAGAATTTACCTAAAGATTATGAGGACACAAGGATTTTATGACCCACATTTATAAACTAATTACAATAAACGCTGCAATATCTCATGAAAAAATAGGTAAAGTCATTTTTTATTTCACTGGGACTTATGTTAAAGTTTACATGTGTTAAAGTCAAATTATGTCAAAATGACATTAAGCATCACACCAGACCACTCAAAGGACATATCCCTATTTCAAGTTCACCATTGTGAATTGGGTGAGGAAAGTGGAGCTTTGTCCAACATTTTAGGATGGATTTTTTCACCCCGCTTATTGCACTATGCAATAGGACCTGTTCTTCCCGTGACCCTAAATAGAAATGACTAGATTTGTTGGATGGCTCTGCGGTTTCAGAGCTCTCAGATGTTGTGCACCAGTCATTGGACCTCACTAATAGGCTTCCTGATCGGGAGCACCTTTGATGTGCGCAGGTATGATAAAGACGCTAACCGCAAATGGCATCCCGAAACTGCAGCGTTCCTTTATGCGGGCGAACCTTTGTACTCGACACCTGCTGTGACTATCCAGACGGTCATCTTTAAATCAAAATCAAATGGAAGAGCCACAGAAAAACTGAGCAAATTTCGTTGTACACTGTAAAGTAGACTGACATTATCATAATAATTAATGTAATCAGACCAAGGGCTGTCGAGCACAGTCTTACACGGACATGTCATTGTGTTTTTTAGCCTGTGAGTAACAAAAAAGGAAATTTAAAAGATACCAAAGAAAATGAGAACTGTAGATTGAAATACATGTGCACTGAGAGCTGAAATAGCATTAAATTGCTCCATTAGACTGTACTGTTAAACCCAGAGCTTCTATGCTGTGTATTAAAAAATGAATAGTTCAGGGCCTAGATGCTGATTGGTCAATACATAAATAGGCAAAGGCCTATTCAGCTAGCAAAGGAGTGTAGCACAACTATAAGAAATAAAAGGACAATTTTCATTTCGAACGAACTAAGAATTATATTATCATGATTTAAGTTCTTATTGAAAATTGTTCAATTTTCCAACACTCTGAAATCTCATTTGGCTTCATGTTCAGATTCAAAAATAGCACAATGATGCATCCTTGCACCTTTGTAATAATTCTTTCATTGATAAAATAACAGCATAGAAGTATTGAAATGCAGTACATAAATTGTAAGGACCAAGAAGGCACAAAAATCACAGATGAGAGCTCTTTAATATTTCATCAGTGAGATTAAATAGAGAGCAAATGGAAACTTTCGTCAAACGTCTCAGACACAAAATGTCTCAAACGTGTCTTATGAGAGAAAGAGACAGACATCTCAAGAATGTCTTAATTAGAGTTTGAGAAGAGATATCAATAACTAATGGCTGGAATACACTACAAGACTTTTAAAATCTGAACTTTTTTTAAACTAGACATCATAAACTTGCAGATTTTTTGAAAGTTTCAGATAGAAACACACTAACTGATCAAATCCGCTGACTGGCACAGACTTTCTGCAACAAGTCCAGACTGAAAATCTGGGCAAAATCTGAGCAAAAGTCTTGTAGTTTATTCTAGTTTTAAGAAGATTTGTCAAGTCTGCAATGAAAACTCCATATTATTGAAGATCTTAATATGAATTAAATATTTCTTATCAAATTTAGCCAAATCCAGATCATTTTACCTCTACAATCATTTTACACCAATAGTCTCATTAGGTACTATGCAATTTTAGTAGAAACATCTGAAAGGAAGTTGATACTTAAATAAGACTCATCTATAAAATCATTATAAAAAAAGCTTATTTTTTAGATTATAATCGTAGGACTACTGTTGGACTTATGCAATGCATACCTTCTCACACAAAGGTTCTCAACTCTATGTAGGTGAGAGATTTCTATATACAATAATTTGTTAAAGTATTTTTTTCTAACTCCATTTTATAGCTGCAGGCTACAGCTACATTATATATAAAACATGCAGCTGCCCCTGTGCACGAAATATGACTTAAATGTAAAGTACAACATGACCCAGACGCTAAGGTGATTTCCACTGTGAACATACTACTGAGCACCCTAAAGCTAAGGCTTGCAAGCATTTTTTTGTGCAAAGCAGAATGCAGAATTCAGCACCGTTGTTTGCTACAAGACCAAATACAGATCCTTGTTGTATATATGGGTGTAAATGAGATTTCATCTGCAGTGCCGAGCTTTGACAAGCTGCAGCGTGACACACAAGACCAGGCTTCTCATTACACATTCCAAGTTGCTGTGAAGGTTCCAGATATGTTTATAGATTTTCTTACAACGTCAATCATTGTAAAAATGAACTAAAAATAAAATGTGTTATTCTTTAATGTAAATTCTATCAGGTACACTACCGTAAAAAAAGATTGACAATTATTGACAACTGTTCTAGTGGTATGATACCCCTAAATCAATTTTCTCACCAATAATACAATTATTAGTCCTAAACTATTTTATTAATTTAATAACTGTAAAAATTGATTGTTTTGCTGAATGGAAAAAGATTGCAGCCGATTGTAACTGTTATGGTGCCTCAGAAACCTAAACTCTAAAAAATGCTGGGTTATTCCCCCCCAATGATGGATCACAAATGGACGAACCCAACTGTTGGGTAATTTTACTCCAAAATCTTAAAAACGACCCATAATTTAGGGTTGAAACAACCTAAGTTGTTCAGCTGCAAAGGCTATAAGTCAAGATGATATTTTTTGCATGTATTCATATTCATGTTTAATCATCACAATACTAATTTTACATGTATTTAAGAAGAGCTGAGAAATAATTATCTTATTGAAACGCTTGGTTTTAAATCATCACAACTTTTAAAAGAAGAAAGAGATGGAAAATACATCAATACAAATATATAGTATTGGAGAAGATTCACACAGTTGTTGTGATTTTGGAAGATTTTACGTCATGTCCATTTCTGTGTACACATGTTAAAACACTACTTTGTGAATTTTTCTCCGTGCGAGCTATTATTCTGGCCGGACAAAGCTTATAAAAGTTTTAAGCTGCCATATTTATGATGCCATGGATGCCCACAATTCAGGCAGTCGGTTAGGACTCGTGCCAATGCCTTGTCATCTAATTAATATACATAAGACAAGCTGATAAACTTTAGATCCTAACTGTGAAGACAAATCAGACGTTCATCTTCAGTTTGGGTATTAAAGTCCTCATCACACAAAGCTTGTAATGGTGATTGATGAGGATAGGTGAGAACATGGAGCAATGAGACTGCAAAAGAAAAGATGTTGGGGGACACAAGGTGTTTTATATAGGCAGGGCTCTCGTACGAGTCTTCCGAGGGGAACTTTACATATGCATCTGTAACAGTCTTCTGATGCCAGAGCACAGAGAGTTCAGAGTGACGCAGAGAGAATTATTTTTAGATTGGGAATGAATATCAAATAGGTCCATCTGGAGTTTGATCAGACTTTTAAGTCAATTGATGCTTCAGCAAGCTGCATGAGGAATGTGGTGGTGTAACTTTGGGAAAGAAGAAGCAACCGATGTAAGCAAGACATACTCATACGCACATGGGTTTGTTACTGTATGTTTTTAGAGACATAGTACATTCATGAGGAACGCAATGATGTTCAAATTCATATGGTACTGCACTTATCCAAGCACAAATGTTGAATAAGTATGAAGGGTACAAAATGATTCTCCAGGTCAAAATTGACAAACTCCTAAAATCGAGCTTTTACTCTCAGTGAAAGCAATGAACATTTTTACTTTTAGGGATTTTTATTTAATATAGTATTATTTAATATATATATTTTTTCCATATCCATTAATTTCCTCTGGCAGTCGGGAGTAAAAATGTGGCTTTTCTATGCTGTTTTCAAATCGCATCTATTATTGATTTTTGTGTTCACACATACCAAGTGCCAGAAGAGTCACCAAGCTTCGTACCATCTAGTAAAAATCTATCAGATTTTTTAATATTTTTTCCCATTTCTTATTTGAGTGAATCTCATGAAATGTTGGTTTTAAGATGCCAAACATGATTTTCTTGCATCCACACATTTCCTTTTAAATAATTAAAAATCTTAATTTCAAAACCCTTACTAGTTTAACAGCATTTTTTACTTTTCTTGCTTTTAACAAAAAAGGCCTTAAAAGTTCTCATCACTGTAACCATTTAAAACTGTCAATGCCATAGCATGTTTTACAAAAAAAGCAAAGCCATGGTTAGAAAGTTTTTATTAATCAAACGTAATAAGACATCAATGAATTACATTTCAAAAGAAAATGTCATGTTTTTTTATACGGAAAACTACCTGTATCAGTAAAGAAAAAATGAAAAAAGTTGTGTACACAGCTTGACAAGAGAATGTTACGTTTTTAAGTAATCTGTTAACCTATTAGCCATTTGAAAGTTACTGGCAGATGGGTTACTTCACATTATTATTGTGTGTGCGAAAAGTCCTTTAAAAATGTTTTGGAGAATTAGAATTTCAGTCATGGACCAGTCACAAAAGACTAGTTCATCGTGACCAATCAGAGCATTTCAGAAGGAGTGACATCATAGAATCAGGAACTCAACAGCTTAGTATATGAAAAATAGGACTCCTTTAAGAAAGATCTTCTACACTCCACTGAAAAATAAGTCAAGAGTTTTTTTCCCTACAGTGATGCTGTAAAATAATAATTTTGGGTTCTTCAGAAAAAATGATATCAAAGAATTATACAACATGATTCTTACAGAATCTGCAATAGAAAACATTTGTGCAATAGAAAACTTCTGTGGATGTCCAATTTGCAGAACTTCCTGTGTTGGACGCTTTTCAATGTGACTACAACCCAAAGCTATCGAATTTGATATATTTGTCTTACAGAAATCAATCTTAATCTTTTCAATGACATCCTTATGGACTAAATTTGTTTTTTTATAGGCTTCTTATTGACTTCATTATATCACTGCTTGTCTACAAAAGCAACCGTCATGGTGAACCTGCGTTATAAAGTTGTTCAAACTCCAAAGTTCTCTGAAGTGTTTTAAAAAAAGTCATTTTATAACCTTGAAGTGCTGCAACAAAAGCATTTGTGTAGTTTGGGACCAGACCTGTCAAGAAAAAACGTGGCCGACCCTCAACTAACCTTTAAAAACCTTTCACTTCAGTGCTTTGGTGAATAGGGTCTTAATGGGCAGATTGCGAGATTACCCTCTTATTTATGTCACGGTTCTGGGTTTGAGTACCCAGAAGTTCTTTCCGATGTACGATTCAGTCACTGTGAATACACAACATCATTAACATGACAGCTTTAAATTGCTCACTCCTTTTACAGCCGTTCTACCCATGTCTCGTCCTTCTTCTGAGCCGAACAGATTACAGGCATCCTTATAAACAGGTTGTCCATTTCACTGCTGAAGCATTTAGTTTTGACAAAGTTTCATGCTTATCCCTGCCATTTTTCCCATTGAATTTCACTTTCTTAAAGAAAAGGGACTAAAAGAATTCAGGACTTGAGAGAAATGTTGAAAATTGAAAGGAAATAAAAAACTTTTTTGCGTCACTGTTGGGATGAGGTTATCATCATCTCCCCAATTAAAATCCAGACTGCAAACAAGGAATCTTTGAGAGACTTCGAACAGATGTAGTAGGAAATATATTTAAAGTTATGAAAGTGAATACTTCTTACAGGCAACATGTATCAACTTGAAGTAGTAAATCCCATTTTAATTTAGTTTCATATTTGGTTTCATCAGATTCTACGTTTGGCCTGTTTGCTCATGACTGGGATGTTTATGCTGCATTTCTTCTTCCCTAATGCTGTTTTTGCTGTCCTTGGATATAAAGATCCTTATAACTCACAGACTATTCCACTCTCGTGCTCTAAACGTTTATTTTTTTAAGTTTCTGTGGATACGTTTCTTATGCTGTAAACTTAGTTTGCCGCATTAATGAGGAACAACCTCACGCTACAATAAAGTCTACATAAAGCATATGTTCATGTACGACAGATTGTCACAACATGTGGTCTGATAATACTTTTAGATAATGGCTATATGTTAAAGCAATAGTGTGAATCTTGAAAAAAAAAGAATACTTGAAATATGTCTGAATTATGTTTTATCCCAAAATCAGGCTACTTTTTTTATTATTGTTGTTCTTGACAATTGAACTTTTTTTTTAATTCTCTTAGCCAAAGTACACAGAAATAGCTTCAATACTATAGACAATGTGAAAATCAGTATGCGAAATGAGCCGGTAAGCAAATATCTCGCATGGTCTTCTGCTTCCGCTAGGATATCTCGGTATGCATCGAATGTACAGTTTTCTTTTCCAGGAGGCCTTTAAAGTTGAGGAGCCACCAAATTCAAACCTTGTGCTTAAAAAACTGAAAGAAATGTCCTTTTTAAGTGTAAGTGATATAAGAACCAATAAATGCATACCTCATGGTTTAATACTTGTTTAAAGACACCCAAATACATCCTTTTTCACAGTTGTTATTAGTCATAAGTGAACAACCAAACAGGTCACATGATATTGAAAACAGGGCGACAATGCCATGAATGACATACTTTTTGTAACAGTAAAGAATTAGATACTTCATTTAGCTACAATACGCCATTTCACACACAGAGTGGATCCCTAGGAAGAATTTGGAGTTGTGTCATTCTCCTTAGTATCAATTTTTCAATTTATATATATTTTTTAATGTTTATATCTTTTTGATACGGAGATGTTTTATAGTGAGACTGCCTCCTGAGATGAGGAGGCAAAGATTCCTCTCATCAGGGTTTATTTAGTCCATTATAAATTGATTTCCAGGTGCATGTGGACATTTTTATTAATGCAAAACACTCCAGGCAATTTTCAGATTTTGTTTGTGTAACATGATTGAACACTGATACTATTAAATTGGCCATATTAAGCAAATACATGTTTTTCTGTGTCTTTGGTGTGTTATAAGTTGCCCATGCATGTATTAGACGCATAAAATTGTAAGTGTCGGAACCAAAGATGCATTCTCAAAAGTGAATGCTCACCCAGACCTGCCTGAAACTACTCGTGTAACCACACCCACACAAATCTACGTCATTTCGTGGTATGATTTGACTAAGACCGCCCAAATGAATACGCAAGTAAGAAGGGTGCACCTGTCAATAAAATTACTTAGGAACCTGATGTTCCAAATATGGAAAGAGGCGTTGGATTTCCGTCACACGCTTGCAGTTTTCGACCAATCACTACGCACTTGTTAACTGGCCGATCATAGCACACCTTGCTTTTCGGAGCGATTGAGCTTTGAAAAAATCTGCGCGTTTTTTAGAGGCGGGTTAAAAAGACGAATAAACATGCACGGTAAGTGGAAACTACAGCGTTTTTAACCTTAAATCGTGTATACACATTGCATTACATCTTAAACGAGCAATAATATTCCTTCTAGCCGTGTTAGCTGTTATTACTCGAGACGAAATGTTGAAGTTGAAGTCTAGCTGTGTGTGAAACTGCTGACCGGCTTACTGTTACTTACTGTTGCCATAGTTACCCATAAGGTGGGCGAAAAAGAAAATGCTGTTTCTAATATAGAAATGCCGTTATTTACAGACAGGTCACTGCAGCACATTGCAGATAATGGCTACATGAAAAATGTGCAGCAAAATTGGGAGTCTGATACTAAGTGTAAATGTTACAACCGTTATTTACAAGAGCTGGCATGCTTGTGTCCTAAATGATATTATATAATGCAGGTCAACTCACCCCACTAGAGTACAAAGCTTATGAACAACACATAGTGAATTGATGTCGCATATACTGTATATCATGCACACAGAAAACAAGCCATGAGTCTTTTGGATAGATACCAAAGCATTTGTAATTTGTAATTGGAGTGTTTTGCTAGGGTGTTGCGGGTGTTGCATGGTGACTATCTACAAGTCAAAGTAGTTTAACATCTCAACTCTACATCCAATCATTTTTAAGTAATCGTGGTGATTTCAGTAGGATAAGAACTTCCATCAGATTTATCCAATGAACTTGACTTGACCAACCAGACAAAATGTATTTTCAAAACCACTCTAAAGATATCGTTACCCTTTTAAGATTTTTGAAAAGTCGAACACATTGTTTTTATGAGGAGGGGAGACTTGGAGTGCTGTTAATGGCTCACTGTCAGAAGTATCATACACTAACATCTTTTTGTGTGTCTGTCCGCATTATTGTGAATATAGTGACAAAAATTTTTTTTTCCCCTACTAAATTTATTGCTTAATCAAGATTAAGTGTTTATTGTATTGCAGATCATTTTATTTGACTTACATAACCTGTATATGTGTCTCTTGTTTAATTTGGTTCATTGCAATTATCTTACCCTTAAATCCACATGCTAAAACATTTAGCTAATGGCTGCTTGGGTGGGGATAGTTATAAAAGTTTATTTAAAACAATTATTATGATTGTTTTATGTACTTCTCTCCATTTCTCCTTTTTTACGTGCCTAAGCAGATGAAGCATATAATAAGACACACAGCGATGTCCTTGTAGAAATGTTTGGGAAAATGATTTAACCCTTTCAGTGACAGGAATATAGTGCACGTACACACAGCCACACAGTTATAAAATTAAGTACTTATAATTATATAATAAATGCTTGTTTTTCATATTTTAAATTGTTTACTTTATTCAAAACTTTTTATTCTTTGTTCTTCAATAAATTTTTTAAATAAATTGGATAGTGTGTATCAGCAAATTTCCCCTGTTACATCTACACCCCAGCTCGCCCCACTAGTGGGGCATTCTTTGTATTTGCCTTTAACTCACATGATCTGTTATTGAGTATAACGCATCCACCTACTGTATGTTTGAATTACGGCAGAGAAATGTGGATAACTTGTTTGAGAGATCTAGCACAAACAGCCACTGAGTTACTGATGCTCAAACAAAAAGTGTAACTCTGGATACTGCCCAAATCTCACATATTTTTAGATTAAATTACATGATATATGCTAAATCATTGAAAAAGAACACCCTTGTCAAATTATCAAAATTGATTTTTAAACATCATTTAAATAAATAATCTTTTCATTGATATATAGAATGTTAGGATAGGACAATTATTGGACGAGTTACCGTACAACTAGAAAATCTGGAATCTGAGGCTGTACAAAAATCTAAATGTTGAGAAAATCAAGTTGTCTTGCAGAGGCGCTGCAGTAGGCCGTTGCAAAGAAGTGACAGAGTTGTTTTATACCTCTCTATTGGTTTACCGCTGTAATGATGTTGTGGAGATTAGATGAACCCAAAAACCGAAATTCTAAGCTTAGAATACATAGTGACCAAACTTACTGTAAGTCGGTAAGTCTCAAACAGTGGGCTAGACATTATAGCAGGGTAGGCTCCAGGCATGAGAAGGGGTGGGCTGAGCCCACCTAAACGTCTCTCTTGCCCAGCCAATGAGAATAAAAAAAGAACACCGGATATTACAGTATTCTTCTATTGGCTGAAAGCAACGCCACTCTTCACTCACATAGCGGCTTTAGTTTGTAACAGAAAAGCATGCTACATGCTATGGTGGAAGCAAAATACTGTGCAAAGGAATGTAAGGCGCACTCCAGCTTTGAGTTTATTATAAACAGCATGTAAAAGTAATTGTGCACTTAAGTCCGATTCATTTATTATAACGGGAGTTTTTGCGGTCTTATTTTGTGCTGTTAACAAACAGCTATTATTTGGTTGCATTAGGTTAGATTTTAATCTGTTGACCGTCAGTAAATAAATCTGTCTCCCTTCATCTCAAACATCCCAATTTATGCTGCAGGTGGTAGAGAAAGACTGTAAAATAGTTTAGTTTAGGCGCGCTGCGATTATTCATTGGTTTAAATGGAGTTTTTTGCGAAATTAAACAGAAGTCGGTTAGCGTTCACTTTATAGGCTTCTATTTATGTCCAGTTTACATAACCGCTTTGTTAATGCGTAAAACATCAGTTAAATCAAACGCTAAATATAAAAAGCAGTTATCAACAATAATTATTTCTGTTTTAATCTCTGTCTTCTGAATTGAATGCGTGTTTTTTATATTTATATATAAATCATTTAAATGTCTCTACTTGCACCAGTCATATATTGTAGTGTTTGTTGATTTCCAACAAAAGCAAACCTTAGCGAAAGTCAGCAACATGAAAGCCTGAGAGCATGATAATAAACTAATAAAAAAAATAAGGGTTATATCATGAAATACATTTTTTTACTTTTTCCAAACATATACAAACATTAGTTTTAAAACTAAATATGAACTTAAGTTTTTTTGCGATGTTTCTGTTTCTGTTTTAAAAACGTTTTTTCTGTTGTTTTTGACACGTTTTTTTCTCCAGTAAATTTTCTGCAAAAAAATACAACATTTTTATATGAAACTAGAGAAAAACGTTTTCAGAAATTCTCAGAAATAAACAAAAATGATAATTTTACCAAAACACATTCTTATCAGATAAAAAACTTGAAAATGGTCTCTTTTTTTGCGGCTATATACCGTATGTGGTAAATGCCCACCCAAGATATCTGCTAGCCCACCCTTTTGCACCTGGAAGGAACCGGGCCTGCTTTATAGGCATGTTTCTGGCCATTTTTGTCTGTGATTTTGCCGCATCCAATCACAAAAATAAATATTTGATATACTTATGATAGGAAATTTATACAAATATCTTCATGGAACATGATCTTTACTCAATATCCTAATTATTTTTGGAATGAAAGAAAAATTGATAATTCTACCTATTTGATGTTTTTTAGGCTATTGCCACAAATACACCTGTGTTACTTATGATTGGTTTTATGGTCCCTGGTCTCATACTGTGTTTGTGAACAACAAAAATGGGAAAAAAGTTCATTAATAAAGAAAAAACCTTTTATCATTTTAAATAATTTACCGGATATGTAACAGGAATATTTTCATAAAAAAAGAGTTTGCTGTCATAACTTGTTGCCTCTAAAGCTGCAATACTTAACCTTTTTGGTTAAAAACTGTTATTGAGTGAGTACATAAATAATTATTGTTAAAAACTGTCTCCTAACTTGACTACAATGCACAAAAAACCTGACATTTTGTTTTAAATGGCAATAGAGCTGAAAAGGTTCTGGATAGCAGCAATAAAAAAATCAATTGAGATATTTAGTTTATCGTCCACAAGGTAAACATTTTTTGGAAACGTGTAGATAACAGCACCCAACAAGCCTCACGATTTGAGGTATTATCCATGTCTATAGCATAAACGTGTGGGATGAGTTGACAGTAAATTGACCTCAGTTAAATGAAAACAGCGTCTTGGCCTCAACAAGGAACCCTTTTACCACACATGGCAAAGCATCTTCAAAATATATACATTTCTATTCCTTTCTTTCAGACATTAACCTCATGTTGTCGTGAGCTCCTTCATATGTCGTTCTGCATCACGACTTCACCGCACATCTAACCTCTCCTGCATCAGTCTACAGCTGGGTGCTTTTTATTTATGAGAAATGCGACTGGAAGACTCTGCGGTCCTTCCCCTCCCACACAAGACTCATGACTCACTCACTCCTGAGCCTGAATCGACCATCGCCAAATCCCTTCCGTTCGCTCTTGCTTGATTTTTATACAGGTGCTGATGTTGTCTTTGGGTTTTTGTGCTGGGTTGGATTTACAGAGGGAATTAGTTAAACTTTTTGTTTAATGAAAACAGATCGTATGTAGAGAAGAGAGGTGGACTGTCGGGAATGATGTCCTGGGCACTCAGACTGAAAAAAATGGCACACCCATTAAATTTTAAACGTGGACCGTATGCTTTTTAAAGAAATAGATCACCCATAAAATAAATTCTGTCATCATTCACTCTCATTTCATTCCAAACACTCATGTTGTTATTTTCTCCAGAGAACACGAAACTCTTCCGCAAACATAAGCATGTCATTATCTCCCCTGTGCAGATTCGAACAGTCACCATTGACATTTGGTGTGAATGATGTTATATCGGCGCAACACATCAACATGCTGTTTTTGAACATGATCCAGATGTTTGAAGATTAAAAGCTTCAGCACGTTGAAAAATCGGCTAATTTGATGTGTCGATACCGTCCTTAAAATTTGCGTAGATGTCATCCTAGTTAATCCCAAAAATGAAAATTCTGTCGTCATTTACTCACCCTCTTGTAATTTCATACAAAAGTTACGGTATTGCAGTGGTTGAGTTACTGACGTTCTTCTTCTGATCTTATTTAAAGGTGTTGATGTAATGTAAAAAACTGAAATGACTTTAGAAGCTAAGTTGATTGAACTGTAAAGTTTAAGGCAGCAAATGGTTTGTTGTTTTGAGATTGGTGTTTATTGGGATTTGTTAGCATTTTTAGGAGTTTGTGTTTCTTTTTAGATAGTGTTTATTAGTGTTTTTTTAGCCTTTGTTGGGGTTTGTGAGCATTTTTTGGAGTTTGTTTGGGTTAGTTGGTGTTTCTTTGGGATTGTTAGCGTTTGTTGGACTTTGTTGGTGTTTGCTAGCATTTGTCAGAGTTTGTTCAGGTATGTTGGTGTTGCTTTGGCTTTTTAGTATTTCTTTGGGTTTGTTAGCATTTGTTGAACTTTGTTGGGGTTTGTCAGAATTTGTTGGAGTTTGTTTGGGTAATTTGTTGTTTCTTTGGGATTGATAGCGTTTGTTGGGGTTTGTTAGCATTTGTTGGAGTTTGTGTGGGTTTGTTAGTATGTTTTGGACTTTGTTGGTGTTTGTTGAAGTTAGTGTGGGTTTGTTGGGGTTTGTTAGTATGTTTTGGACTTTGATGGTGTTTGTTAGCGTTTGTCGGAGTTTGTTCAGGTTTGTTGGTGTTTCTTCAGCTTTTTAGTGTTTCTTTGGTTTTATTAACATTTGTTAGCATTTGTTGGACTTTGTTGGTATTTGTTCGAGTTTGTTCGAGTTGGTTGGGGTTTGATAGTGTTTTTTGGAGTTTGCTAGCATTTGTCGGACTTTGTTGGAGTTTGTTTGCATTTGTTGGAATTTTGTTCGGGTTTGTTGGTGTTTCTTTGTTTTTTTGCGTGTTTTGTTTGTTTGGGCTTTTGGGGTTTGTTTGCGTTTGCTTGATCAGTGTGTATTAGCCTTATGTGTAATTAGCCTACAATCTCTCACTTGTGTAAATACAGATGAATGATTTTTATGACATCATTTGTCTAGAAAATTTTTTATCAGTGTCTCATATAATGTCAGGCAAACGAAACGGTAAACTAAACGCTACTGGTTATTTTAAAAGGGGGAGGAGCCAATCATTAAATTCTACCCTAACGTCCCGTTTCAGTGGGTATTGTGGATCCTTTTACCAAAGCTGTGCATTTTAAGGCAATTCAGTGGGTCTTTAACCCTCTTGTTATGTTTGGGGTCAAATGGACCCCACAGTATTTTTCCCATGCCAACAAGTACCAGAGCTTGAATGTTGTTTTTTTTTTTTTTTCTTCACTGTTTTTCTTAAGGAATATGAAGCCTATATGAGAATCAACAGCTTCTTGGGGTTTCTGCAGGGAATGCTTTCTTCAACATATTTTATTAAAACTAGCAAATAACAATTTCAATTTGAGTAATGTATTATACTGTATATTAAAATATAAACTCATTAAATCATTGCTTATATTTGCACCAAGCAGAAGGGCTATTTTTTGTTTTAAATGTAATTATAAAAATGCTAAACTAAAATATTATTAATTTGACATTATATTGATTTATTTACCTTTAATTACAAGCCAATGAAATAACATCAGAAAGCAAGGGACGTAACAAGATTTTTGAATGAGTAGCAGACCTTGAGACAGGACTTGAACTGGGTGATATGTTTGAGGGCTTTCCACAAGTCTACAGCTCCAACAAACTCATCCTGTCAGACTATGGCCCTGGACAAAAGTTTAAGGATTGTAGCTCAGAGGGGATTGTGTATGAAAACCAGTGTTGCAGCTGAAAAGGCTGGAAAAAGTCAAGAATAAAGTAACATTATCTATATGTCACCCATCACAGCTCCTTTTATACGTTCACTCGCTTTTTATTTTGCTCGTGACAGTCTGTTGACGCTTTGCGTAAACGTCCTTTCCTTCTTCCACATAAGAGCCTTATTGATTCTACTCGTGCCCGGCCTCAATACTTTGGTCAGTGCACGTGGAGGTATGTGTGATGGCAGATTGACACGTCACATGCTTACACCCTCATCTTTTATTTAGCTTCTCGCTCCTAGTGGTGTGAGAGGAAGATTTATAGGCAGCTGCGAGGGGCCCTAACCTCCTATAAAGCTGTCACATGTTGAGCTTTGATGCGGTCACAAATTTCACTGTGGCCCTTATTATTCTGACATTTGCCTTCTCACAGTCTTGGCTTTGTGCACCCATTTTCATATAAATGGTTTTTGGGCGATAGACATCGCAAGGTCATGATGAATTCTTGCTGTTGGTGGAAATGAATCGAGCCCCTTTGAAAATACACACGTACTGTTCTTGTCATGGCAGCCACACAGATGAACGGATAAGTTGCTTTGCTGGGTGACTTTTTGGTGACATGTCTAAATACTACGGTCAAGTGATTCAGTTTTTCCACACCTGTGCAGAGTTGAGATGTGTGATAGTAGATATTTTTCCCTTTGTAGAGAGTATCGGAGACATGTTGTTTGTATACAGTAACTGTATATTGTTTATAGTCGCCATGTAACTGTACTACATTGTTCATTTATATATAAACCTCATGTTCACTGAAAAAATGTGCTGTGAAGAATACTGTTACCCTGAAAGAAAGGATTTAGATCAGTCTTGCCGGCAGGGCTGGGCAGTATTTATGACACATCTATTCAAAGTACGTGTTTTAAAATAAAAAAATAGTATTTTGTGATTTGTATTTGATTGGCTTAATCAAAATGGCTTCATATTTTGTATCAAAATACGTTAGTGTTTGTAGTTTCAAAATACTACAAAATATTTTGTAAGTAGTCTACACGATGACATCATAAAAATATGGCCTCTGATTGGTGCCTACTCAGAAGTTTGCCCAAACTTGGGTTGAGAGCAGCAAGATTTCCATCTATCTATTGCATAAATTTCTTTAATTGATTTAGATTATGTTAAGTTTTGGTCCTTGTGTTAGTAGCCAAGGCTTAATATAATATACTGAGCAGCAGCCCCTTGTTAGCTTGCTACTTTCAGCATATGTCATGTTCGTGGGTTGTGCTTGGAGAAAGATAATAATTACGCATTTCATTGTCAACATAACATTCTAATGCCACTATATTAGTGTAATGGTGTAAACTTGCATAGAGCAGCAGCATTTACTGTGAGCCGCTCTGAGACACAGATGCATACGACCCCACATGAAAGATCATAGCAGACCTGCTCACGGCAGCTCGTGTGTAATCTAAACCTGTTTTATGTAACACCGATTTTTCATAATTGAAATTATACATTTAGCAAACTTTTTGAGCGCACGATAAAAGGCACGCAGTCCATTGATGTCAGTAATGCTGCTTGCATTCGAGTTATGCTCTGTGGATCATCAGGACTGATGCGCCCTCATGTCACGTTGTATTGATTTGGATCAACTTCTTATGCTCTATTGCAAAGGTTTTGCATCCTTTTGCTATTTTGTTCTCAATGGCATGTGTGATTTCACACGCAAGGGAAGATTTATGACAAAAATATAATTGTATTTAAAGCAAAACTACTCGACTAAAGCAAATAAAAACTCATTTCAGCTCCGGTTTAAAATGGGTAACCTAGAAATGTTGGAAACGTGTTCATCTTTCATTTCCAATGACTATATTATAATGTATTCTCTTGAAAAGTCTTTATTGTCATATGTGTGTTGAATATAAACTCCTTTTAGGAATTGATGAGGAATTGATTTTTGATTGGTCAATATAATTTACATTAAATCAATAGAATCCCTTTGTATCCGCAATAAATGTTGAGTAATTTTAAGTGTAAGAGTGTTTGATTTAGTTGGGTTCTTGAACTTCATTAAATAAATTTTTCTTCCAGTGCTTGAAATGGTATTTAATATAAACATTTATACTTTGAGGAAGCCTAATGAAAGGGATGTTTTAAACATGTAAATTTGTGGTTGTTTGCTTCTATAATATTAACTGTAATCAAATAGTATCTGCTTCAAATAAAGTTATAAACATTGTGTGACTGTTGAAAACTCTGAGGTTTGTAAAAGCATCCGTAACGAAGTAAACCAAAAACCTCACTGACACACTTAGGCAGAAACACTCATACAAACCTCAACAATGGTGACAACAATTGATTAAACGCAAAAACAAATACAGGTGCCATCAGTTGTCTTCTTATGAATGATGTTTGTCATTGAGTCAGTGTTGCTGATGCACAGAAGGCCTTTTGTTACAAAACACCAAGTAACTAAATTAGGATACAATTACAAGTCAATTGCAAACTGTAAAACATTAAACTTTATGTAACTTTAAAACTAACCTTCAGGAAGATCACAGCCAGGCATATGCGAATATTTGATCTGCTTGATGCATATGTCAGATTATTGCATGACTTGGGCAGTGAAAAGCTTTTGCTTTCAAACATTGTTTACTTAATCCACAGAATCAGTGTAGCTGTGAAGGAATAGATCAAATAGGCCAATTGCCAATTGTCAGAAATGTCATGCTCCCTCCCTTGTAAAAGTATTTTGTAGTATTTTTAAAATACAGTAGTTTATTTTGATGCATGGTGTGGCGGATGAATTTTAGTTTATTTTGATACACTTAAAAGTAAGGTATTTGGTATTTTATTTTAAAATACATTTTGATGTATTTTTGCCCAGCCCTGCTTGCCGGTCTCCAAAGACAGATACTACAATTTTCTCTGTTTCGGTTGTAGGTACCTATCAGTTACAATTGTTGGGACAAAACAAATAAAGTCTCAAATACATCCAGGTTGAATTATTTTTGAATCTCTTAAAATACCTTTCACCCTCACTCTCATATCCAAATTTTTGCTGTAGGTTACAAAACCACAACAGTCCATTATCAGATGTGATTTCAGAAATGTGCATTTGTAAGACTATGCAAATGATGCGGATAGTTAATGTCTCTTATGCAGAAATAGTGAACATTTTAAAGCAATGATTACGTGTTGTGCAATATTACAAAATTGAGGACTTCACAGCACCAATATTCCCGCATGAGGCCGTGCATTAATACTATCTCTTACTGGTATTTATATGATCTAGATTTTGTTATACTCTTACTTACATACTATATATGCATTTACACTGAAGTATACATCTTGTTATGCCTTCTGTATATACGTTTGCATAGGTGTTTAGCTGTGCACTCATCCCACACTTGTGCCCTATGACAACATGTATGCTAATCCAAACAACAGTCTATGTTTTTTGTTTATTTGCAAAAACAGATAACTCTGTTCTTACATTTTTTTTCTAAAGCCATGTTTTTATTATATGATCTTTGTCTCTGTTCCCGCCCTTTCGTCTCATTATTGGTTGTTAATTGGTTGTTGCACTGCACCTGTTCCCTCTTGATTTATCTCCTTATATATTGACCTTGTGTCTCTTGTCTTGTGCTGGTTCATTGTACTGTTGTGTGTGTGTGTGGCTTTCATGTGGTGAGTTCCTGTACCTAGTCTAGTCTAGTCTAGTCTAGTCTTGTTTAGTTTATTGTAGTTCTGTCTTATTTTAAATCTAGTCTCATGTTAGTCTCAGTCCTGTCTTGTTATTCTAGTCCCCTGTTTTGTTGTTACCCCATCGTGGGTATTTGTTTTGTCATTTTGTATTAAAGTCTGTTAACCTTACCTGCTGTCTGCGCTTGGGTCCTCTGTCCGTGTCTCTCCCCGGGCAGCATGACAAAATCTTACCAAAACGTATGTATATTGTATTATATTATACTGTATATATACAGTATAATATATTGAAAGAGCACATCTCAGTATGAATTGAGAATAATACGAGTGTGAAAATATTTACATGGAATATTTACTTTGTCTCTTTAAAATCGTGCTATCTAGCACCATCACCAAACTGAAGCAGCGATAGTGCAAATATTTATTTTGCAAGAATTTGCTCCAAAGAATTGACACACAAGATACTAGGTCGTGCATTTGTTCAGGTGTAAAATTCATCTCATTTATTGAGAACATGTGATTTTAATTACCTGTGAGGTGAAACACTAAAAAGCACAGCTGCTAATCATCTTTAACAGCATTTATCAAACAGATCTGTTTCCAGACACAACATGAAAATATTCTGTGTTTTGGGAATCAATTTGTTGCTTTAAAGAGGACAATGTTTATTTGGCAGAAAACATAAAGCGATATGTCATAAGGAGGCAATAAAGTGATCAAACCAAGTTACCAATTTTCCCAATGCTAGTACAGCACCTGTTGAGAGAGAGGGGGACTTTTTGTTAGTCTGTAAGATTTTACTTTAGTGAAGTCAAAAGTACTACACTGTAAAAAAACGATAAAACAACCGTAAAAATGAATACGTAAAATTCCTTCATATTATAACAGTATATTGAGCCCTATTTTAGAGTGTAGTACTTGACACCATATAAATGTATTATAATACCAAAATGTTCTTGTTGGTCATAGTAATCATAAAATATTGACTAACAAGACCGATATCATAAGTCGATATTTTAAGCCCGCTAGAGTCAAATATAAACACAAACTTTGGCTTTGTAATCCATCTCCAACAGCATTCAATCAGTATTCATGTTTTGAACATTTCTATTTAGTCTTGCCATAAGGACTTTGCTAATAATTTAAGATAGATTTGCTTTTGCATTGTTACATTAGTTTATTTTAATTTACTATCATTTACATAAACACTGCTGCTGTAGACACTAAAGAGATTTACTTCTCAGTTTTATTGCTGTTTATTTGCCTTTAAATAATTAGAGCCTAATTGGAACAACTTGAAGCCCTGTTTATTTAACTGAGAAATAATGGCTACATGCTGTTTTAATTTAATTTGTCATTATTTATGTTCATTATGAACTTTTCAAATGGAGTGCGTTCAATATAAAATTGCACAGGTAGCATCGACTGTACGTAGATATTGTGACAACTCTAACACATTGATCCAGAGTTCATGAAGTTCAATCTGTCTGAGTACGTCGTTGTATATTTCATGCTTCAGAAAGACAGATTGCATTCCGAAAAGATTGTGAAAACGGCAGGCATGGAAATCTGCAAAACTAAATCCTTTGATCTTTCTCACCGGCACCTTTTAAACGTTCTCTGCTAGACTATTTCAGGTCTTGAAATGTTGGATTAGAAATTTTGTCTTCCATGAGATCCATGTTTTGTCATTAGAAACTCCATTACGTGCTTATTTCTTCTGCTGATGTGCTGGATTAAAACTCAAAGATTTATTCAAAGTGCTGATGCACAAAGTGCCTGTTTTTGAACGCTTCTTATTGACGGCACATAAAAATTCTAACTGTGCAGAAAAAGCAAATCAAACCGTCTGACCTAAATTATTAACCCAGGTTCCAATTACACTCACTGGTCTCTCAATTTTCAGTGAGTTGTGCTGTTTGATAGGTGATTGTTTCAATATTTAGTGTGTCGTTTTATCTTAGTTACTGTGCTGTGATGCATTTGTTCAATTTCTTGCATAAGAACTGCAGTAGATAGATCTTGTGAAGTTAATAAACTTGTTTTAACATGGGAGGGACTATGATCAGTTCCTCTCTGGCACATGGCGAGATGGCTGCATGCATTCCTCAGCATCCCTCGGCTTGGTTGAATCTGTTGCCATAGCTACTCATCCAAAGAGAAGAAAACCTTCAGGGGAAATTCTTACTGTACCTGGAAATTTAACAACTGTCACTCCACCTTGTTACAGGGGCCAGACCTCAAAGCAAGAGAACAGATCTGAGATCTTTCATATACAATTTAGCAGAGTAATACTGGCTTGGAGAGAGCTGAAGCTACGATGGCTAAACCCAAACCTCAAATCACTTACTCTGACGTGATAATAGATACGGGATTGGGGGGTTCAGCCAGGGTAAAAAAAGCAAACGGCGCAGGAAATTAAACATTTCTTCCACTTTATTCATAGCAAGTCATTTTCAAAGACATGCCAAACCAATCAGCTTTCAGTATGACTTTGTGTCATTCAGTATAATGCAACAGGTACCATAGAGTTTTGACGTCAGCCTTCATAAAGGAACAAACATTTTAAATTAATTAAGATTAATTTCCATATCACTTTTTTGCAATATTGCATTATATAAGGGAGGCAAAATACAGACAAAAAATATAAAAGTAAAAAGGGAAATAAAATATACAGAATACTGCTGCGTAAAAAAATAAGAGACCATACATTTTATTTTATTTCAAACCAGCATTTCTAGATGTATTGTGGCCATTTCAGTCCAGTGTTTGTTGGATTTCAACAAAATCAAACCTCTGGACTGACAATAATAATGTAAAAGACTGACAGCATGACAAGACATATGAACTCTGATAAAAATCAAGGTTACTACAAATTGTACTGTTGTGTTGCTATAAGTGAATATGAACTTGTTTCTTTGCAGTTATTGAGGTCAGAAAGTACAGAGCCTATTTTCTCTTATCCTTAAAATTATTCTTAAAACTATCGTTTTAAGTAAACACTAAAATATTTATTTTGGTTATTGCAATTGATAGGGTTTGTAATTGAGTTTTGGTATGGGGCCTGTGGTCATTGTGCTCGTTTTGATAGGCTGGTTTTGATACACCGATCTGGGAATCATGGGTGTGGTGTACGACAAAAAAACAGGAGTGGATACGGAAAGTTTGGAAGTGCAATGGGTTTGGTTCAATTATCATTTTGAGCATTTTTTATTTGGGTTGTGGTCATCAAGCTTGTTTTAATAGACCATTGAGCTGGTTTTGTAATAAAGATCTGGCAACCCTGGGTGTGGTGTACAACCCAAAAATTAAGAATGAACCAAGAGAAAGTTTGGAGTTAGTAAGAGGAGTTTTGTTGGAATATTATTTTGGTGTTTGGGATGTGGTCACTGTCACTGGCCTTGTTTTAATAGGCTATTGAGCTGGTTTTTTAAGCAGATCTGTTAACCCTGAATGTGGTGCCCAACCAAAAAAAGAGAAATGGACACTGGTGAAAGTTTGGAAGTACAAAGAAGAGTTTGGTTCACATATACATTTTGTTTTTTTGGGAGGAGGGTTGGTCATTAAGCTTGTTTTAATAGACCATTCAGCAGGGTTTGTTATGCCGATCTGGCAAACCTGGGAGTGGTGTACAACCAAAAAACGAGGAATGAACCATAGAAAGTTTGGAGTTAGTAAGAGGAGTTTTGTTGGAGTATAATTTGAATTTTGGAGTTTGGGATGTGGTCACTGGCCTTGTTTTGATAGAGAATGCGGTAATTTGGAATTCAGCTTTGGCATCCCTGGGTTGAGGAATGAACACAGGGAATGTTTTGAACTGCAAATGAGTTTGCTACTAATAGAGGCCATCCGTTCCACATTTACCCGTCTCAAAACTTCATGTTAAAAAACCTACTGTGACTGGTTATGTTGGCCACATGACTAAGACCGGAATTAGAAGCCATGAACCAAACTGTACACCAACAGTCAAAAACCTGGCTAACTCTGCCCCTGAAACACCAGTCGCTTCCACATTAAAAGCGACAGCCCATTGCTATTACCTTTATGTAAATTTCACATCTGTCTGGTTGGAATGATTAATTGCTGCCTTAACATAAAGGGCCAGTGAACACAGGAAAACTCAGTGGGACAGCGGGCCGCTCTGTCTCCTTATGTCAGCCAGATATGAAAGGAGTAGATCTTTCTAATTGTCTGCACATAAAGTGATTGTAATAGTGCTGCAAGTTCAGCAGAGAATCATGACCAACACAATGAATCCATGCATGATGGCATATTATCGCAAGCATGTGTGTATGTTCTCCAGAGATCTTTTTCACATCGGATTGTGGCTTTTTCCAGTTATAGTACACTATTCGCATGAAGCTCGTGCAGGGTTTTCTCGTGTTGATGTAGATGCTTGATTTTGAAATATGAAAAGCGAAGGTACATGAAGATTCATGGGGTTGTCTAAGTTTGGAAAAAGACCAAATAGTCTAGTCAAGCTGGTCTAATTCTGGCCAAGTAGAGCAGTTGCAAATTATCTATTAGCGGACGCATTTGTATGTATTGCACATGACATACAATCAGATATACATCAGATGGTCAGTGAATGGACTGTCGAGGGGCCAAAATATGAGATTTCATATTTTCAATTATGCTGTTGACGTGAACTATAAGCAACCATAAAACATGACTCTTTCTATATCGTTTTGTATGGACATGATTCCCATTTTTTCCCTTATTTGGTTGGCAGATTTCCGTTTATTCCCCCAGATGATTATCATTTTTATTCAAAGTTTCATCAATTAAATTCACTGAAAGTGTATTATATGAGAGCACTGAAGTGTGGGGTTTTCCAATTATTGACTGTTGTAAATGATTGGATGTCTTTTGAAAGGCAACACCTGAATAGTTTCACAGTTTCAGCGTACATTCCTCCATTCTGATTACAGAAATGTGGCTCAATGCATTTGGATGAGAAGCGAAAGAGTCACGACACAAAAGAAAACATGGAGTATTGATCTGTGGAGGCTTTAAAGTGATAAAACACAAGTGTTTTTCTTTTTTTGCACGGACCTTGACGTTCTAAAGGCTGTCAGATTGTCAAGTATTGGTTACCTTGTGGAGACAATAAAACGGGTTGCGCAATCTGTTACGAAGGATGGATGCAGATAGCACAACATGACTTTTTTCTAAGTGGTCGGAGTATTTTTTTGTGTGTGTGATTTGAAGTAGCCACTTTAGCACTTATAGATAGCTGAATAAGGTAATCATTTTAGTGTATTGGTACATCATGAGATGAATTCATGTTATAAGACCAATGTGAGTGGTTTGTGTGTCTATGTAATTAAGAGTCATTTTGCAAATGCTATAATAAGAGGTTTCTTGAACAAGATCAAAGCGTTTATCGCAAGCTGTAAAAAATGCATGTAGCTTTTCATTAAACAATGAAGCTTTTACCTTTTTGGCTTTAGAAAGCATACTAGTTTAAATATAACAAAGCAAATGTGCTATATTTCAATTAAATATACCAACTTTTGGGTGAAATCAATGATATATTCTATTTAAATTGAGTAAATGTAAGTAAAAAAAAAATTTGGCACACAATAATTTAGTTACTTAGATTTACTCTGAGATTAGATTGATTTCACTGCTTTAGAGTTGTATTGTTTCACCAATTTTTTTAAAATCACAGTAAAACTTTTTAGAATGTAGGCTTTTTGCCGAACATCAGATGCAAAAAGCCGAAAACAGGTCTCATCCCATCCAGTTCAGATCTATTGAGAAAAAGAAACCAAAGATGAGCTTGATCAATGTTCATAGTATATGCAGATTGATTTATGAATAAAAAAAAATTATGACAAATGACCTGAAAAGCTAATATTGTCAGGGAAACTCCAGAGTCAAAAGCATGGTAAATAGATTTGATTAAGTATGTCACAGCATATACCACAGTGAAGAATTGCAAAGAGAAAAACTTTGGACCCAAGATCTGCAGTGCACGAGATCCAGGGCTAGAATGAGGGGTGAACAGGGCTAACAGGCTTGAGCGCTCCGCCACAATGATAAGGGGAAAAGGTGGCAGTTTCCAGCAGGAAAGAATGCAGTCAGAACACGAGGCACCGTTGCGTGGCGCCCACTCGTCGCAGACAGGGCCAGAGAATGCTCTGGGCAAGATTCGGAATAGGTTAAAAATACAGGACAATCCACAACGGGTTAAATCCAATGTCCACTCTGACTGAGCCCGAGAATCACTAGGCAAGATCCCAAAAATGCAAAAACAGAAAGGTAATCCACAGTGGTTAGTCCAATAATCCACTTGGCAGAGTCAGACAGATATCTCCGGAGAGCTCACAATAATCCACTTGAAATGGCACGAAAGTGTGACAAGGCTGGGTATAGCCAAAAAAAACCCTGAAGTCCTTCCAGACTGCGCAGGACATACTTGCAGAGAGAACATTGGATCTTCACTGTAAACAGGCGGACTGTTGGCATGTTGTTGGGGATCCTGAGATGGGCCGTGAGGCACCGTTGCATGACGCCCACTCGCCGCAGACAATCCGCAGGCAAAATTCCGAAAAGGTTGAATAAAAAGGCAGGGCAAATGTCCTCCGATGAAATCCACAAGACCAACAGGAGAAGCATACAAGAGAAAGTCTTTAAGACTGGCAAGGAGTTCCTCGGGAAGCGCAGTGTGGTAGACGGGCAAATCCTCCCAGAACCGTGAAGCCGACCAGCCAGGATACCAGAACCCCCAAAGAGATCCAGACACTGCAGGCAGAAAATAGGTAGACACCATGTGGCAAACACAGCTCATGAGCCTATCAAAAAGGGTGATTAACACAATTGCCAAGAACAAAATAATAAGACCGGTAGGTTGTGAGAAATATTACTGATGATCTGACAATAGACAGAGGAACAAGCGGATACAAAAAGAGAAGAGAATCAAGGGGGAAAATGAGAAACCAGAAGGGTAATGAGAAACCCAAAGCCAACCCAGGTGAGAAGAGTGAAACAATAATGAGGTAATCAGCGCAAACACTCAAGGACGGGGCAGCCACGGAGACACTCAGCACACGGTGAGCTGTCAAACCGCACCACGTGCTCGACAGGGAGCAAAACAAACAAGTGCTCAGACCCGAGACCCAACAAATACAGTATATGATGCTGTTTAAGGTTCACCCAAAAATGAAAATTCCGTAATCATTTACTCTGTTTTTCTGCTGAACAGAAAGAAAGATTTTGGGAAGAATGCTTGAAACCAATCAGATATGGGGCACTATAGACGTCCATAGTAGGGAAAAAACTATTGTGCCCCAAAACTGTTTAGTTTGCCACATTTTTTTAGATATTCTCTTTTGTGTCCAACAGAACAAAGATT
The DNA here is from genome assembly GCA_029783895.1 of Triplophysa bombifrons. Lineage (NCBI taxonomy): Eukaryota > Metazoa > Chordata > Actinopteri > Cypriniformes > Nemacheilidae > Triplophysa > Triplophysa bombifrons. The sequence continues at coordinate 2,390,130 of CM056472.1, forward strand.
TTTAGACAGTTTCCGAACAATTTGAGGGTGAATAAATGATGACCAAATTTTCATGAACTATTCCTTTAACCCTTTCTCCAACAAGCAGATGTAATGAGACACTGTTTTCTGGTTTGGTTATGACATTTGGCATGTACCCTATTTAAGCAAATTTGCCATTTTGAGGGAGTGCAGAAATGTTTGGCACACCACATCTTTGAGTTGTCCATGCAAGGAATTATATGCAACAGAAATAAAAAAGTGAAAATAAGCAAGAAAACTGTGAAAAAAATCTAAAGCATTATGTGTCAAATTTTGTCAAAACCCAATGAAAGTATGAAACCTCAATGCAGTGAAAGTAAACCAACACCATTGTTTATTTTGACTGCAAATTATAGTCGAGGTCGTCCGAATGAGCATTGACATCCTTTTATGCTTACCTTGAAATGCAACAATTCCTTTTCTGAAATAATCCTGAAATAAAAAAACCTTGATGGCGTATGCGCCCAACAAATGCGACCTCCGCAGGACACAGCCATCAAATTGAGATGTAGCTTTAGTTTGTCACACTTTAGTCTTCTGCATTATTTTAGTTTTATGCCAGGTTACATTGACAAGTTTGATCTGTCTTAACTGAAAACAACTTGCAATAACATACCCTTAAAATATATCACTGCCATTTTTTTTCTCAAGATGCATACCAGTAATGTTTTTCAAAGGCATTTTTATTAAAGCTACTTAAACTAATTCAACTAAGTCGTAGTCCTGTTTTAAGCTAAGTCTGTGAAACCGGGCCATTGTCTTATTTTTGACTATTGTAAATCTACATTACATTTTAACAGGTTTAACTGCGTTTAAAAGTGTAACTGTATGTGCCATAAAGATGGAACTGTTGTAATGTATAACAATCGTATTTATTAATACTATCGTAAATTAAAGCTTTATTTATCACAAGGATTTCATGTGAAATTTCGATAGTTCCGTTAATAAAAGCATGGCGTGAACACACCTATAATGTTAAGTGCTGCACCGTCAATTTATCATAAAAAGTACAATTTAGTAAATAAGAAATATGTGTAAAATCATTTTGTGGAAGACAAAAAATTTAAAAATACCACATTAGTGAACGTAAAATCTGATATACCTGCTGTATTTTTTTTTTTTATTCAGCAGATTAAAGCTTTGACATATTCATAAAACATAATTGACCTAAATGGATGTATTGCAATAGTATACTCTACTAAATGTATATTCTAACAATAAAAACGGTTTTAATAAAGGTTTTAATCTAGCCGGGTCTGTGTTTGGTTATAATATAACAATTCAATTTATATTTAATATATATGAATAATCATTTATATTGTTTTATTGAATATTAACTGTATTTTAAACTATTTTAAATTAAGGTCAATTGGAAGTTATCGTTTGTTTATTTTGCTGCTGATGAAACCGTCTGTATGATTAGTGACGACATTTTGGTGAGGGAGAGGCACTGGTTTTTACCAGTTTTGTTTTCAGTAAATAATAAATTTGTTTAACCGGCTTAAAATCACAAGGTAAGATGATTTTGTTAATGTAAAGATACCATGTTAAATATTACTGCTCTACCATGATTTTCATTGATTGAAATGTCTAGTCCATAACAGTTAGAGTAAAATGTGTCTTTCAGGGATGATAGTGGCCTGTTTTGAGTTGTGGTGTTTTGCCAACTCTGAATCTAACTCACTTTGTCTCATATAATCAGTAGTGCACATTTTTTCCTTGACAAACTCAGTTGCAACAAAATATGTCTGCTCTTCTTCTCCTCTCTGATTGTATGCCTCATTTCATATTTTATGTGTTGCTGAAAATGCAAATGCTGTATATTTCATGATAGTATTCATCATCACAAAAGGTTTTTCCGTTATTTCGCTTTAATCTGCCAAAACATGTCAATGTCAACTCATACATTTTTCCAGTCAAATTAAACCTCTACACAGTTGCCACTTAACCAAAGTAATTAAAAGAGAATGTACCATGACTGGATTAAGCCACAATACAACAAAATTAAGCCACAATATAACGGCCATGAGTTGCAATAAAACCCAATTAAACCAAATATTTGCTAAAATTTTTTTTAAATGCAAATAACAAAAGTGGTTTGGACATTGTATAATTCTTAATTGTTTCCAGCGAAGCCCAATTAAGAACAGCACAACATGCTTCAGTAATTTCATGGTGTTGTGCCTCCAGGCTGCTTTAGTCACCTAAATAAAATTATCCTGTCTAAGAATTTAACACAAGTTATACACACACCACGACAACAGAGGACCTTAAACACCAAGAGATTGAATTTAGAGCCAACAATGGTCAATTTTCAGAGATTGATTTTTCAGAACCTTGATTCTTTAACAATTTCCTTCTTGGTTTATTGATGCCGCAACAGCTACCTAAATGTTTTAGACATCCATGAGTTTGGATGCTTAATGATCTTCCTACGCGTCTTTGGGGCTATGACTGGTGCCTTAGGACATATGATTCATTACCCACAATGCAGTGCTGGTTGCTTGAGAGACTGGAGTAGATGCTCTCCCCCACAGCAGCTTACCATGGGTTTAATCTTGCTAGAGGACTGATCCAGAATCAAGATTTTTTCTTTATGCATTAAAGGAACTTTGTACCACACAACTGAAGCAAGCATGGATGATGATGCCTTGAGAAAATTACTCCAGGAATGCACAAGCTCTTTGATGCTACCTGCTCAGATGGCCTTATTTTGATGGAATACAAGCATTCAGGCCAGCATGGAGATATTTTTATTTTTAGTAGTTGTAACTGCGGAAATGTCAGTGTTCTTACAAACCTTGAAGAAAATGGTTTAGTTTAAAAGGCTGCATTCTGCAGAACACAAACCGAAAGGAGTCAGTTGCGCCTACATGAAAAAATGTATTGCTGTAAATTAAGTGAGCAGATAATTCAGTTAAGTCAGCACACTCGAGCTGGCAGACCAGAGTAATAAATGGCTGTTTGTATATGTCACTGCTTTAAAATGGATTTGCTTTAACGCCGTATGCATGTAAACTAAAGTAAAAGTGTGAAAAAAAATGTGAAGTATGAAAATGTGATGTTAGCCTGTGGCAAATGCAGTATTTTTTTTCAGTTGTCGCGCTGAAAAAAAATACTTTCTTACTTAGTATATTTATCTTGTTTTCCAGTATAAATGGCTAAAAATTATTAATTCAAGATACATTTCTTGATGAGCACAATGACGTGAGAAAATAAGTTTTAAAACAAATAAATGAAATTTCTGTGAATTTGTGCTTAAAACAAGCAACACAATTTGCCAATGGGGTAAGAAATATAATCTTGAGTTTAATGACTTAGAAAAGATAAATCTTACTTTTATTACCCCATTGGCAGGTTGTTTTACTTGAACAAATTTACAGAATTTTCACATTTTTGACATTTGTACTAGAAAAAAGACAAAAATATTAAGTCATTTTTGAAGTGCATTGTGCTATGGGTTTTAAGATTATGATTTAATAATATCATTTATATTATTTATTAACTCACAAAATTACATGTTCGGACACGTACACAGCTGCGTAAAAAAATAAGACCATTCCAAATTTTCAATTATTCAGCTTTTCTAGATGTTTTCTGGTCTTTTCAGTCCCTTGTCTGTTGAATTTCAACAGAAATGTGAAAGATTGACAGCACCGTAGACAAAAAAAATACATAAACAATAATTTGTATTATAAAAAAGTAAGAGGATCTTTGAGCCGTTTCTACAATTTCCATTTTCTGCAAATAAATGCTAATAGAAATAATTTTTATTTTATATTTGGTAGAAATATTGTAAGTAGTTCACAGAATTAAAAGAAAATGATAAATTTACTTTAACATATACTTATAAATAGTAAATTCAGAAAGACTGAAAACGGTGCTTTGTAAAGGTCTCTTAATTTTTCTGCAGCTGTTTATCAATAATACATTGCAGAATTTTGATGACTGTGGTCTTTATAAGCATGCTATTATATCTGTAGATAAGCAAACTTTGATGTGAATAATTTAGCATTTTCCACATTGTCATTCAAAGAAATGGGATGTCTGAGTTTGGACCTGATCAAATTTGCCATCATCAATATAACTGATATAGCTTGCAAGGCAGTAGCTCTTTCATAATATTTAAACAAATTATTCCACAGAATCATACATTAAAGAGCCAGAAAACAAATATTTCGCTTAAAACTAATTCGGAAACCATTTAAATTGAGCACATTGACAGTTCATGCAGGCTTTGTCGGTTAATACTGAGGCTTTATGTTGCACAGATACCAAGCATCCATACTAACTGTATGTCTGTTGTGCACAAGCTGCAGGGACAGAATAGAATATTTCAGCGTTGTGCTGGTGTAACCCTGTAGGTTTTAAATGTACATTTTTGTTCCTTTCAGCAGCATGCAGGAATGTTCACATCTTCATTGACATTTATGAGGACTGATAACACTATAAATACAAATCACTTTCGCTTCAAGAACTAAGTAAAGAAAATGAAAATTATCCAAATGCAACACCAAATGTGCGATCGAAGATCCAATTCATAGTGTATATATTTAATTAAAGCAGTAACTGGGATCTAGAGAAGTGTCTTGAGCTCACACGTTACATAAGAAAGTTTCCTGGAGGGGAAATAAAAGTCGTGCTACATAGTTTGGGATATATTAGAGGAGACGTGCAACAGATGTAGTCGTGAAGCATCTGCAGTATGTCTTGAAATGATTAAAACTTTGACAAAGAAGAGGCTGTCTGGTGCTTCACCTCATCTGGGCCTTGTTTACCCTAAAACTGGCATGACACCTGCCATGGGCACATATCCAAACAAAAACAAAATGTCAACCTGTACCACAACATCAAACATCTAGTACGGTCTATTTCTGTACATAACTATACAGTTATTAAATTATTTTATTTTTTATAATTATTGTTATAAAAATAATAATTAATTTAATTATGATTATTGATTATTTTATGTCTCTGACTAAAAGACATTTCAAAATTTCAAAATAGATTTCCGGACGTTTTTGAAATGACGCTTCCCACTATTGATGACTTGTCAAACTTATGTTTTGACTGTTATACAGAAAGGGGTCCATTTTATATATTGTGATATTGTGGGGGCCATCAAAGCTTTGTTGAAATTATCCAAAATTCTGCCATGGTCCAAGCTGATGTTCAAGTCCTCTAACATGTGGCACGGTTATGCTTTGGGTGACGCAAGTTTGAATCCTGTCTCGGGGTCCTTTCCCATTAAAAAAATCATAAATCTTTAAAAAAAATCTGTTGTTGATTATTATGAATTGGTACAAAATGATCGCACAAAAACGTGCAATCATTAGCCCTGACCCCTGACCCCGCCCCGTCACAGCAGCATTACAGTAAAACTTACAAATGAGATCATGCAAATTCATATATATAGTTAGTTACCTCGTCAAATAGTTACATTTTACAAGGGTATTTTTAAGCAAATCATATAAAAATACAACACGGTATCACACCAAAGTGTGTAATGACGTTTCACCTCAGGATGTGTGTCAGTGTCATGCTTTGCCTAGAAGAGGCATGAAAATGACAACGTTCCTTGCAAGACACTCGAGAGCCAATGCCAAAACGACTTTGTGACACCGGCGGCAATTTTTGTAGGTCTGTTCTTTGGCCTCGGAAAGCTTGGAATAATTGCTCTATTTGAATTAACTGCATATACAGCCATAACTGCCTGTTATGCATTGCGATTTATATTGTAAAACATAAGTTACAAACTTTTAGGTTTAGGAATGGGGTGCAGTCGGGTTACATGCTCAAATACGCCTTAAATGTGAATATGAAACAATAAATGTACACAAAATACAATATCTGGATATATTTAAAACTATTACACCCCAATATAATAAAAAAGATGGTATTGTTAACGTTACCGTTGTGTGCATCGAGGAAATTATCGCCCCCTGCTGGTACTCTACGTTCATACATGCGTGTCATTTTCATGCCTAGAAGCGGCAAATCGTGAGATTGAAACACAACTTCGAGTGGACCGGTGTGTCTATTACACGCTGTGGCGTGATATTTGATTGAAACACATAGTTTCATAATATTAATAACTATAAAAAGTAGCTATTAATGCACCATGGTACCCACAATGCTTTTTTTATACAAAAATTCCATACAAGAGTCCGATTTGAACCGCCACATGAAATGGTCCCCCTGCAAGCACTCTTCCTGGGTCATGAAGCATAAAAATAGAGACAGTCATAACCTAACAATGCATGAAAATAATATCTGGGGAGTTAGTCGTCTCCCTTCGCATATCTGCACAATTGTGATGGATTTCAGCATCGTGGCAATAAAGCATCAACAAGTGTGTGTGAGGCTGGAAGCAACTGCCTGGCCCGAAGGCGCTTGGAGCGCAGAACTTGCGCTACTCAATCACACTGCGTGCAGCTGGGCTTGGCAGCGGTCGGGATAACTGTGGATATTGGATCTGGTCCATATTGCGGGGAGATTTCTGGATATGGTGGAGGAGGGAGATTGCAGGGTCACAGGTGTTTAGAGGGTGGTATGGAATCGCCGCTGTGTCTATTGAGGTCTCAGCCCTTGGGTGTAGTGTGTAGGATACAGTAGAGCTGGATTTGGGATAGTTCACCCAAAAATGTATGTAGCTTGCCACATGTCATTCCTGTCTTTATTTTCTGTCTTCCATGAAGCACGAAAGATTTCAATTTCCAGTGTATTACAGATATGCTTTACATATTACACGACATGTCTTTCTAAAGTCATTTTGGGGCCGGGTGCAACATTTCCAGAAATGTCCAGGTGACAATTACAGAATTTAAACAGTAAATACGTATTTGTTTTATCTATTAAATAATGATCTGCCAATTTAATCAAAGACCAAAAAAAATGCATGTACTACACTATTATTATATTACTTGAAGAATAGCCCAACCAGAATATTTGATTTCCCTGTAGTCCAGCCATCCTTTTAGCCAGGGATGAATTACTGACCGGGCCAGTGCCCAGGGGCCCTTGACTACCATGAGCCCCGGGCTTTAAGGTTGCGCCATCCAGTTTGGTACAGAGAACCCAACAACAATGAAGCAAATGTGTATCTATATTTAATATATGGGTTCCATAGCCTATACAAGTCCTCTGTGGATAACTTGTAAAAAAATGAAATGATCAACAAATTATGGCATCATATTTTTTATGTTACTTTAACTTATTAAATTTAATGTAACTTATTAAAAGAATCATATTTATTAAATTATAGCACATTTTAATAGCATTTTCTGAAACTGAGGGAGGCCCCAGGACCCTTTGAAGTCATAATGAGTCCCTACTTGTACCAGGCCTGAACTCTACTGGTTTTCATAAGTGAGGTTTGAAACCTTCAGCGGAAGGGACCATTTTCTATTAAGGATGACTTACATCAATTGTAATGAAATTTTGGTAAGTAAATTATGAATTTGAACTGTCTGTTGTTTTTTTTACTCTGATGCTTAGATGTTAGCATTTTGTCAATTGCTTTTCATTAAGGTTGGTTGCATTATTTTCATGACAGTTAAGCACAGTCCCCCATAATCTGGTAACGAAATAGATCATACTACATACAAATGAGATCAAATGAATGAGTCTACTTGTAAAATAGTTAAAGCGGATTTAACTCAGACAGTTTTTGAGTAGACTAGAGTAGTACTACATACTTTGTATCTTCAAAGAGTCTTTAGTTGGATCACATTTATAAAAGACAGATAGAACTGTACGATTATTTCCGAATGCATGGGGGGCGGGACCACAACATGACCACACAATACATCATCCCATAACTGTTGATTCAATAAAAGTTTGTGTTATTTAACTTATTTACATACACGGCGATTGCCCAAAAACATACAATATGACTCAGTTTCACTTACCGCGTGCGATTCATATCCGGCATCTTTTAGCTCAGGGACCGCTCCATCTATCACATTTACATTTAATCATTTAGCAGACACTTTATCCAAAGGAATTTACAGATGAGGGAAACAATGGAAGCAAAAAGCATAAGTACAATAAAGAACTGGTCTACAATAGCCTACCACAGTATACAGAGCTAAGTTTTTTTTTTTGAAAGAGTAGAAGAGATAGTTTCAAACGATCTGCAAATCCAGAGTTATATCCACTGTTTATATAACATTCATCACCTAAATGCAGTGAACTAACAAACACGAAACGAAATGAACGAAGGAGCATATTGATGGGCGTGCTCTTTCTCTCGCTGGTTGACTTGTGGGCGTGCTTTTCCGTGAGAATTGTTGAATCAGGGACTAAGAAAATTTAAAAAAGAAAAAAAATCTGAAACTTATACGAACGCTGGGGGAGTGTATTGAGCACAGAAATTCTACGTCATACGTCCAACTTATTTTTGACCATGTCAAGCATGAGAATCCAGAAGTCAGAATGCATAAAACACTGTGGCTCCCCCCCTTTAAGAAATCCGAGATCGTGTTGGCAATACCTTATGAAAATGCCTGTTTTAATATCAAATTATTGAATCTTTAATGGACTTAAAAATAAGCTCTGTTATTTTTAAGTGAAATATTGAGTATTTATTTTGATCGTGCAGTCAAACGTGACCTTGAGGCGTCTCATTGATAGGTGTCATGAGAGACACCGTACAGGCAGAAATCGCCGCTGTTGAAATGAAACTTCGAAGCGTTTTGTTCACCAGTCTGATCCCCGCCAAGTGAATCAAAAGCCCATTAGCCATCGGTCAGAAGTTGAATGAGTTCCTTTGTTCAGTCAGCAGATTTCTGGGGATGAAATGCCACAACCGAAGCTTGTCTGTTCAGCATTAATGGATCATGATGAGGTAACACACAGATCCAACCGGGTTTCACCGCTATCCACACCGGACCGTCAGACAAACACAGTTCAGCGAACATCCCCTAAAAACCCTGCACCCATAAATATGGATGAACGACATGGATAGGAGTTTGGCTGAGGTTTAACCGTTATATTTCTAAAATGCTTCTACCTCACATTATCTTTCCGAAAAAATCGTTCCATTAGGCTTAAACGTGCAAGATTTTAGTTTTAATCAAACGCAGCGCCACAGAATTGTCAAGATAAAGAAAAGCCAAAGATAATGAGATTTCAGGAGATGGTTTGCATAAATACACCACTGCGTTTCAACCTCGGATAAGAGGCGTTAATTGGAACGAGAAGCGAGCCATTATGATAACATACCTCCCTTTCACTCCCAACGCTTCCCATGGGATCGGTATGGGTGAGCTCGCTGATATTTCACCCAAGCTTGCTCAGTCCCACGGCTTTCATATTAACAGGGGGCGCATTATAAAATGCGAGGAATCAAGATGTGGAGATGCTTGTGTGCCCGTCTGAGTTTGATAGATGCTCGGCAACCTTCTGAAGTGATTGCGTGTTGGTTCCTAGAGTTGTGAAAAGATAACACATCATTGCCCGGACAAGATAAACAGCACTGGAAAAACATTCTCAGATGCTTCTTATATATTTATACTTTATTTACCTAAATATGATCTTTATTTTTCTACTCGAGAAAAACTGTCATCTACATCTCAGATAACTTGGCGGTGAATAAATAGACAGGAAAGTAAAATTCTGGGGTGAACTATCGCTTTAACAGGAAATAAATCAGTGTTAAGACGTCAGCGGACCAGCAAAGACTGATCAAAGATTCAGCTCTCGTCCGGATGTACACATGATTACGCACCACTGTGGTGTGATGCATCAGCGCCTTATAAATGCATGACCCTGATGGAAGTGTCTCTTTTAAAGCGTGTTTAATTTCGCATCTGTGAAATCGCAGCAGCGAATTTTCGTTCCTCGTTTGTTAGCGCTGCCAGGTTTAATTGCTGACCTTTCTTTTATTCAGTTCAACTATTTAAACAGGAATTAGAAAGATCGGCCTTGAATAAATTATAACGTGTCGTCTGTTTCCACTTTACAAACAAGCTTTTTATGTCAGAGTTGGATATTAAACGCAATGTTCTCGCCATTTTGTCTCCAGGCCTTTTTAATTAATGGTGTTTATCACCATAAAGTGTAACTTTGCTTATTATTTTACTTTGTGTTGTTACAATGTTGATAGATGCAAAATGAGTCATCCGGCAAACTGGGAGCTTTCGGCAACATCTGGCAGACTTTTGCAGTCAAATAAAGAAGCATTTCTCAGTACAGATTTACTTTTACAAATTGACTTCTATTGTTGTCATTGTAACCAATGTTGGATGGAAAGTGCCAAAGCTGTACCTTATTAAACAGTTATTTTGGATTGGTTGTATTTTTATGTTCTATAATCTACACACAAGGCATAAATAAACTTGGTTGTGATGACTAATGAAGTAATGACTTGACATGATGTTTTTTTTTCATATTTTTCATGCTTAAATGATCCAGATCATCAAACACATTTTAATATTACACTAAGAAAGCCAGAGTAAATATGAAATGCAGTTTTTCAATGAGGGTTTTATTTATTGAGGGAAATTACAATACAAACATTTCTGACCCTATGTGAAAAAATAATTGCCCCCTAAACCTAATAAACTACCTGCGAAAGCTCGCAATGAGTCTTTCACATCGCTGTGGAGGAATTTTGACCCACCCTTCTTTGCAGAATGGTTTTAATTCAGCCACATTGGAGGTTCTTCGAGCATGAACAGCATTTTTAAGCTCCTGCCATAGCATTTCAATTAGATTTAAGTCCGGACCTTGACCTTTATTTTGGCCGCTCCAAAACCTTTATTTTGATATTTTAGTCATTCAGAGGTGGAATTGCTGGTGTGCTTTGGATCATTGTCCTGCTGCCTAACCGAAGTTTGTTTAAGCTTGTGGTCACAAACCGCTGGCCGGATATTCTCTTTCTGGATTTTCTGTTAGAGCTCGTCCAGTCGTCCAGGTCCTTAAATTGCAAAGCAGCCCCAGACCATCACACTACCTCCACCGTGTTTGACTGTTAGTATGATGTTCTTTTTTTAAAATGCTCTGTTAGTTTTATGCCAGATGTAACAGGACACACACCTTCCAAAAAATTCAACCTATGTCTCATCAGTCCACCGAATATTTGCCCAAAACATTTGGGGATCATCAGGATGTTTGTTAGCAAATGTGAGACGAGCCTTCATGTTTTTTTGGTCAGCAGTGGTTTTTGCCTTGGAAATCTCCCATGGATGCCATTTTTGCACGGTCTCTTTCTTATTGTAGAATCATGAACACTGACCTTAACTGAAGCAAGAGAGGCTTGCAGTTCTTTAGATGTTTTTCTGGGATCTTTTATGCCTTCCTGTACGAGTCGTCGTTGTGCTCTTGGAGTAATTTTTTAGGCCGGCCACTCCTTGGATGGTTTACCACTGTTCCAACCTTTCTCCATTTGTGGATAATGGCTCTCACTGTGGTTCGTTGGAGTCCCAAAGCCTTTGAAATGCCTTTGTAACACTTTCTAGACTGGTACATTTCAATGACTTTGTTTCTCATCTGTTCTTGAATTTATTTAGATCGCGGCATGAAGTCCTGCTTTTTGAGGTCTTTTAGACTACTTCAGTTTGTCATACAGGTTCTACTTAAGTGATTTCTTGATTCAACCCGTTCTCACTCTCGGCTCGTCACATATTGACACTCTGTCAGCGCCCCACGGCGTTACTTTTAAACGCACAGGGTACCCCTTTTGCTAAATGCTCAAGACCGAGACGCGTGTGTAGCGATTTTAGCTGCATGTTAAAATAAGGATGAGTTTAACTCACCAAATGATTCTCCACCAGATCTATCAAGATCAAACATATATGAAATGAGTTATTTAAAACGTCAATTTCAGTAAAGGAATTAGTTTAGCTCAAAGGCAAATATGTATAATAATCGTCATTACACATACATATTTTACAATTCTGATTAGCAATATAGTGATACAAATCCCATATGTATTCGTCCAGCAAATACCTCAATGATTTTATACACTAACGTTATCTCATGAGTATAAGTAACGTGACTTTACCAAACAGAATTAAGAGCAGAGGTAGCATAGATCGAAACACAGTTTAAGTGACCAAGTTTGTGAGCGTGAACAAAGAGAACCCATCACAAATGCCTTTATAGGTTTTTATTAAACTCTACTCTACATGGTAAACAAAATTACGACAAACAAATACATGAAACACAAGCGCGCTAGGATGCGCAGAGAGAGAGAGAGAGAGAGAGAGAGAGAGAGAGAGAGAGAGTGAGAGGGCATGGCCGCGAGGCAGCTAAAACATGTCTGAAAACCAATAAAACCATCTTTAACGAAGAGGCACGCTCTTAACGCAGCTAATCTATATTTAGAAACGGATACTTGCAATCTCGTTGTGGACCAGTATCCGTATGCGCGTGGATGGAAATCTTGAATGGTTTCAGAATGCAGTCCTGTTGAAACGCTGAGTTTGGGTTCTGAGTCCAAAGTTCCATGGCCTAAACGGACTCCCCAGAGGGGAGCCCCAAGCGGGGGTGTCCGTTGGAGTGTTCTTCTCGTCCTCTTTCTTTTCCCTTCCGATTCCAAAAGTCAACTTCAAACCTGGTTCGGTGATGGTGTTTTAAATGCATACCTGCCGTGCCCCCAGATGGTCTGCAGGCCAATGACGTGAAAGTGATAACTGGGCCAGAGAAAGTCCCTTTGTTTCTCATGGCCCCTCATTTGCATGGCTCTGACAGTATGGTCAGTTTGCATTTAATACCTAAACTTAGTTATGGACAAAGTATGATGCATGCTATGTTTTTATAACAAAGCTCATCATACAGGGAATTCAAAGATGTGTTGTTACATATGAAACATGCAAGGCATTGAACTGTGAACGTATGAATACGTCAAATGAACCCTGAATCAAAACTTGCATATCTAACAGTTACAGAGTATATAAAATAGCACGAGCGCTAACACACAACCTAGACATTTAGATAGATTTACAGAAAGGATAGTTTAAGCACATAAGTTCCTATTGTCAGAGAAGTTTCTCTGGTTAGCCTCAGATGTTAAGTTAGAGATGAGACACAGACTTAATCACTTATGCTTTGAAGCCTATGAGTCGTAAATATCCAGCAGGGAAACCAAATGGTCATCACACTATCTTTGAGAGTTTAAACCCTAAAACCAGTCCCCATGGAGCCAGGCCTGCTATGGTCTTTCAAGATGTTATCTTGAAACCAAGACAAAAGGGAGTGAGAGGTTGAATGGCTTTCTCACCCTGATCCAGTCACTACACGTGCAATTGTTAGAATTTCATAATTATTTATTGTTTTAATATGTTGTAGCACCTAACCCCAACCTCACCCTAACCACTTCTCAGCCATATAGAACACAACACGCGAATAAAGAACAGTGAGAGGTATTTATTGCACAAACTGACCAAAAGCATCACAAAATATTACAAACAACTTTTTGCACCAAAGTCGTACGATAACTGTACATGAAGATGCCGTGCGTGTCCTTGAATGCATGAAGTCGGCACCCATTCAAATGATAAACCGGAACAGCTAGATTCAGTCAATGGCGGGTACCAATACCATTTCACGTTCAAACCCAACGAAATGACGTGATCTGTCATGAGACACGGGAGAGCCAATGGCATCAAAGCTGACGTAACTTCCTCTGGCGGCAATTTTTGAACGTCTTACTTAACTGGATGTGAGTACGGTACGGTGGACGGTGATCGCTTTTGCATCTGTTCCTCATTCAAATCGATCATTTCGCGTTGGTACCCTTGGATTATCAGTATTTTTGAACGATATTGTGACTGGTTGTATTATGTGTTTTATATTACGATAAATAAACTGTTACATTACTTGCTCAAACTGTCTCCATACCGTCATGTAAACGCAATTAAACTTAAATGAAACCCCAAAACATCGTCATTGCAAATTATATCTAATATACATTTTTATAAAGACGGTAAAATTTGCGTGGCCTTCACTTCGAAAAACGACGGCAAAGGCGTACCCTGCGCGTTCAAGAGTGACACCGAAGGGCGTTAGACAGAGCATTAATATGTGACGAGTCGGGAGTGAGAATGTGTTTTTTTTTATTCAACAGGTCTGGCAGTATTTAGGCTAGTGAAATTTAACTCAGTTATTCAACTCATCACAGTTAATTCATGATTAAGGGTCAGAAATTGGATAGTTTTTTCCCTTAATAATTGAAACCATCATTTAAGAACGACATTTTGTATTTACTCTGGTATTCTTTGAGTAATATAAAGATTAATTAATATTAAGTTCAAACATTTTTCACAATATCAACTGCAATCGACATTTTTGCATCACTAAATTTTTTATCCACTAAAAAACATCAATGTTTATTCTTACCTTTGCACAAATATGGTATTTAAAAAAAGGGTTGTTTTTTAAATATAGCAGGATTTGCAGGCCTTATTTTGTCTGCCCCGAGAGGACATTCTGATGTGATTTATCTTTTTCTCTTCATTTTTCTCATGTGAAATTATGATATAGGAATCCTGACATAACAAATGTCTAGGCCAGGAAATGAATAAAATAATTTATCGTGGGAGATAGCCGGACCTGTCAAACATTGATTCCATGTAATAAACCTATCTTTAGTCAGAGCACAGAGGATTCAGAGTGATAAAATAAAGATAGATCTCAAAATATCCATCACAGCAGTTCTGAATTTTTCACATCAGAGCTTGGTTCACTGGGTTGGTGTTAGTTTTTTTTTGTAAGTGACCTGTGACAGCTTGTTGTTGCATCATGTTGTATTACAATGCAGAGGTTATGGTGTGTACTCTTAGGGATCATATGGGGACGGGGTTGTAAACATTCTGTTTATGCATGTGTCCGCAAAAATTGCCTTTGGAGAGCAGCTTGCATTCTTTGCATGTCTTTCAGTGCATTCACAGCATGCGGAGATGAGTGTCAATTTGATTCGGTTATAAATCCAAATGAAGATATTCTTCGAAACCACCGCTTTTGAGTTCTAATTACCTAATAACCAAATAACTTTCTTAGAAATCCTAGAATCACCACTCAGCTTGGAAAATTTCATAATATAGGAATTCAATTATTAATACATCATAAACATATCCAGTTATAATACACATATCTCATGAGGCTTTGCATTTTGAATTGGGGTCCATTCAGACACACTCATCAAGATAATCGATAATGCAGGTCATTGCATAATTCATTTGTTTTCCATCGCTTGTAAACACCCCGAATAAAGCCGATCAATTTAATGAACTGATTATCAGGTCAAACTCGAAAGCGAAATGTGTAATTTACGATAATGCCACCTAATGGCCAATTTGTGTGTTTATTTACGTTTACCGCCTATTAAACTAGCAACTCCTGATATAAAACTTGATAGCACAGACATCAGACTCAAGATTGACGTTTGAATTAAGTTTAATGGAAGTTGTGGAGATGATGATATAAAATGCTTTACATAGACTTTAAAGTGGTAGTTAAAAAAAATGTCATCATTTACTCACCCTCTTGTCATTTCAATCCTGTATGACTTTCTTTTTTCCGCAGAACACAAAAGAAGATATTTGGAAGAATGTTGCTAACTAGCTCCCCTTTACTTGCATTGGTTTTGTGTTCAACAAAAGAAGTGAATGGGGGCCAGTGCTGTTCGGTAAACAACTTTCTTCAACATTTCTTCTATTGTATTCTGCGGAAGAAAGAAAGTTATAGAGGTTTAGAATGCCAAGAGGTTGAGTAAATGATGACAGATTGTTTGTTTTTGGTTGAACTATCTCTCTAACAAAAAGGTTAAGGTGGAAAAATGTGGGGCGGGACTTAATTTTATCATCTGCAGCTGACTGAATTCTTTAAGTGGTTTCCATATGAGAGAATTTAGGAATTGTAGGCCTTGAAAAATAAGAGGACTCGCTGGCGTAGTTTCAGGGACAGAGCAAGTTATTGCATTTTGATTAAACGTTTGTCCGTTTAATCTTGTGCTTACTTGAAATAACATGCACCAATGAATTGGAGCAGTAAGACCAGACATGTGTGTTCAAGAAGTAAACAGGGTCCGTTGTGGTTTCATGACTTTAAATAACACATACTTTATTATTTATATTATGTATTTTTGGGGGGTTATTTTTGGTCAGAAAACACAAGAAAAGTGCTGGCACATAAAATTGGCTGTGATGATTTATGGATTACTGCGATGGGTTGGCACTCCATCCAGGGTCTATCCTGCCTTGATGCCCGATGACTCCTGAGATAGGCGCAGGCTCCCCGTGACCCGAGGTAGTTCGGATAAAGCGGTAGAAAATGGATGGATGGATTTATGGATTAACTGGAACTCGAACTGGAATTAAAATACTGTGAAAAATACTCAAATAGGAAAAATAACCAAATGAAATGTTCGGAATTGTTGTCTACCCGAACAAACATCTCAAAACATCAAATCGAACATTTGAACCTTCTTAAAAAAAAGTTAAAGATTTCCACACAGCCCACATGAATTGTCAAGTGTCTCAAAGGTGTAATATAATAAAATGTATGAAATTAAATGCCGTTTTAGTGGAAGAAAGACTTACAAATCAGAAGCGGTACAGAATAATCTGCCTTTGGTTTCTGCTCTTAATACCCTAAATGAATTTCAACCAGCACTTGCAAACCACACGCTGTGCGAATTCATGAAGAGCGTGCTTATTAAATCTTAAACATTACGCTTACTGACGTTTGATCCTGACACTGCGAAGATGTTTCATTTTTATAACGTCGTGTAGCCGTCTGACCACAAAATAACTTTCAGCTTGGGAGCAACAACTCGCCAGATTTATATACTGGCTGCAATTCTAAATATGGAGATGTGCGAACAACCCTCACAAAAGATTCTCTCATGAAGTAAAACATCTCTCACACACTACAAAACATCTTGTTTTGTGTGTCTTTAAGACGGTAACTTGTCTGCATCAACATGCCTCAGCTCATGCATTTAAATCACATTTGCGATTTGTTACGCTTGTGTCACCTGGTCTAACCCAGCATCAAGGTGTCCATTAAATGTGATTGAACTTCTACTCAAGCATAAAGAAATTTGTACTGTTGTGACTTATTTATTTACATATTACTCTTCTTAACAGATCATCTAAAGTGACTTAAAACTGTAAGTAGGCAAGTAGGCAACGGCAAAATAAAATGATTAAGTATATAAACAAAAAGACCTGAAACCAAAATTTTAAAGTACACACTTTTTCCCTTTAACACACACAAAAAAAGGAGACTTTTACATTTTTAAAAGAAAATTAAAGTGAATGATGCTTGCGAATGCAAAATTGTCCACTTGCCATGTCAGGCTGGTTGGCTTTTGCTCTGGGGTTGATAAGAATAGAGGTTGCTTTGGTTTTCTGAGTTGTTGTGTACCAGCCCAATAGGCACGTCTCACACAGTGTTTGAGATTGACCGTATTTCAAATTGTCCTGTTTGCTGGATCTTGAATATCGTCAATAGAATATAGCCTGTAGCTACAGTAAAGCTAAAAGTAAATAACATCACGGCATGCATAAAACAGAACATTTCAAAATGCACTGTCAGAAATAAAGGTCAAGAAATGTACCCAAGTGGTATCCTTTAAAAATGTCCTATGTACCATTTAGGTAAATATACAGAATGTGTATATTTAGTATATACCAGTATGTACAATTGAAGTACTAACCATGCACCATTTTTTCGGACAGTATGTAGCTATTTAATAAACATATCCAGTTTAGCAAACTAGAAGTATTTTTTTCTAAAGTCTCATTTACCAAAGTTGTTTTAACAAAATGATGATATAGTAGTTGAATAAATTGTCTTGATATAGCTCGAATCTTAGAAAAAATTGCCACTACATATAGTTATGAATTCCAGTAAGATCAGGTTGGGTGAACCTACATTAAACAGTAAAGGTAGTTTGCTTCGGCAAATATTACAGCAATACTTGGCATTTGCTTACTATACAGTACACAATATTGGACAATGTTATAAAATAAAACAACGAATGTCAACTTCAGCATTACTACACACAGAGTTTGTTTGTTTTTAGTTTACTGAAGTTGCAAAATGGGTTTCAGAAATCCACTGTAGGACTGAGAAGTGAGTAATATTTCAAATAAATATAAGCAAAGGCGGTTTCATAACAGTGAAGAATTGTTCCTGTTTCCATGGGAGATTAGACTCACATAATAAAAGTGTCAGACCACTTTAAATCACGACTACATTGTGCCTATATGATGTGTGTCTCCCGAAAGAGGTGCTTATATATTTATTTTCTTCCCTACAGCTTTTCACATGCACAGCTAATAATCTGTTTTAATATACAGCGTGAACAGACGACAGAAATGTGAGAGGTTTTTTAATGGTCTCAGGAAATAAAAAGGAATAAAAGCAGTTTAGGCAAAGGTGAGAAAAGGTATGCGTGTGTGAAAGAGAGCCACAGAGAGAGAGAATATAAAAATAAAAATGGAAAGACTATTATGACACCTGCAGAATTTTGCTTAATACATTTATATATAGCCGAAGGTGTTGAACTTAACAATCACTGCAATTTTGTGGCAAAAATGAAGATGTCGAATTTTGTGAATGAGTTCTCCCTACTTTGTATTATCTCTCTGTATCTGTTTCCAATTTAGGTAAAGTGGATACAATCTGGGACTTTAGTTGAGAATTGGTAAAGCCTATTGTTCTGGTTCTTATCCAAAATGTGTCATGTTATCAATCTCTAGAAAATATATACAAGGCAGTAAATTACAGTACATAAGGTGTAAAACTTAATTTTAAGGGCAGAGAAGAAGCTCCAATGTCATGTTTCTGAGCACTTACACTATGAAGCCAGCATATCTTTGGCAACAGATGATCACAAAATATGCCATTTGAAAAGATAAATAGATTTTTCTTGCAAAGTAAACAAGATGAACCAAGCAGAGTTTTCCATAAGGAACACATTACGTCCAAATTTTAAAAACCTAACGTACTAAACTGGATAGCTGAATTATTTGAAACAAGCAGGTGCATTTCATTTAATTTTAACAAAAATATGTGTCAATGTGTCAGATGGTAAATGGAGTTTCAGGCATCTTTTGTAAGGACTGCTTTGGCAACAAAAATCCTAGGAGAATGAATGCAGTATTTAATTTCTCGTGGACAAAACTGTTTGGCCTTGAGGATCTCAAATATGTGCGAGTCTGTGCTGTCAAAGCTGTGAATTTCTTCAAGGTTTGACCAGTGGACCCACATCTGTTGTTTATAATGAAACAGACAGTAAACATCACATGCTGATGTTGAATGTTTGTCACGGGAAAGGTTACGAGGCTTTATGAACTACACTTTAAAGACCAGATGTTCTGCATGAGCAGGTTCATCCCTTGGCAGGTCTGTCTGATAATCCAGGAACACAGACAAAATTAATCAATTTGGCTGATCTCACATTTTCATCGCAAGGCTTTTCTTTGCTTATCTTTGACGCTTAACATCCCCACTAAAGGAAAAGAACATTTCTGTCTCCTGAATTCAACATTGCATTTAATGTATGTAGATGCTAGTTTTCAAAGGTAGTCAGGAACAAGGATACTTTCATTTTGTCTTGATGTACAAGGAAATAGCTAAAGATCTTAATTGTGCTGAACAGAACATTGTGGAGGTGTCACCCAATGATCTTCTGATTTCAGAGTTCATTGATTCAATGGCAGGTTGAATTCCCTCGTCTCTCCTTAACAGCTGTGCATTTTTAATGCACCTGCTTCTTCCGACCTTTAATAGAACCTTGAATTTCTCTGCTTCGACCGCAATTGAAGGCGAGTGCTGATATTATACATGAACCAAATGAGAGTTTCCTTGACATTCGAACGTATCGCATTGTCTACAATTCAACCCTTCAATTGAAACGATGCAAGCAATTAACCATATGTGGCACCTTCCAGATGTGACCCTTGTTATCATGAAATGGTGGCTTGTTTTAGGATCAATTGTGTTTACTTGCGTTTCATTGATTTTGCCAGGATAGCAGAATGTGACTCATTAGGGATGTGTGGGGATTGGGAATCTCCACACTGACCAACCGATGCAGTAAAGGAGTCACTGTGAGGAATGGAAATTAATCTGGTGAGGAACCTTCAAAGCTCTGGCCTGCATTTAGTCTGTTCATAAATACTCTCTGGAGAACACTCACTGTCTCTTCATGTCCAAACAACTGGTAATGTTACATTTAACGAACAAGACTAGCATAGATGACCTCCTGTAGCTCATATAGTAGAGCTTGGTGCTAGGAACTTTGCAAAGACTGATAAATGGCATGACAATGTCTCCAAGATGCTTGAAGAAACCTACTTGAAAAACCATGTGCAAGTGTACCTAGGATAAATCTGCTTTAACCATATTGATTTGATTGAAATTAATTTACAAATAAAATCAATTGATGAAATTCATTTTTAAAGCATCCACACCTAAAACTTGTAACTTGTGGAAGAGTGTAACAAGCGCCTTCCTAAAGACACACTACAACAAAAGATACTTTCCACGCTGGAATGATTTGAGGAATCATCTGTGTTTGTAGCTCTCCCCATAAGTAATCACATTTCATATGTTTGGAACATGACCGATAGTATTAGGATGAATAACCTTGCAGTTTCAACCCTACATACACTGGGTAACTACATGCTGGGGTATTTTCAATCCAGACATGGGTCAAAAAGTGATAAACTCAACCGTTGGGCAATAAATTAATTTTATGGCGTGTTATGATTTAAGCCATTGTTGGTTCAAATATAAGCATATTTTGGGTTAATTTAACCAGTGGTTGGGTTCGTCCCCTTTTGGCCCAGTGCTGGGTTAAAAATAACAAATAATTTATTACAGTGCAGATGACTTATTAAGGGGTGTTTTTAACGGGCCTTTGTAAGTCCTCTCCTGTACAGGAATAATCAAAGACAGTCTGTGACCACTCAAGAGAACGTTAACTGTGAATCTGCAGCCATAGTTGTATGAATGAATGATTACATGCTGTTGTATAAACTTAAAAAATGCTTGATTGTTTCATCCCATGGTTGGTTCAATTATGGACAATCCCAACTGTTGGGTTAAATTAACTATGAACAAATTCATAGGGGTGTAACTTTCAGATTTTTCCTATGGGTGATGATTAACTAAATTATTGACTGTTCCAAGATGGCGAACGCATAGACATGACTGAAGTGGTGGATAGTGGAAACCATCTATGGTTTCAACCCTCTGGTTTATGTTCTTCTTTGCGTTGATTAACATTGATGTGATGTTTTCCATGTATGCACTAAACCAAACAAACACACTTTAAATACACTTAGTTGCTGTGTTCTCTCTGCACAGATGGACATTTTATTACAGCATTAAAACTGTACCCATCACTGAGAGACATATAGTAAAAATGCAACTTTCATTGCGATAGTACTGATTGTTTTTCAACATTCTTATGGTCCATCGTACTACATTCAAACCTCTAGAACACAGAAAACAGCTGGATGTGTAAGAGGACCCGAGGGAAGCCCGCAGTTCTATGTCTGGCTGGTCCAAATGGTGGTTCAGAAATCTGTGTTGATAATTGTTTGGTTTGACCCTTAGGAAATAAATCTCTCAATTCATGTATGAGTTCATTTCAGTTGTTTGTTCACTGACAGGAGTGAGATTAAAAGGAGCGCAATTGGGGACGTTTGCTGACTTTTGTTGGAAATTAGTAATCTCATCTATGTCTACTCTAGTTTCAGAGAACTCAACAATGTCTTAAACTTAAAAGCCATCAACCTCCTAAATTTAGAGGTTTCAATATGAAATATTGAAATCTTCTATAGTATGTCTCAGATGTTAATTCCCTGTGACAAATAAAAGTGCAACAATTCTTAATACAAAGTTGATATTTAAACAAGACTGAAAACTTTATCAAGTATCCGAGCAATGCAGTTTTCATCATCAGTATCATGGTCATTCATTCTATTGGCCGCGGGTGATTGTTAGGCGTTTTTTTATGCTGGTGAACAGACGGGATAAAAACCAGACACTGTATGAGGCTCTATGGACACAGCAGATGGGTTATGTGGTGCATTGCTGCAGATACAGCCTTCATGTTTATAGCAGAAGTCTTCTACAGTGCTACTTAGAAAGCACTGGGGGTGGAATTATTCAAGCTGTATTCATCCTTCTCAAAAGCTGTTCGGCGCGTGACCTATCCTAAAACAAAATGGATGAAATTGCCTTTAAAGCCACTTTAATCAATTTTAATTTTAAACAGCCACCTCTTAATGCACCAGATAGCTTATGTATATCATAAATGTCTTGGGCAGTCTTAATATTCATTACAATGGACCACCCTGCTGAAAAACAACAGCAACCATCACAGCAATCCTAATGATTTAATGGTTATAATAGGAATTGTATTGGTTTTAATAGAAACTATAATAGTCTCTGTGGGTCTCTATTGGTAATGTTTTGGGTTTAATTGGTGTGATGTTGATTTGGTGAATGGGAACCAATAATAATAATTAATAATAATTTTTTTAATGTATATAGCGCTTTTCTGGGCCATCAAAGCGCTTAACATGAAAGGGGGAATCTCCTCAAGCACTACCAATGTGCAGCATCTACCTGGATGATGCGACTGCAGCCATATTGCGCCAGAACGCCCACCACACACCAGCTTGTTGGTTGAGAAGAGACAGAGTGACCAAGCCGATTGGTACGTATGGGGATGGTTAGAAGACCATGATGTATAGAGGCGAATGGGCGAATTTGGCCAGGATGTCAGGGTTACACCCCTACTCTTATTCCAAGGACATCCTGGGATTTTTAATGACCACAGAGAGTCCGGACCTCGGTTTAATGTCTCATCCGAAGGACGGGGCTTTTTGACAGTATAGTGTCCGCGTCACTATACTGGGGAATTAGAACCCACACAGAACACAAGATGAGCACCCCCTGCTGGCATTACTAACACCTCTTAATAGAACACAATTAAATCTTACTGGAATAAGACCCAAAACACACTACCTTACATAAATGTATTCTGTTATGGTTCATAATGAAAGGAATCAACCCTTACAATGGGGTCAACATGAGGGTGACATGTGCCCTTCCGGCAGTTAGGTGAATGAGAATGCAAACAGAAGACTTTCTCTAGATGTGTAAAACTACGATAAGCGGAATAATTCTGACCCGTGTGAAATATTCATAAGCACTTGACATTATAATTGAATGGCCTTTGATTACTTTTGCAGTGACTGTAGGTCAGCTAGGGTGTTATGTAGCGTAGGTAAACTGATATAAAGTACACCTGGACTATAATGCAAAGCGACAGAATAATCTGCAATACTTTCTGCACATAGAAAAAGGTTTTGACCTGGTTTTACAGGCAAGGCTTAAAACTATTCCCAGACTAAAATGAAAGTTTGAGCTTTCTTTAAATATTTCTTTATCATTGTTTCGTCTCAATATTCCCACAAGTAATATTTTTTATCTAAGGCATTTAATTTAAAGCGACTTAAATATCCTATTTTAAAAAATGTATAGTCCTGGCTTCTGTAAGAGCCTACACATGAGAACGCATGTTGGAACTAATTAAAGTTTTCTTTGATTAAAAAATACATTAAAAAAATACGGGTCTCAAAGGATAACGAAAAATCTAATCAGACTCTTTATAAAAAATAATAAATTACTTTCCCTACATAAATTATAAAAAAACACCAAAGAAATATGTATTCTAGAGTCTTAGACCTTTCCAATGATACATAGTTTGTCATGATTCGATTAGAAATTACATGCGCAATATTGATGCAAACTTAGGTGTCCCGTATACGGAACGGGTGACAGTTAACAAGCTACGCTAAGATTTGTCTGTGAAACCGGGGCATAATTTCCTTAGCCGTTGATGTTTGAGAGATTAGCCATAGGTGAAGATGTTCATATACAGATCATAGAAACAGTTTCTATGTGTTTTACCTAAAGTAACTGTAATAAAAATACACACCAAAACTTCAAGCTGATTCAATTATAACATTCACAATGCTCCACTGAATGTGTACTCATTCATGGTTTCCCTGTTAAGGACAGACTTTTGTATTATTCCGCCGGTTTAAACACTTTTTTGTTTGACTCAGATATTATCAAAGCTGGTTGGTGTATCTTAACGTTGACATGCATCTTATTTAAGATATTTTTAAGAAAACTAGTGCAGAAAAACGAGAAACACTTTCAAGGTTGTAGAAAAAGTGAAGAGAAAAACTATGTATTGTATTTTAGGTTGGATTCTTACGTGGAGGTTGGTGCCACATATATTGTCTTGCACGAAATTGTAAAGGTAAATATTAGACACATTGGAATTACCGTTTTCTGGTGGTAAATGGCATTTTGTTGTAAAGCGTGTAATTACATCGTCGTAAAAATCTTCCATCACTTCATTTGTGAAAGCATTTTAACACCAGTAAATGATGTCCGGTAACAAACTGTACAAACTGTCTGTTTTAATCAACTTTACTTCACCATTGCATTTACACATTTATTTCATAGCAACTTTCATGTGAACTCATGATATTGGTTTTATCAGTGTCATGGCAACAGAAACACCATGTGCAGTTTCTTGGTTCTGTAACATTTCACAGGACCATATAGAGGTGAATTAATGTGCAGGGAGATCGTACCGTACGTCCGGGTTTACCCGCGGCGGTGTTGGTTTCATGAGGTGTGTCTTGGTGTCCCCGTAATCATTTTCAAATGTTTTCTGGTATGAGCTGTTAGGCTCATTGACTTTTATCTTTGAAATGAAAAATCCTCCATTTCCTTCTAGATGCCGATTCTGGGACCATTCACAGAGAAGGGAAATTCGTTCTTTGCCTTTGCAAGTTTATTTGCTGACAAATCAAATAACAGTGCATCTTGTTGCCATGACGATCATTGACACGCTCGCGTCTGCTCTCTGTCCGCCCCTCAGAGTGGCTTCTGGAGATAAAAATGAAAATATGTTTCTAATGATGAGCGTTATAAAGCATATCGATTTCTTTGACAACACGTGAGGAAAAATTTTTTTTTTGCACAGTAAAACAGTTACATTACTCTGATAAGAGTGCAGAAATAACGTTCACCTGTAACCAAGTCCATTTTCTGAGGACTTTATGACACGGCACAGATAATGACAGAGGGGGCTGGTGAATGGTGTACATAGTGTCACAATTCTATTTGCTAATGAGACCACAGCAGATGTTGGAGACAATGAAGCAAAAACAGCTGTGTGCCAGCTGACCCGAAACAGAGGGCTGTAGAGACAAGCGCCAATGCAAAAATAGACATGTCGAGCAATTACATATGGATAGTCTTGGTCACCATGCCATTATGGGGAACTGTCAGAGTTCTTTAGTGCAGTACAGCCCATATTTCTAATTCAATGTGCTTATTAAAAGTTTTAAAGAAGTGGTGCGACCAAATACAGATTGAGGGATTGCTGGAAACACAATTGAAGCTTTTGCAACACTTAAGGGTGCAATCAGTATTTTCTTTTAAAACAAAAATAATGGCAAGTAAAAGGGGTGAAAAGGGGATGCCACAACATGCCCATATTGACAATAACCATTTGACTGAATGCATTATTTGTTCATTAGAAAAAGGCTTTCCATGTAAAATGAAAAATAAACTGAATTTTACTGTCTCGTACAGATTTTTTAATGTATTTTTGAAATACGGTGAATAAATTTAAAACTAAAAGATGCCGCAAATTTTGCTACGCCCTACTGCCAGAGAATTTCAGTATCTTTAACAAGAGTTTTTGTTACAGTTTGCTTTTGAAATACAGTCAAAAATAGTACATTTACAGATTTTTTTTCATTTATATCATATATCTTTATATCCTGTAATTTTACAGGAAAAAAACTAATATATGACTTTATTATTTTGTCAATCAAGACAACAGATCATTTCAGGTTTGTTTACACATAAAAAAATTGTGGGCTTTGGGAACGTTTTATCGGACCTTATTATGTTATTTTATGTAACGTGGATAAAAAATGATAGCAACTAGTAAAAAGCTAAGGTTCTAACATATCGAGAGATGTCATTTACTATATGTTTTGTGCCCCATGATTAATAGATTTGATGATGCAATATTGGACCCACCCAAGGGTCCGTATGAGTGGGACAGTTGAGAGGGTTAAACTTGTTTGATATTTTGCTATGTCAACTCCACAATTTTATGTCAAAATTGCATTATACTTTATGGTTTAGCATTGCCTTGTCTGTGACTATGACCCAATTCTGGATTGTTTCTGTCTTTCAAATGCTCTACAGGTCAGTGGGCCTCAAGGAGTTGCATCTCTGTTTAGGAGTATGTGGTCTAAAGTGTGATACATCAACAAGATAAACACCTTAGTGAATTAAAGCTGTTTTCGACACCTTGTTTTGTTTTGTCAGCTTTAAAATCTCTTCACCCATTGTCATAAGAGTTTCCTATCAATAGACAAACAGTCATCGGCTCAGTGCTGTCACATTGAGTAGGTGTCTGCAGTGCTGAACAGGATGAGTTCAGACAGAATCTCACACCTCAAAATCCACATGATGTGGTATTCTGTTATGTGCATAAAAGAAAAGAATGAAGCCGTGGAGTTGAAATGACCCATTGGGAATAGACTGGATTCGCGAAAAGTGGCCGTCCTAGACCGCAGGACCTATAGTATCTTACTCCACAAAACTTCTCAAAGGTGAACGCTGCTTATATTTTAGAAGTCAGAAGTCATCATCATTTGCTATTGCTGTAACTTTCATTAAATTAAATTTCATTAAATTTCATCTTTTTCTATCATACACTGAAAAATTGTTCTCAGTAAAAGAAGCAACCTGTATGAAGTCAATTCCGATTTCACGGTAACTTTAACTTTTAACTTTTTTCCCTGTTTACTGGACAGCTGACGCTGTTTGCCCTTTCACCATTTTATGATTAATTGCTTTCTGTAGATGCGTTCTTGGCTCGTTTCTTCTTCTTAAAACATCCGAGACACAATTTCACAGTCTTCTAACCATCTGAAAGCAGATAAAACTCCCCAAGCCTTTTAAAGTTTTACAGCAGTTCAGAGTTCACTGTAGAAGTTTGCAGTTGCACAGTTTAGTCATAAAGATGTTCAACTCCATTTTATTTATACAGTATAGTGTTTTTCACAATGATTAATTTCAAGCAGCTATACAGTAAAAAAGACAAAAATAAACGAAAGTTAGTGTTAGTATAAAATAACAAGGGTCTATATTTGCTCTTGATGTCAGCAGCTAGCTTTAATGAGACAAAAAAACAAATAACTTGCATATGTAATGTATTTTATTTCTCCAGTCTGGTGGAAGTGACTGGTGCTTTCTATTATTATTTTGTAGACTGTTCATGTAAATTATATTGTATGTTGTACTTGGTTGGTTTAATTCTTAGTAAATATCCATTTGCATTAAGGAGAAGGGGTGTTAAATACCCCTGAATCTCTTTAACAGCGGCCCTCCAGTGGGTTATTGTATTACTAAACAAGGGCAACAGCAATATATAAAGAAAAAACATTGTGTATGCAATTTGAAATAATAATCATCATCATCAATGCAGTGCGTTAATGCATAAATGTAACTGTTGATTGTTTTCGGTTACAATCAGTGTTCGAATTGAGGGGGAAATGTGGGGCGATCCCGGACCTCCTATAAGCATGAAGGCACCTCCCATAAGGTCTAAAATAATGAACTGGGGGGTTACCTGGTTTTTCGTTAAAACTAGACTTCTAAAAACCTAAAGCACAATGATCATGCTAAAACAAAACACTATGTCCGTTATTCGTCCAAATTTCATGTACATGTACTGACAGAGATGTCGCAAGAGACACTGGCAGCATGGGGATCCTTGTCATATTGAAAGCGGTTCTTCATCTACAAAGTTATAGTATCTCACATTCTCAAACCAGATGCGACTGATCCACTAGAGGGACATAGGTGGTGGAAAAAATATGAAAGGGAGTGAAAATGTTTCAAAGCTTTTTCTCGCCACGAGAACATTGCGTTCCTTGGCAAAACCTTTGTGTTCCCCTACAAATAGTTTTTGCTTCCCTTAAAACACATTCTAATTACCGGAGAGATTGTTTTGCGCCTCCTTGCAAAGTTTAGTTTGCTTTGACAAGATGACTACCCTTCTGCTCTCGCCCAAAGGAATGACATCATTATTTTTTATTCTGCATTGGTTCATATGGATTATTTTCAGATACTTGTTCTACATTATGAGGGGATTAATCGTGTTTAAAATGCTGATACAGTAACTGGCAGCTTTTTGGCAGCGCTGTACAGACAGCCACTATTGACTTTGAC
This sequence comes from Triplophysa bombifrons, assembly GCA_029783895.1. Classification (NCBI taxonomy): domain Eukaryota; kingdom Metazoa; phylum Chordata; class Actinopteri; order Cypriniformes; family Nemacheilidae; genus Triplophysa; species Triplophysa bombifrons. The sequence continues at coordinate 2,418,465 of CM056472.1, forward strand.
GCATCCCCTACTGCTCTCATTTCAAGGAATTGCATATTTTATATCCTGCGTTTGTTAATATGGATCTCTTTAATGGATAATCAACATTTTTAGGACATTTATTAAGTGTAATGTGGTCAAATTACTGTGATCCAAACCATCATGTTGATGCATATAATGGCACCTTCGTCAATTTATTTATTTTCCATATTTACGGGCTGGTTATGGGACCCCCAAGAGCTTTGGCAATGCTTTCCAACACTGGTTACAACATAGCATTTTATTTGAATAATATAAAAATGCAATTTGTCAGTATTGCTTGAAGCATAATATAGCAATAAGGGACCCAAAGATACGCAACAAATAAATAATTGATTCACATAAATATATGCAAAAGTAAAATAATAATTAAATTAAACAATTATTTTCCCAGGTTGTGCAGTTTATTGGAATGCATAAACAGTGTTTTTTACTGTACTGTTGCCAAACAACTGTTCTAAACTTCAGCGAAAATGAGGAATTAAGCTGTACCAAACCTCACAACTGTATCATAATTTAATTTACTTTATCATAAATCATAAGTTTATTAGTAATGTGGAAAACATTAACTTATATTTTATTTATTAAGGTCTAAAACTTCTTCTTCTGAACTTTTAAAATTGCTAAGGAACAAAGAAATTTCAGGTTGCTTTACGTTCTTTTCTTAATGTGGGTTTCATTTTTTCATTTCATGAAATTTGCTCAATTTATAAATCATTATTATAAGCTTACTGTTGTGAATCTCACGCCTGGGCCACACATACTCCGTGTGCAGTACGTGTGCGGTCTGTATTTTTTTTACGTTCACATGTTAACGGATTAGATCATTCACACAGCGCGCGTATGCATTGCGTTGCGTCAGTGCAGCGATCGTTTATGCATCGAGTCATAAGCACGGAGGTGATGGCACACGTATCATGCCCAAAAAGAACACAAATTGACATAGAAATGGAATAATTTCACCAAAAATGTATATAAATTATGTTTACTACCTTTTTTATTTAACCTTTTTAAGCAATAAAAACAAAACAAGAGTTTTAAAAACAATAAATCGGATTAACATGTTGTGTCGTACAAATATACTACAGTGTTTTATTTTATGGGGAAGGTGCATGCAGATAGAGACAATCAGGTGACAAGCATGTGGTAATATGATCCATGTTGACTTCTGCACTGGTTCATAGAGTGAAGTGAACCCAAAGTCTGCACCGCGTTCTTCTCCGCAACCTTCTTAGCAACAGATAAACGCGATAGCCTTTCTTTTATCAACAACTCGCACTAAACAAAAGAAAGAATCACAATGACGAAAATAGCGTTTCATAAACCTTTTATTTTTCAAATAATCTTCCAAACATTGGGAAGTTACTGAACCATTGTTGACTGAATCCCACCGAAGACGCGGACCGCTTGCACGCAAACATAAAGTAGTATGTGTGGAAACACAATGGTGCATTTTATTTCAAACAAAAAAGTTACAGGTTGTCGCTTTTTATTAGAGCTTAAATATTACTCAAGAATAGATTTTCTTTATAGGCCTACTATATTACCAATGCGTTTTAAAAACAGACTTAGATTTTTATGCAGAGTATAAAAAATAGCAGAAGCCTTTTCTTATAACAGTGGCTGTTTAATAGCATCACTAAACGTATAAGCTTGTCGCAATCCTCTGTAATTAGAGCAGCCGCGTTCATTTCCTTCCTGTCTGCTTACAGATCTCGCTCATTACCTCCCAAAACGTAATTGCTTTGCCAGTAAACATCTTCAGCAGAAAGTCCCAAACCCCAGAGCACCCCGGTGATACTTGTAGTCCAACCAAGATCAATTGGAGAATAGAGACAGAGGGTGGAGAGAGGAGCACCTAGACATTAGAAAGATGGCACTGGAGAAGAAAAGCAATCATGGTTTGGTGATGTATTACAACTGACCTTTTGTCCTTTAAGAGAGGGACTGCAGTGATTTGAGTACTGTACTCCAACACATGCTGTCTCTGAGTCTCACTCCCTTTATCCTCTGAATAGTCAACATGCTTTAATGAGTAGTTTACCAACAAAAATATCAAATCGTTATTTGCTCATTTTAATCAACACCATTTCTTTTGTGCGGTGCTTTCTTTGGCTGAGGTATGCAGGAAGTTTTATGTCTCATTTTGTTTTATAATTACAGATCAATTTTTTACAGGAAAGCCGCATTGAATATTTCAAGACTTTCTTATTGTCTTGTTTCATTTAATTAAATTGCATTTTTACTTTACTTTACTTTATTCAGATTTGTAAAATTATTCAGACCATTGGAGCCCGTACTTACTGTTAATACAATATAACAGCCAACGTAACATTAAACAGCAGCAATAAAAGATTAAATAGAAATGATTGATAAATAGAATCAATTAGAATATAATAAGATGTATGTATTAGTCAAGGTTTGTGAATCTGTATAATTAAGGATAAATGTGATTAAAAAAATATGACACACAATATTGGAAATATATATATTTGATTGTATTCAGAATAAATAGTATGTAAATTAGAACACATTGAAATTTTAGACCATGTTTGAAATCAAATGTGTAAAGAATGAAAATGAATTATAAATATAACTACGTTTTCAATTATAACAATCATTTACAATCAATTATGACAAATTATGCAAAAGTTTGAGAATGTCATTTAATTTTTGCATTGAAGAAGTGTGTGAAAATAAAAATAATGTTTACAATGTTTTTTTATCCACCGCCAACTGTTATTGAAAATACATTAAGTAAAACAAAACATATAACAGAATTCTCTTGTGAATAATATACACCGCTGGACATTGTTAGTAAACAAAATAAATAGCCCATTTAGAGAGTGTGGAAATTGTATCTAATGGAGTTACACATGTCACAGGAAACACTGGTATAAAAACTGTCTTTAGATAATTGCCATGATCACCCACTATAGCGGCGAGACGGCAATCTTGTTACTGTTATCACAATCAATTATGAAAGTCTGGCTTATTGCGACAGCAAGTTTAACATAATTTCCTTCTCAGCCCCTGCCATTTTTTCTTTCCTCTGGATGAATATTACACTTGACATTTACAGTTTTCATCCCGAGACATCGGCAACGCATTAAAAAAAAGCATTTTATTTTTGCCTCCACAGGCTAAATGTGTGTTGAAACTGGCCTCTTGAAACTGAATGAGTTACACTCATCAACACAATTCCTGGCTCCCTCTCTTTCCAGGAAAACAGTGAAAAGGCAGAACAGAGCCTCTGGCAGATGCATTGTTAAATACATATTGCATTGCTATAGAGATAAGGAGACACCAAGGGTATTTAGAAAATCATCGCTTTTCACTGAGGCCTGAAATTAAATTGAGGAACCAAAAAGAGACGGAAGCAGTTGGATTGGAGAAAAAAGTACCACAAAATTGGAGCATAGTATCAGTTCGCCTGTACTCTCTTGAGGAATGAGCGTCCATCTGGAATCCAGAACTGCTCCTTAGGATTCTGTCTGTTTTACATTTCCAAGAGCCATGGCCATTTTATACTCCCATGAAACCGGGACTTTAATTAGGAAATATGCTGACCTATATCCATATGTTGTGTATGCTGCTGCATGATATTACCAATTCAGAATAATCATCATAGAGTATATATAAATCTAAAATCTGGAAAAAAAAATTACTATCACATACTGTGACTAGGCTCGGCCAGTATGATGAGATCAAAAACTGGTAGACATTTTGATGTGGTATACAATGGTAATGCTATAGCCAATGTCAGATATTGAAAACAAAAAGTTTGAAATATTTTATTTTATTATTCTTCTAGAAAACACTTTAAATTGAACAAATTCTATGTTTTTGTCAAAAATGTATATTTTTACAGAGTTGACATTTTCACATCTTTAACTCCAAATGGCATGTCTAAAAGCCCAATATGAGAGATTCTGAGAGATTCACTGTAATATCACAAAAACAGATTTTATAATAATCGAAATAATTAGCAAACGGAATGCATTTGTATTAGTAAAAGCTTAATCTAGTGTGTGATATTTAAAAACTTTTTTTGAAAAATTATAAAGAATATATTATGTAAAATGGGCAATTCTGTCTGAACTAAAAGTACATTAATAACTACGGTCACTTTAAAGTAAAGCTGTTGAGGGCCAATAAATTCTTATAATGTAAGTAAAATGACTTTATATTTTGTAGAATTCAGCTAAACTATTAAAATTTTACATATTCTGTCTAATAATTTTTTTTTTTTAATTCAATTACATTTATCTTTATCTTTTTACATATCATTCCAGTTCTTGCTGTGGTGCTGATTACACTATTTTTCTATTTCTCAAAACTGACCAGCTGACTGCACACAATCCTTACTAATGCATCACTTTTACCAAGTTATAGTGCCATATAAAGAATGCTGAAACCGAACAATTCCTAATAGTTTGTCAGAGCAGAGGTCCGCCCCGCCCCTCTGATGGATAGCAGGTGCTGTTTCAGCACAAGTAAAGAAGACCATCATTTGATCCTTGAACATCAGCCCTAAAGTTCAATCACTGAATCCATCAGTGGATATAAAGAGACATGTGACATTTGTTCTGGAACAAGCTAAAAGACAGAATTACACCAAAGAACCCATCATGTGACACAGTCGGGAATTTTCCAAACAGATCTGTTGGACCTCCAGATGAAGTAGTTGATGCAAACACACAAAACCATGTTTGATTTTTATGAGGTCTGTAATAAATGCATGTCATCTTATGTAATATTTTCGCAAACACATATACAGAAATGGGAAAACAAACCACAGCCTGCAGATTTTATATAAACTGATGTTACAGAACGTGCAAACCGCATTCAGAAAACTGACATTCCACTTCACACTAACTACAACTCCTGTGCTTTCTCCAACACGAATTAAGCCTCAGGCTTGAACGTGAAGCATTTTTCAGAGTCACCATTGATCAAAATAATTTAGTCTGGGATAAAACCTAATTTGTTGTTAAGGAAGCCGGCAGTAACTTTTAAAAAAGTAATGTAAGAAAGTTGTGGAGCAGAGAGGAGGTTCAATCCAAGATTGTTCGCAGTCAAATATGCTCTGAGGAGAATTTAATGAGGGCTACGGTGATAAAAAAAAATCCAATTAAACTCTCACAAAGCCTTATAGGAAACTTCCAATATTTTTACTTAGTCATTCAGTTGTTTTACTACTGTCTTGAGAGTAGCAGAGGTTTACATTCATGTGAAATAATATTACTTTGACACTGTTGTTTCATATGCTGACATTGCTGATCCTAGAAGTCTGGGGGCCCTAAGCAAACGTTTGTGGGGGCCTTGTCATAGTTAAATTTAGGTAAACATAACTGTAAACTATAAAAAATAATAAATCTATTAACACCGCTGTCAAGGAAAACGTTAACATGCAAATGCGTTTTTTTTTACTACTAACCCAATGAGTGATTTACAAAAATAAAACATGATAGATATTGTTTACTCAAGAAAGGTAACCGTGCGAAAACACAATAATTCTCTAAGTGATGACACAAAAATTACATATTATCATGTGCAAATGAAATATAGTGGATTGCAGTGGTGTGCATTATAGCTGAGTCTCACATGAACACTGTACCATTGGTTTTGTGACTAAGGCATTCAGTTTAAGTGTTATTTAAGTTAAAAACTGTATATGATTTTGTAGCCTTTGTAACTTTTGAGACGGTCCCTAAATTCAGACTATCGAACTCCCAAATTCAAAAGAACTTAATGCCAGTGGATACTAATACTGAATTTGTAAATCTGTTCTTGCATAATAATGCCAAACTAAATAAAACTATGAAATTAGTACAAAAACACATGCCGCCTTATTCTTTTGCTTGGCGTAGTTGGCGTTTTTTCTGCTGCAGGCGGATAGCTCCGTTTTAAAGCGGCAGTCCGTAGGATTGGGCTCTTTGTCGCCATCTCAGTTTGTAGTTGCTACTGCAGGTGATGTGCAGAGGTATTTCTTATGCGAGTTGTGATTCGGCACTGCTCAACTGCGCGGATGAGTATGATGTTTTGAGTCGTGGCCGGTTTTGATATTATTTTGAGCGCTGGGTCATTTCCGAACCTGCCGTTTTGACAGGGAGTCTCCAGTTTTCTTATTTCTCATGGGAACTCTCGTAACGCGAACCGGACAGAAGATCCCCGAAGACGGGTCTCAAATGCTGACAGGCACGGTCATAAATCATTTTAATATTGAAATGTCTTACCTGTTCAGTAGAAATAAAGCGATGTTCTGCATCCATTTACAATCCTTGCAGATCACATAGTTCCCGCTTATGCCGAAATGCCTTGCCAATATTAATTCTTCTTTTCGCACGAGTCGCATGTCATCAGTTCGTTCTTTCTAGGTTTTCACAAACTATAAATACCCAGATGTCAACACTACTTGGCATTTACTTAAATACTAAACGCCGCCATAAATAATATTAAACATGGTATGAAATCCTACCCAACAGTTGTGAGTACACGCTACAAATCGCCTGTCACTCGCAGCATCCACACAGGCTAGCAGCCAGATCCTCTTCAATCTGTGTACGAATGTGACGAAATGACGCATAGACGGTTTACAGGAACGATCTACAGGGAACGTCGACCCGACAGGGCATATAACTAACCATTACAACAAGCTTTCCGTGGTGAATCCAGCAAGGGTAACGACACAGTTTTAATTACCGTTCTTTCATGTACTTGCTCAATAATTGGTTTTAGCTAATTTTACTCAAAAGAACTTGCAGACTGCCGCTTTAAACCCATGGCCATATGTAAAGATGCATCATCACATCACACGCATGTCATCACCGGCCACACACTACATGAATTAATTAAATTAAGTATTATAAAGGACACTTCCAAATACACAAGTTATAAAAATAGCGTCTTTATAACGTTCTAGTGTTTTTGATTCGGTACTCAAGGGGGACCCCTGGTGGTGCAGAGGTCCTACACAACCTACATAGTCTGCTTATAGGAACATACAATTCTTCATGCTTTTATAATGTTTTTTTTGTGAGGCTTTAAATACAGAAAATGCCAAGAGTGGTGAAAATAGCATGTTCTGTTTATAGACGGTTTATAGGCACGCGTCTGGCCCGAAGTTAACATCTGGTCTGTGTTTGGTCATAATATTTTAATTTATTTTAGATTAAATTAATATTAGTATTCATTTATATAATTCTTTTATAGTATTAAATTAAATTAAAACTATTTAACAATTATTTATTCTTTGCGGAGTTGTCCTGGAAGTTAAGTTTGGGCCACGTAACATTTGTTTATGTTGTTTCCGCTGAAACAGGCTATAGATGTGCTATTAATACTTGTTTATGGGATGATGTGGTATTTTCCCGTCAAAATAAGATTTCATTGGTCTTAATTTTTATGAATAATCAGATAATACATACATACACCTCTACGTAAAGAAACATTGTTTTTAGATCAAAAGGTATTTTCTTAATATCACTGACGGTATTGTGAAATTGGTTAAACTATTAAACAGATCAGCTGCGTCAAGATAAAAATGTACAACATATCAACATTCCATTAAAAAACGTGTTTTTATAAAGACAGAATTAAATTTTTCTGGGAACTATTCCTTGAATATTGCTCCTGCAAAGCAGTATTACTATTTCATTTTATTTTTGGAAATATCTATAATACAAAAAGTCTTATTTATTCCTTCAACACAGACACTATACAGAAAACTATCACATGGTCCTAGAGACTTTGTATTCTTTAGGAAATTACAGTTCCTTTTCATCACATTAACTTTAATGATGATATTTTCACATAATGGTTTAAACGCTTTGTTTAAAATGGTTGAAAATATGTTTTTATGTCTTATAAAAGTATCTGCTATACAAATAAACATAGTGCTGGAAAATTTATATAAATGCTTAATACCTCTGCACTTGATTTTAACTGAACAAAGATGAAGGGTTATTGGACAACAAGCTCTGAAATCCGGTGTCTCTCCCGGATCCTGTGCTTAACTAGAACTTCTTTGTAAGTCGCTGTGTTTCCATCTAACCTGTAAAAAGCATGGCTCCTGTATACGACGATTGTTATTGCTTTGAGCAAGGGTTTGCAATAAAAATCCATTCTGTTTCTCAACTGTCCTGTCTAATAAAGTCTAACAGAGTGAAAAAACATAATTCAAATAACAATTAATCTGTTTCTTTTCATAAAATCTTTTCACATTTCTTTTAAAACCAGTTGATCACCAGCCTGGTCAGACTGGGACACCAGATTAACCATCTGTCTGGTTTTATCATAATGTTGCAATCCACAATTTCTTTGGTTAAAAAATGTTACTGCGCAAGTACAGCATAAAAAATCCCCCTAAAAATGAAATTTCCCTGCAGTGTGTTTTATTTTTTTGTGTGCAAATTTGCAGTATTTTTCTGTAATTTTAAGTTTTTTTACCGTAATTAAAAAAAAAAACACTATAGACCGTTTTATCAGGAGTATGTGTGCCTGACCCCCAGTTAACTTACGGTTTTTGGTTGGCTAGTGTCTAATAGTATTACTATTCATATTTAACTTAATTTAAGTGAATATTTACTTTTTATTATAATTTTACGATTGAACGATTAAACGAGTAAACGATTTATTGAATTTTTTTGTAAGTTCTTTTTTACAACTAATCTGTTTCTTTCCAAAAAGAAACTTTTCACATTTATTTTATAACTGGTCAAACCGGGACACCGGTTTAACCATCTGTTTTATTTTTCAGCTGAGATGGTAGAATGAGAATCCAACTTTTCATGATATGGATAGTCAATATTTAAATGACACCCTTGCGCGTTCGTGGGTGTGAAACTTGAAGGAATTTTGAAGAATCGTGTCCTGCCATTGAATGCGGATGGGACACCAAATCAATATGTTAATCAAGCACATCTCAGTTTAATCTCACTGGCATCCCTTTAAGCACTCCCTAAATAATTTATCATGTTTAGACTGGTAGAGGACAAAAGGCAAATGCAACTTATCAAAAATAGTTTTTTTGAATGATTTTTATAGTCAACAACACCAATCAAAGAGTTGTCATTATTTATTTATTGGGATATAAATACAATTATTTTATTGGTTTTAAATCTACCTTTTTGTTTGTTCATTGTCATGTATTTTATGTTATTTTTAATTTCATATTTTTTATGATTTTATCGTCATGGCCAATTATTTTGTTGTTCATCCACTAATCGTGTCCAGGTGTTGGGTGTTTCCCGCTGTCTCTTGTTGGATGTTTATTGCTGTTGTGTGTTATTTCATGTGCTCATGTTTTATGGTTCATGTTGTTTATTGATTGTTTATCACTTTAAATTTGTTAAACTGAACATCTCTACTGAGCTCCTTTCTTCATCAGTATGTGGTGCGTTACACAAATTCAGCTCTTTCCATTATTCCTTTTCTAGATTAGTTTTTTGATGGTGTTATCCAATTTAACGTAGAAAACCAGAGTGTTATGGAACTGCTTGATAAACAGAGCTGTGTGTTGAGTACAAATACACAAGTATCAGTGAGTATCAGATCACAACTCGACAGATCTTGGTTGTCTGTGTGCTGTTCAAACAAAAAACAAATGAGTTTGATGAAAGCTACTTTGGTTCTCGGGTAAAACCCCTGTATGATCACAATGCTTAACTAGAAACACATGGATCTTCATTTTTTTAAGCACATATCAGATTCCGCTGTTGAATCACATCAGGAACAAAGTCATCCAACAACATAAGAGAAACACTTACAGAATGACAAGACGCATGAAAATCCATGTTATCAAATAAAGCCAGATAGAAGAAAGTCAGACATAACATTAGGGTGAGATAAAATAACTTCCATATTTTTTGGGTGAAGCTTCACTTTAAGACTATTTGAATAAATTTCTCTCGTAGAAAACACAGCTGACTTTTATTGCTGCGTTCACATTGCCAGCAACTCTTTTTTAATGGCAACTCAGTGACTTAACAACATAAGCAATGATGTCACAAAGTGGGCGTGTCCACTATAACGACCACGTTGAGAAAAGTAACGTTATGCGAAGGGACTTTGAGGAGTGACTACCAATGAGTAGTAGTCATTGACATGTTGTCTTTTATCAGCTGATCCAATGGGTGGAAGATTGTAAGACTCATTTGTCCACTGTTTGCAATATATTGCTGAAAAGAGCATACTCGGTCATATTTGCTGTAACTCATTCTGCACTACTTTGTAACATTTTAAGTAATATAAACTGATTTCAGGTCAATATAGTTTTTTTAATGTGGGACAACCAGAATTAAGAATTCTTATAGACAGAGTCAGTCAGTGATGGTTGTGCTGCTATTGACAATTAAATGATTAACCTGACAGGATTTCAGAAGTAATGATTGTAACCTAAGTATGGCTACTATGTGAATCAGTCTGTAAAAGTCTTTTGATGTTCACCATGAGTTTTATCTATTTTAAGTGTGTTGTTGTATCGTACTGTACAGCCTGACAAGCAATGCCCGTGAAAGATCTTAAAATTCACAAAATGTACAGATCACTCGTTTTCTAATTAGGAAAATTTATCTCAGACAGGCTTCTTGACTTGCTTGTTTCTCTTGTCAGAAAGCATGTCTATTTAGGTAATATTGCCCCATTTACAATAAAAGCCGGCACAGTGTTTGTCTGTGTGTCTCTTTATTGGACAATTAATTACACCGCAGCAGAGAACAGACATTTATAATTTATAACCTCTTCATCCCAAATTTGTCCGTTGTGGGTTTTGCAGTAAATTCAGTTTTACAGCTTCATTTTTATGATTTACTTCATCCACATTTGCTCTGCGTAGAACCTCCAGGGTTCTACAACATTGCTTTATGAAGTTTTTATAGTGAATACCAATAATGTTAGTTATGAGCTAAACGACTTCACCATCAAGAAGTTTAATCTGTATATGATAATGCTGCAATCCACAATGTTTTTGTCTTAAAAAAGGTTACGGAGCAAGTACACTGTAATAAAATCCATTAAAAATTACATTTTCCTGCACCTGTTTTTTGTTGCAAATTTGCAGTATTTCTCTGTAATTATAAAATCTGTAAAAAAGTGAAATTCTGTAAAATTATTTGTTTACACTATAGAATGTCCGCGCCTGATCCCCAGTTAACTTCTGGTTTGGGTTTGGGTAGTGTCTAATAATATAACTATTTATATTTTATTTAAATTAGGTGAATATGAATTTTTAAGCTTACTGTATAATAATTGTATTGAATAAACGATTTGTTGAATTTTGATGTATGTTAAATTTATTAAATAGACAATTTGTTGAATGGGTCCCGTAGTTTTTTTAATGTAAAATTTAAATAAACCGTACGGTACATTGACATCTAGCAGTTTAGCATGGTATCCAAAATTCAAAATATTGTACAGACAAGTTTAGCAAAGTAACGCTTCTTCTCGGTTTCTTTTGTTTGTAATTAGAAATAATCAACAGGCACACTATTGTTTGTGAATGTGTACCAGAAGTTAAGCTTTTAAGTTTATGTTGTTTAGATGAAACCGTCTATACATTAAAATATCTGTACAAAGAATACATTAACTTTTTTATAGTTTACATAAAGTATTTAAAATCAGTTTTGAAAATGCATTCTTTAACATAGTCCCACGATTCAAACTTCTAATAAAGTTTCATTATTTGATTATCAGCTTTTTCTTAAGTAACATAAGTACAGAAAGGTAACTTTGCAAAACAGACGGCGATAAAGAGGCAAAGGTTAAGAATCCTCATCCAGTAACCAAAACTGGACCAAAACAAAGAATGTTTTAAATCATTTGACTTCAGTTAGTGATCTTAACTGGTCATTACTAATTCTGTCATGTTGTACAAATTACTTCTTTCCTTTGACCCACAACAGAGATTTTCAAGGTAATCTATATGAATGAAAGCATGTGTGTCTCAGACATCACAGGGGAGCCTATTTCAGACCTGCTGCTACCTGCAGCTAGCTCATTAGCCATGCAACCTCGTTGCTAGCACACCACCTGGAGGATACCGTCAGTGATGAATGTTGTTATTACCGTCAGTGATGAATGTTGTTATTGCCTTTTACCCTGGAACTCGAGCTCTCCTGGTATGCAGCGTTGGATGCAAGTTTTGCCTTGTAACGAGGCCATTTGAGGAGGAAACTGTCTTGATTTGATTTAAAGGAACATTTCACAAAAATAAATTATTATTTTCATTAATTACGCACTCTTGTGTCTTTCCGAAAGCGCATCATTAATTTATTCCATGGAGAACAATGGATCTGTAGCGGAATTTAAAGGCTTCTCTTTTACATACAATGAAAGTTATTGGTTGAGAAGAGCCTTAGGGGAACGCACAACATCGTCATACAATTTAAAGTGTATTGATTTGTGTTCATGGAGACAAATTTCCCCAATTTGTCCTGTCATTCAGCATGACTTTCAATTAAATATTTTTCAAAAGAAAGTATATTTTGATAATTGCAATTTGTAAACTGAATTCGAACACATTTTACAGTTAATTCCTATGGTTTTGTACAATCTTACAAATTATTAAGTACAACTTGCCTTTGCGACTTCAGGGTAGGGGCGGTATAAGGGGTGGGACTTTGATAAATAAATACATATTGAAAGTCATGCTGAGTGACATGTAAAAAGGGGAAAGTCCAACTCGATTTTACAGGAAATTGTAACTATTTTACAAGGTGGCTAATTCCTAATTGTACGATTATAAGAAAAGCACTATTTAAGCCCCTCCCCTAAATCTTACTCATTGGCGCGAAGCAAATTGTATTCAAACGAATTCATACAAATTAGCCACCTTTAAAAAGTAAAAAATTCCTGTAAAATCTAGTTGGAAATTCTTATCCTTGAACATGAATCAATATATAAATGTTGTGATTATATCACAAACCATGGTAAGAATGAGTTAGAATGTTTTAAATTTTGAAATAAATTGACCATAAATCTACTACCTTTGAAGGCTATAAACTTTTATCTTCTGAAATCATGTAATAACATTTAGTAAGAAATGAAAGATATTTGTATTGTTATTCATCAAAATCTAGAAGCTCATGTATGACCAGTGTTGGGTGTAACTAGTTACTTAGTAATTAGTTACTGTATTTTAATTACTTTTCCCTTGAAAAAGTAAAGTAAGGGATTACTCATATGTTTTCTGTAATTTAATAAATTACTTTTGATGTACTTAAACTAAATACTTTGTGAAATATATGCGTCTGCAATAGTGTAATTGAGATCAAAATTCAAAGTCTTACTTTAAAATCTGTGCTCACATTTGTAATACTTTGGTCAGTTAATAATATTATTTATTTGAATGAATTCAATGTTTCATGTCTATCCTTGAATCACTTAACTAATCAAGGTCGATGTAGGACATAGAAAGTAATTAGTAACGAGTAACTAAATACTTTTTGGACAGAGTAATTTGGACAGTAATCTAATTACACTATTGAATATGTAATGAGTAACTAGTAATTCATTAGTTTTTCAGAGTAACTTACCCAACACTGTGTATGACGTCAATGAAATGAAACATACTTTGTCAGATATGTCTTCAAAACTTGGTCAGGTGACCGTAGTAAATAACTGAAACCAATATTAAAATACATGAAGATTGTAAAGCTCCAGAGTTAATGTTAATTGTGTATATTGTAGCTAAGATAATATGGTTTTGGATGCAGTGGTGGAGAATTATTAACGTATTGAGCTCAGTTTGTGACATTGTTGAGATTTCTTTTGAAACTCAGACATATGTGCGATTTCTGTCTTTTCTGTGTTCCTCAGGGAACTATCGAAGACGTATACGCCTTTAGAGTTACATTTGCTCTTCAAATTGCTGTCTAGAATAAGGAGGGATCTCGTGTGTGATTTTTCATTCTTATGAGAAAGCGTGACAGAGGAGAGCTTTATTATTAGTGAATAACTACTTTACAAATGTGTTCCGTTCCTCACACAGAGCTATAGTATGACTTCAGAAGACTTGGATTATAGTGCCTGATACTATTATACTGCTTTTATTGTGCTTTTTTGTCATATTTTGGAGCTCTATAGTGTCCATTTCCATTCACTTTGATTGTGTTCTAAGAAATCCAACCCAGTCCCACACACACCTCCTTTTGTGTTTCACATACAAGTTTTGACGTGAGGGTGAATAAATGATGACAGAGCCGAAAATAAATCCATCATCCTCTTTATTCTTGTTTCTCAATGTTTGATCCACACTGCTAATGAACATCTCACCGACGTCACAAACTACAAGTATTTTCAATGATCAACTATAATAAAAAAAATGTTCACACAAGAATCTTCTCCTGCTTGAAAAATCCATTCTCCTGCAGGATGAAAGACCGGTCGGACTCTACTCGGCAGCCCAACAGGACAAACAATCTCTGTCTCTCACTCAAGCCTTTGTTGTATTTTGTATAGGTGCCCATGATTCTTAGAGGGATGAATCTGCCACCTTCAAATCCCACAGTCTGAGAGAAACGGTGGATTGTGGAGTAGACCATGGAGAAGATTAAAAGCCGAGCGCAAACAGCTATTGAAGCGGAGACGGATGGTGAAGACGTCTGCCTAAGGCTAAAGAAAAGCCAGTCAGTCTTTCATCAACTGCAATGATGACGCCAAATGATGTTTCTAATGATTGCCTACTTCAAAGTTCGTCTTCGGAATGTGGCTGCAGAGGAAACTACAGAACAAATGTCAGAAAGTTGATACAAAAAAATAAAGGAAAGCGCGCCATGCAAAGCAATGTGTATTATGCTAGAGCTGCAATCTGTAACTTTTGCAAATCTATCGCCACATCTGTTTAAAACATTAAATTGCAGGTTACTTGCTCAATTTCAAATTACATTAAAATGACATTTCCTGCAAAATTACACTTGTCTGCTTAAAATCTAAACTATGGTAAGGAGTTCACAATAAGCGTGTTTTTGTATTTCACTGCAATTTTCAATTCAATTCAGTTCACTTCAGTTTTATTTGTATAGTGTTTATTTTACCATATTGCATTGTTGCCGAGCAGATTTTTATACGTTTAGTCAGCCGTTACTAAAGAAAATAGAAAAATCTCCTTTTTTCATAAATATATAATACAATGTACTTTGATGAAACTTAAATGAAATGTCATAAGTGTGTAATTTCTAATTTCTAGTACAAGTAATTACTTATTTTAATTTCCATTGTTTTTTACTTTTCCATCATTTATCTATGTTAACGCACTAGACAGACCTGTTCGACGGAGAGCCCCGTTTTGAAGGCGTAGTGTCAAGTACAAATTATTCCTATTTTGCATGCATTGCTGGTCATCTGTTTCAGTTCCACAACAGTGGACCAATCAGAAGACCGCAGAGGCGGGGCAAGCGTTGCAAGCTTTTGTTTACTTCAGAGCCATTAAGAGAGAGAGTTGTGTTAACTCGGTTCACTTTAATGAAACCGCTTTTTCACAGCAATCCCAATTGTTTCTGGAAGTAGCAATGCATGAAGCTGCAGCAAAACAGACCAGTTAAGATGAACTTTGAAGACGATAAAATAATAATCCTAACTTCCTGGAACTATCTGAAGATGTCATAAATCACGCAACGCTCAAAATGCTTTTTCTACCAAGAACCATTCCTGAGGGCTGTCTTACGCTTTGACGCACAGATGCGTTCTGTGTGAATGGCCCTTACACCCGCCTCTTGTCCCCGACATGTTTAAGGTTAAGCTTACTTAACAAAAGTAAGTTGTGTAATAAGCTTTTTTTGAGTTGGACTGACGATTTTACCCTTAATATGTACAGTATACGGTAACCCGGTATCAACAGGGGTAATGTAACACTTTCTTTCATTGCTTTATAATTGGCACACAATGACCTGCATCTGCACACACAAAAACCAGACAAAGCTATTTAGGTTTACTTTCTTGCACAGAGTGTGTTTCGGGGCTCAGAAGGCAGCTGACTGTAGGCTGCGGACAGAAAGGCAGCTAATAAGGTTTGGAACAGAGCCAACACCTCCATTTAGGAATCACTGAGACTACAAAAATGAGGGAGGAATAATTAGTATAATGGAGAAGTGTTAGGCTGTCAGAAAGTCAAAGCCGATACCAGTCAATTGTAAAACACTCGGTCTCGCTAATTATTTGGCAGATTTCAGAAATTAGCTCAAGACTATTTAAATTGTCTTACCCTGAAGCCATGCGCAAACATGATTTATTTCACAAGCTCTTTTGTAGTAGTTGTGCCACACACTTTTAATAACAGGGTTGGCATACAGAGCATTTACGATGTAATTACAAGTTTGTTTTGTCACTCCAAATAGGTCTTTAGGAGAAAATCAGTGAAACAGGTCAGATGACAACAGTTTCATCCCTGAACGAATCACTTGTGAAGGGGGCGGCTCGGCATAAACAATAGAAGAGCATGTATTATATAGAAGAACATTATGCAGAACAGCGCTGGGGCGTACAGTCTCTCTGGTGATGTCTGGGATCTGGTCCAAACTGAAATCTGGCAAAATGTCTTAGATAGCCATCGAGAAATATACATCTGCTCTTTATTCTCCAGTGGAGAGAGGGAAAATTCATTTAATTGAATTTATATGTGAACTCATTTATGTTTTGTTTGGAACTGCGATTGCAGCGATTGCAGTGCATCTGTCTAAAGTGACTTGATTTTATTTTGGGAGAATGCACAATTTGTTTATGAAATGTTGCTGTCAAAAGGAAATGCAAGAATTTTTTTATGTGCAATTAATAAATGGTCATTAGGTATTTTTCAAGAATAGCATATTATTCGAAAGCAAAAGCAAAAATTAGGAGATGTATCGAATATTGTCATAGTTTGTCATTTGCACATTTCTTAGGTGTATCTACTGTAGAGATACTTAAAGTAATAATAACTCGCTGGAAAAAAAAATCCAGGAAAAAAAACGGTAAAAATAATTCCCAGAATATTACCGTAAATTTTCACAATAAACTTCGAAATGTACAATTTATTTCTGAAATGTAACATTTCTCCACGCATTTCAAAAATATGTGAAAATGACATTTTTGAAAAAAAAATGCAAAATGACTATGAAAACAAGCTAGTGTTTGTGATCTACTTGTGAAACCTCCAAAGCTAACTGTTGCATTTCCTAAATACATTGACTCAATGTTTGACAAACAAAACAAATGAATCAATTCTACATCTCTCTATATCTAAGAAAGAAGACAACTTGATAGATCTTATTATATTAGCATAACAAGCAACAGTGTGTGTTGAACCTACTGTTATGTCATTTTAAAATGTAGTTTATAGCTTGCTACATTTAAACAGTAACACTGCTGGAGACCATCATAAAAAACAAAACATGTCCTGGTCTTTCCTGCAGGGTAACGGTAACTAAGACACAATTTTTAATGGTATAACGGGAAATATGATGAGCAGTCACGTCTAAAGGCGACGAAGAGGCAATGACTAAAACTAAAACAAGGAGACAGGGTTATTTTCCTGCATCAGTGCTCGTGTGGAATCTCCACCCCTGCAGTCTACCTCCACACTGCTGCCACACGACTCACACCTCGTCTTCCATCCCAGCATCCCGTGGGCTTTCCTTCCTTCAGCTTCTTTAATTGAGTGCCTGATATGTGTGACCAGCAGCCAACTAGCTCAAAAATCCCCACTGAATTCTAGGAGGTGCCTCATGGTCAGCATTAACCCGTCTTGTTTCACTTGGATCTTTCAAGTTTCTATAAAGAAAGCTAATGACACGCATTTTATGCTGAAAAAATGAGCCATGAGATTTGGTCGCAGCCCTTTTGAGATTTTCAACGTTGAATAAGCACTGTTCAGGAGCAGAGATTGCGCTAGAGTTTTTATTGTCCCTCATTTTGACGGACAGGCTCGTAAAAAATCGGTCATAATCTATTATTACTCATCGTGGTGATAAGCATTTATGTGATGTCATCGCGCTGTACTTGCGTTTACTCTCAAAACTTGCTGTATTTGAATACCACTGAATGCCTGATAAAGCCTTTGTTGTTTATATTCATTTATATATTTAATTTTTCCATTAGGCATCGCAAGTAAGATAATGAATTGGAAATTCCCCTTATTGTAATCCGTCAAAATGACGGACGGCCTTCAGATTTTTCCGTCACTGGTAAATAAACTCCTTCAATGACAGAGAATTTTTGGTTAACGCGACCTCTGTTCAGGAGAAAAGAATTGGTCAGGGGGGTTTTTCATAAATATGAAAATGCAGAATGAGACTGGACTATATTAGTGATTGGCTCTGATGTCCAGGGCCAAAATCCTGGTAGTAGCATTCGAAAGTGAGGACCGGATGACCAGACTGAGCTCTTGTGAGCATGAGAGTTGGAGCGAGAGTCTGTTTGATGTAATTGCAGCCAGACTGACAGATGGAGCTACTGTCATGAGATCATCCAAATGCCAGTATTTCAAGTAAACAATGGTTGAGACTTCGTATTGAATTGTTGTAACAGTGGTTTTTGCCATAGCTACTGATTGTAAAACTGATTTCCAATCAGCATTTGGTTTGGTAGGGTTTGAGAATGCGAATATACTTTGGATCATGTAACAGCTACAGGCTACAGGATACAATGAAATGAAACTCTCATAAGGTTGCACGTGCGCATTTCAAAAAGTTGAGCGTGTCCTCACGTTAACCCTGGTTGTTATATGATCATTTGATCTCCTCCATACCTTTGCTAATAATACACTATAATCGAGCTATTGGAACCAACACTATTGGAAACAACAGATGGCATTTCTCGTCTGGGATGTCAAAAATTGTGTTGCATTTGAAGCAATTATGTTCACCTTCCTTGGGTTGCCTTGTCAGAGCTTTTATCTCTAAATTGCCTTCGATTTCTGCGGCTTCTTGTAGCCATTAGTTTTATTTCAGCCGTCCCCTGGGTGCCGCAGCTTGTAACAGCATCACTATAACACATTCTATATCACCGCGTTCTTTATATAAACCAATGCCTTATTTCTGAAATGCATCCTTGAATTCTATGAAAGTGAATCAATATGTTTTGTTGATCTCTAGAGTCATAAAAACTAGATTTTGGGAAAGTTCAGAAGAGGAGTTGTATAAGTGGCAGGTTTTCAACTAACAATGGAAAACGTGTGCGGTTTAGAAGTAAATTTACATGACAATAGCGTTTTGGAAGCATAAATACAAACTTTTGAAAAAAGGTTTCTAAATAAAAAGATGTCTTCGTATAAACTCAGAAATCATTTTTTTTTAATTGTGACATCATACAGTATATGTTTCTTTACAAAGTGACTTCACACTGATCTGGCATGCATAATTCAGTCATATTCACAGATCTGTGTACAAACCATTTGTTGTGTACGTTTGTACGAGAAACATTTTAAAAACCCATTTTTCAGTATTTTAGCTGGTTTTAGAAAAAAAGTTGAGATGCATTGAAACTATACAATAATGCCTGATGTTGTTGTTGTTAATTTTTTGAGTTGGTCGCTGGCGTTGCTCTTCATTTTATTGCATTAGTGTGAAATGTTTTTTTTGAAAGCGTAAAAAGGAAAAGAGTGTCTCGGTTTGGAAGTGCAAAAATTGTCCAAACAAGTCACCTGAATGCCTTTACTGTGTAGTACGTATAACTCAAAACATTTAAGTACGAACTTTCCAGATCTTGACGGCAGTGTACCAGACGTGATAAATGCCTTACCATGCTAATGATGGCTGTTTTTCTTTTTAAATGTTTATGAAAGTGTAGCAGTGTCTTTGAGAAACTGTGCTAAACAACAATAGCAATAATGAGTTTCCCCACAAAGCTATTCAAACACGCTAGACATTCATGGTCATGCTTTTATATGTTTTCAGAATCACGACTCATTGATGTCTCTTAGTCAGAATGTGTTGGTCTTAATTTAAGTGTATTTTTCTATCATTTGCTCTTTGTGATGTACGGTAATGAAGTTCTCAACTACGGCAAAGTTTAAAATTTTAGTCGTTGTTTATTAGCATTAGCCCACAATTTAGCATACATTTGAAAGTTGAAGTCATTAAAGAAAGAGATTTCATGAGTTTATACCAATTAGATACATACTTATGTCAGTGAAAAAGATCAATTAAAGTAAATTGCTGGGCTTAGTTGTTCTTTAGCATAGGCAAAAAATTAGCATACATTTGTCAGCTGAGATCGAAGCATTACCTAAAGTGTTTAAAAAGTTTAAATATTTAAAATAAGTGTAAATTAAAATCTTGTCTGGGTTAATGAGTAACATGTTTGTTTATTTTCAGCAAGTGGGTACAGTATTAACATGATTTACCGCAAGCAAGTACAGTATTAACATGGACCCAGACTGCAACCTTGATGAACTCCACAGAGATCCAACTAAATATGACACGTCGTTTTGCCAACTAAAACAATTCTGAAATAACTCCTGAGCAGATGTTCATTACTCTTATTTCTCTAAATATCTCTGTTCGGCAAGATGGAAAAATGAATTATTAATCATATTTAATTAAGTCGGAGTCATTTTTAATATGGCCTGCTGAAAGCACTCTTCAATTTAATTAAGTGCTGTATTAGCTTAGAAGAGGCATATTGTCCTTCAGTGGTGTTCAGATGTTGATTCGCAGAAAGATAAGCCAGAGGATCTTGATAATGAATCATATTTGTCATGTTCTAAGTCAAAGTGTGAATCAAACTCATTTTTATAGGTAATTACAGGGGTAGAAAGGGGGATAAAGGGATCCCTTGTACTGTTCTGTGCAATTATAAAACAAATGTATCATCATTATTAGAATATTAAAAAGCTGTGCTCTTTACCTAGAACACATTTCTGGTGGTATTGTGCACACAGTTCATCACTGAAAATGAATCATAAAACAAAAAAGATTGAAATTAAAGGGAATTAAATATTGCTAGCCGCCTTTGAAACGACATTTCTTTATTGCCGACGTCATCGGTGGCTCAAATTCAACTCAGGATATCTATAATAACTGTACTATTAGTAAGCTTTATGATTCATCGGAATAGCAGTTGCACGGCTTGTCATTGTGAATAATGGGCAAGGAAATTTGCCACATAAATTATGACTATTTTTTGACTAATTACGACTAAAAATGATGTCCTCAAAATACTTCAAATAAAACAAATATGGATGAAATTATTCAAATTTTACCTGCTGCCGGCAAAAAAAAAGGATTGGAAGTGAGGCTTCAAATGTAAAAAAAAATAGTCATAGGACCATAAGTTTGTGTGGCCCGTCACGAGATTCACCACAACATATATCTAACTATGTATACATATACAGTGCGTGCAACACATTGAATGTAATCATTTGGAGTGGAGAACTATGCAAAAATGTTTCAAATAGAATCAGACGATGAATGCTCATATATTCAAAACGATTATTAAATCAGGTACACAACAAACAAATATTAAACATTATATACAGAAAAGTTAAATAGCTATATAATTATGTGATGGAATATTTCACCCAAAACCAAAATATTTCTATTTAATCACACTCAAACCTGTCATTTCAAGCCTGGATGACTTTCTTCTGCAGAACACAAAAGAAGATATTTTGGAGAATGTTGGTAACCGAACAACATTGACCCCCCATTGACTTCTATTGTATGAACACAAATGCTGTAGATTCTTAACCATATTATAAAGATATATATATATAATATATATGATACTAAGAATAGCACGCTCAGTGAGGCACTCATATGAATCTTGATTCATTTGATCGTTTTTTATACATGAGCTACTCATACAAACAAATAACCATCGAAGAATTGTAACTGAACTTTTGTGAAATTTTGGGAGTTCATTTATAATTGAAAGCCAAACAGCTGAAGTTTATTAGGAGAGGTTTGTCAGAGTCCACTTCAATGATGTTTCAAGTGTTCTACACTAAGCTCCTAATTCACCATTACAGGTTTAGCGCACTGAGTTTGCCTCTCACCGCACTTAGACTGACAAATCATTCCTCAATAAATACTTGGCCTCCATTTAAAGTGTTAAAGAACGTCACATGTAATATCTGTTACAACCTATGAGTGGTTCATTAACTTGATAAGCAAGCTTTTAATGAAATCTTTAATGCCCCATAATAGTCCTATTGAGATTTAAAGGACTGATGTTATTCATAGAGACGTGGAGAATAAAGCCAGCGACTTGATTCGTACAGCATTCAAACCGAGAAACAAAATAGAATAAATAAAAGCACATTTAATATGAACTGTATTTCAGTCAATAGATTTCTTGGATAAATTAATAGGTTTCAATTTACCAAAGATCATCCGAATTTTTAGCATCACACCATGAAAGTTGCACTTCCTGTTTGTCACGTTAAAAATACTACACTTTGCTACACGTACAATATGTAGCGCCTCTTAACACTTCTTGAGACTCGACTGTCTATCTTGATAGCGATATGATATGAATTTTTGTATTTTTAATTCAGACATGTTAGACATGGTAGGGTACTACTCTTACAAATGCTCCTTAATACTAAGGAGTGCAGATATAATAAATTAAATTAAAAGTACAGTTAGTGTGAAAATAAAGACTGAGAGGTCCAGGCAGCTGGGTAAAGGTTTAAAAAAGTTGAAGTAATTAAAATAGAACTGAATATGTGATAATTGGTGCTGGAATGTAAGAACCTCCCACCAACACCTTTCTCAAACTAATTTTCAATTCAAGATGCGTCGCTAACTCCTTTCATGTTGCCAAATGTTTGGTGCATTTAGAGATTCTCTTGGATTTTTAAAACAGATGGTGCTTTTATTCCAGTCATTTGCTCTGACTAAGTAGTTTTTTTTCCACAGAAAGCCGAGCTAAAGAGTATACTGTGTTTGGGTGAATGGGTATGTTGTATCATGTGGTCAGGATCTAAGGTCCAATGTCATTTTATTTACATTACCGTGTGGTCACAATATTTTGTATATCTGTTAATTGACCATATATTAGTTTAATATTTATTTTAAGTTGCGTTTTTTTGATGACTGCTATATGAATGTGTATTCCAGCGATTGTAAAATATTCATTTGTTTCAGGAGTGTACATCAAAGATGCAGAATCCAAGGGTCTTGCATGTGTGAACTAGAAGATCTAGAAAAAAATCATACATAAATGTGTTTTGATTTTCACTAAAGGCCCCAGTCACGCAAACCCCAAAACACATTTTTACCGCTTTCATCTGAAAACATAAATTAATCAAAAAGTTTTTTTCTGGAATTTTCTGGAAAATAGGATTCTGTGTCAAGTAATACACTACTAGCACCAACAAAAACCCATGCAACCCCCGATAAACATCTGAAGCATAAAAACATAAATGTACCTTTTCATATTTCTTTGAGGTTTTATCATTTTTGTCCTCCGCCTAAAATCTGATGGTATACTTTGACTTTGAATGTGATTATGTCCTGGGTTATGTCCGTTTCACGCTAGCAATGACGTTTCAAATGAGACTATTTGATAAACAGCACGTTTTATTCATATCACACACATTTGAGCTTTTGATAAACACACAGTGTGTAAGACTTTAGGCTCACTGCTTCATCACACCAATATTTGAATGATTAAAAGAACTAAATGAATCACTGGCTGGCCATCTGGGATTTTGCTAGGGAGATAAAGGTTAGGATTGTGTTTTCCCCGTGGTTTTATATTAGTATTGTTTGTCGTTTACTCGTTGTTTATTTAAAGAAGAAATAAATGCAGGAATGAAAACATGAAGTTATACATTTATAAATGAAATGCTATTTATAAATTACACATATGTGTGATATGCAATACAATAAATATACAATGTATTGAATAGGATAATAACTTTGATGTATAATAACCGATTAACAACTTTTATAAATTTATTTTAATAACTTTAATAGTAATAACATCTAATAAAATAAAATAAATTATGTGAAAATAAAAATAGTTAAAAACATCCCATTTATTTATTGAGGTCTGGCATCCATTCATTAATATTCAGTCTGATCTGATAGATTCGTTTCGGGTTTTAGAGTGAATGATCATCGAGTCTATTTTTAGTCTATTAAGTAACTACAATGTGAGGAGCACTAAGCGGTCCAATGTCTTACTGGGATTTTTCATTCACATACAGTGATAGGGGGCGCTGTGAGCACAATATAACCAGAGAAAACCTTATGATAGAAAAAGACAGCTTTTCTTATCTTCAAACATGCGCCGCATCCGAACTGAATTTGAATAAGTACCTAACTATCGGCCGTTAAAATAGTACGTTCTATAAATTATTATGGGTGTAGTATGAATACGTTTCGGACATACTGCGTCCGCCATGTTTTATAGTCATGTGATCCGTATGCTCTTTGACCTATGATGTAGTAACAACAACCTGTACGTAGGCGCTGATAAAAACATAATTTAGTCACGAAAAATCAATTTATTGGTACTTACATTAAAAATGCATGTAGTTCTTAAAGTGTTCCGCTATATTTATGTGATTTACTTTTGAAATTTGGCCGTTGCTCAGCTCCCGTGGCATCATGGGACTGATAAATGTCCATCAGATCCACACTCAGGAATCTCAGTGGAAGTAGTAGACCATCCAGGGATTCCTCGCCTACTGTTTTTTGCAAACTGAGGTTCCGGACATACCGTTCAAAACCCATTCTCTTTTTCGCATAATATATAGTATGGAAGTAGGCGATTTTGGACGCAGCGATGGAGGTAACACCAAAGCCACTAGAAGCCAAGCTTGCAACCATCAGCCAAAAAAAAGTAACGGCGAATGCAAACGCCCTGGCTTCAGCGGAACGCTGGAAACCAGATGCCACTTTTTAATGGATGTCAAAGGGTTTTGTTAGCCGTAATGGGTTCTCCAATTGGAAGTATTATGGACCCTCCCATCTCCCTATAATACAAGTATCTATGGTAACGCAAAATTCACAACTGTATGATCGTTGGTTCTGTGAATTTGTTTAGTTTTTAGGTTCCTGGTAAAGTATGTTCATTAGAAGCAAAGTGTATGAGTGAAATTCCAAACAGGTGTTATAACATAGGTGGCCTTTCATAGCCATTACAAGCTGTTTTTGGTGATGATTTTTGAGTGCAAAGAATTGATTTGATTCAAAGGCAAAGATTGTTAAATGAAAAATATAATATAAACAACATGGCAGACAGGTAATGGAGATTGATACGGTATTGACAGGTGTATATGAAAAGCAAAAGAAAAGAAATAATGGTTATACAAAAATCATAGTGTTACTCTGAGCTCTAATGTGAGATGTCGTAGGGTGTCGATAAAGAAACATGAATGGAGCCATTTGTTAAATTTGTAGTGTCTTTCGACTGCACTGTTCCTACTGTTGCTCTAATGTGATGTTTGTCTGGTCTCAACTTTTGTAAATGTGATCACAGTTCAGATATATTGCTGCTAATGTAAGACATTCTGACAATGAATGTTTTCTTGTTGGTAAAAGTCACGAGTTCTGCTATGGAAAGTGCTTCTGATGTACAACAAAGCAGTGTTCTGTACATTCCTTTAGTATAGAATTCAAACTCTTTTTGTTTTTTCACATGCATCATCCAACATATAGGAACAGTGAAATCAGTCAAGGAAATGTTTCTTTCTCACGTTTCTGATCTAGTCACCTGAAGTCACTCTATTGTAGATTTTACTCTATTGTGATTTATTGTAATAAATCAATAGGTACATTCAAACATTACTTAAAACAGAATGAACCTCTTTATTTAAAAAGCATACAAAATAATTCATTTATAATTCATTTGAATTAATTTAATTGATTAAATATATTTTACATGTTATGTTTTGATAATAGTATTAAAATATTAAAATATTTATTAATTCAATATTTAGTTTGTTAAATTAGCTTAAT
The DNA here is from genome assembly GCA_029783895.1 of Triplophysa bombifrons. Classification (NCBI taxonomy): domain Eukaryota; kingdom Metazoa; phylum Chordata; class Actinopteri; order Cypriniformes; family Nemacheilidae; genus Triplophysa; species Triplophysa bombifrons. The sequence goes on from CM056472.1 coordinate 2,444,369, forward strand.
TAAAAAAACAAATATAAGTAAACTAATGCAAATAGCTTTGTACAACTACATTCTTTAGGTGTTTCAGCAGTGAATAAATGCAACTCGTGCCTCTGGTTTTATGTTGCTCACCTTACTGGCTTTGACTTCATCTGGCTTCCAGCAAAATAGCTTGGCGGTGAACCCACAACACCGAAATTGAGAATTATGGGATATGCTGTTACCCCATCATCTTCCTGTCTTTTAAAATGTGTTATGTGAAAACCGTCTGTCTCCCACGCAGTTACACACATACAGACACCTTGCCGCGGTAAAGGGCATGCTTTTGTGTTTGCAATTTTTCATGTATCAGGACTCAGAGGCTTTTTATCCATCGAGACCTCCTGGTCTGCACCGCGTTGCCGTGGCAACCGCTGCTTTAACCGAGTGTTGTTTGCGGGGCTTGGCTCTAATAACTGGACGTGTTCATGAACCATAGACGGTACCAAAATCAAATAAACCCTATATGTGAGACCTGGGGGCGCGAGGGCTGTTCGATGTAAATTATAAACATGCAGACATTGGGCATCACACTGTCGTTCACGACAGTCCCTGAGTATAGAAGATATACATCAGAATGGGTTTCTTACGGCTTTGAAGTGAACTGAATATATTATTCTTTCATTATATGATTTACCTTAAGTGTGATGAAAGACCGCCAGAGGCCTGTTTCCCCGGGTGTTTCGATGATGTAACCTATAGGCAATATTTGTTATCATTTAAAACATGTTTGAGTTGGAGAAATTGGATGGAAGGAAATAGAAAAAGGAATGAAGTATTTGGAAGGTAAAATAGGATGGGTGGATGTAAAGAAGAAACGGATGGATGCAATTAAGGGAGATTTAAAGGAATAACCTACCCCCAAATCAACAGATAAGAATACGGGAAAATTGACAGAAATATGAATGTTTAAGCCCAATTCCATAACTGTGAATATCCATAACTATGAAATATCCATCATCAAATGAAATGTTTCGTAATGTGGTTGGGGAAACAGGTGTGATAGAAAATGCATTTGTCAAATGCAATAACAAAATCGCAGTAAATGGAAAGGGAATATTTCAACCTGTTTATTTATTACAGCATAATACACAATCCACAACCTCCTGACACCCACAGATTCAGCATTTGTTGACTGATACAAATTCCTCTCGATTCTTTTCTTCTGGTACTTGTCATGAGTTATTTTGATCATCTGCCACAGAGCAGCGGAGAGACGTTTTGACAAGCTTCTAACAGAAGACGCAACTCTTGTATACCGCCATTGTTTAAAGCTTAGCAGACGAGGATGTTATGGCAGTAAAACAAAAATGCTTAAATCTGTCTTTTCTTTATTGTCAGGCAGTACGTGCTCTGTCAAGGATCAAGCTGCTGTGACAAAACACGCTCAAATTGAGCAAGATATTCTAGACTGAACTGTAGGGTTCTCACTCGCAAAGCACATAAAGCCATGGAGCTGTGGTGGCCACACAGGTGATGAATTCAAATCCAGCTTGTTATAGACCGTCGGACCGTATTCATCGGATGTTCGCGCCGGGACCGCAGTTAACTTCCGTTCTGTGTTTGGCTAGTGTCTAATAATATAACTACTTATGCAGGTGAATATTAATTTGTACTTTTTTATTTTATTGAAAAATGATTGTATTAAATAAGCGATTTGTTGAATTTTGTTGTATGTTAATTTAGTTAAATAAACAATTTATTAAACCGATCCCGTAGTTTGGTCGCATTTTAATAAACCGTGTGGTACACGGACTCGCAGTCTAAATACACAATATTGGAGAGACAAGTTTATCCAAGTAAAGCCCAATTCACATTTCGCGTCTTTTCCGTGCGCATATTCGTTATTTTAAATGTAAACGGACAGCAGCCGCTCACAATTAGAGGGCGACAGACATTTTTCTTGGCAAGTCAGTGCCGCATCGAGACGGAAATAGTTAAACTTTTCGGAGAACCGCCCGCGCACTGTGCGTCATTTGAAGAGAGAAAGCGGCGCGGCTCGCTTTTTCCGCAAGGTTATAGATGCGAAATGTGAATTAGGCCTAACGTTTCTTCTTATTGTTATCAGATCTACGGGCACTCTATTGTTTGTGAATCTGTACCGGAAGTTAAGTGCAGCCCACGAACGCGCACATGCGCAGTGACGTTTATTTACATTGTCACCTTAAAACCGTCTAAAAACAACAAAAACGTTAAATAAAAACGTAATTATAATATTCTTGTAACAAGCATTTCTTGCTTTCTGTTTTCCACGACAAAGAACAGAAAGTTTCTTCGAATGTTCTCTATGGAGGTTCTGAATGGCATCCTGAAGCACTTTTTTGTGTGCCTATTAGATGGTACAATGGAAAGCGAGACGAGTCATTTCAGGAGTGGAAAAAATCGACAAGCCGGGATTCAAACTATTTTGTAATGAGTGTTGTACAAATTCATACAAAATCACCACCTTAAAATAATAGTTTTCTTGTGAGATCAAGTTAGACAGAAGAAAGCGGTTTTCATCAGATATTGGTTGTACGGTCAGTGGCCATAGTCATCATCACAGTTATCAGAGCTCTTGACACTGTGACTGCCTGTGGTGACAGAGACTCTGATCAAAGAGATCATCAGCTGATGAAGAGCTTGATAGCAGGAACATGAGCGTCCCAGCAATAATTGATTGAAGTTGTTTTAGACTCCACTGTGAGATAGTTAACAAGCCTGTGCGTCCAAAAAGAGAGATGTTGCTGTGATGGAGGCTTGATGTAATGCTGACAAAATCACAAACTAGGACAAACCTATGCACATGATCTGGCAACTGTGGTAGTAAATAAATTTAGGGGTGACAAAACATAGTTACTTTTACATAAATTATTTATGATATTAAAAGTATGGTTTACTCAAAAATAAGATTTCTGTTATCATTCATTTACCTTTATTTTCATGTACAGTAATGCATTTGGCAAACGCTTTTTTCCAAAGTGACTTATATTGCTGTAGCAAAGTTCAAAGTAAGGAAGAAGGAGGTGGGAATAGGCGAACATTAAAGCACTTTTAATCAAATAAATAAAATCCAGGCCTGGTTCTCTCTCTTTCTTCACTGCTGTCGCTCCTCCTTTAATGCTTCCGAGCTCCTCCTCCTGACACTTGTTTTCACTCGAGTCACCGGCCTCGCACCATTCCCTCACGGCCCTCGTCCCGCTCTGCTTGTCACAATTGCACTATACTACACATTTGTTTGTTAGTATGTGCAATCCCTGGGATCGAACCCGTTGCTAGGGCCATCCTATAACCACTGAGCTACAGGAAAGAAAACCTTCATTCCGTTTAAAACACTGATGCTCGCAAAAGTAGTAATCATTTTTTTGTTTTTTCAGACTGCCCTGGTTACATTTTTCCAAATAGCACCTAGCAATACATTTAGCTGATCACTTTTTTATTCAAAATTACACCATCATGATTGTCTATGCCACACAGTAAATCACAAAATACACAAGTTTTGTCTCAATTCTAATGCTTTGTCTTGCGTCACGGAGGCTGTTTTTCAGAAAAGCATTGTTACATTTCAAAGAAACAATGAAATGACGGTGATAACAAGAAGTGTACATTTTATAATGCTTGCTTTTTTTATGATTTAAAAAAAGAAAAAAGTCTGATCATAAAAATGCCTTGCGTTTATATTATTTTTACAGTATTCTTCCGAATAATATATATTATCTTTGAGTCTACGCAGTTACAAAACTTTAACGCTATGTATGATGAGATCCTAACGTAATGACATCACAACGTCACAACGTAAAAATGTACTTGTCTTGAGCAATTTCGCTTGAAAATTAGTTTGTAACGGTAGTTTAAAACCTGTACATGTATTTCTTTTCCGAGAAGATATTTTGAGAAACGTCTAAGTGATTTTGTGTTCATACAATGGAGTCAATGGGGTTTGATGAATATTTCTTCAAAATATCTGTTTTTTATGTTCTTCAGAAGAAAAAGTTATATCACAAATTAAACAATATTAAAAAATGAATGCATTTTTTGTTTCAATAGATTTTTTTGTAGAAGTTTATTTCATAAAATAATTTGACAAAGATGCTGATATAGTAATATTGTGACAGTCCTAAATTACTCAAGTACATATTCTACCAGAGTTGCTTTCCATTATTTACATCATTTTTTGTTTACATTTACCTTCAAACCTACCAAGGTGTATCGACATAAAATGTTTGCATGAAACGTCTTTGCTTCTGACAAGGCTGGCTAACAGGTACAGCATTTGGTCGATGGTTTTGCTTGAGCTCAGCCTGTTTAACAGAGTCCTTGACATGTCAGGTTGATAAAGAACACAAAGAACGTCAGTGGTGTTTACAGGGCTCACAGCTAAAGCGTTGAACCAATGTTGGTAAACAATTCTTTAGCAACAGTCAGACAGGGTGACCTTTTCTTAAGCGAGAACTCTCTAAAGCAATAGGTCTGTACTCTCTGAGGTATATTGAAATGACGGATTTGGTTTCTTACAAAGCTCCAGTCTTCAGACACTTTCAACACCAGAAAGTCCTAGCGTTTGTTGATTCAAGCTGCTTTTTTCAACAAATGTGAAAGTGGAACAAACAGTTTTTTTGTTGATTTGTGACAAAGGGAATAAGACCGAAGGTGTAGTGTTAGATTTTTGTACAGTTATCCTCTGTTGGATTGCTCTTGGAGCAAAGACGAAGGTTGTCTTTTTAAATATTCTCTTTAACTTACCTTTGACTTTACTTTTGTTCTCAGGAAGAATGCAATCACCTGAAGGTTGCAAAGTACAATAAATCCAACATTTTGATGATTTGTCAAAGAAATCTTTTTGTTGGCAGTGGAAGAATGCGTGGAGGGTTTCGTTTGCAGACTGAATCGTTTTGTTTTTAAAAATGTTTTTCACATTCTCATAATGTAAAGGAATACTGCTGGAACTATTTTTGCATGGTTTATTTAAAATGTTGCTGCCCAAATGTATGAATCGTCTTCAGTCCATTTGTCTTGTATGCAAGATGTACTTGTTCAGCCAAAGCCAAAAAACAGTCCTGCTAAAGCTATTGGGAGTCATTCACTAATAATTGTATTTATTATTCATATTTATACACACATTTAAACTTCTCCATCTAATTCACAACATGTTCATACAGTACATGCATACATTTGTTCTAATGTTGATCAATTTGGAGTAGTTTAAATGGGTGAGTGAGGTTAGTCATTTGCATAAAACATGCAACAAACAAAAAAACAAGCAAGCAAAGATAAACTTAAAACAGGCAAAAACAAGAAAGAAACAAGTGAAGAATCATTTTTTATCTCATTGGTAGATATGACAGGATTTGTTTAAAAATGCTTCAATGCAGATTGTACACAAATTGCATATCCATAACCAATTTTTTGGCATTCTAAGATATAAACTGTTTGCTCAGTCAATGAGTTTGTGACAACATTACTTTTTTGTACTTGTTTCTTTGTTCCGCTTCTTATGTTTTTATTTAGCTAAATTTTGATTATTTAATTTAATTTTCATATTGTTTATACTGTTAAAATGTTTAATAAAATGCATTGACATTGCCAATCATAAACTATTTTAAACAATATAAGGTTGTTATATCGGATTACTTATGAAACATTTTATACAACTAACATTTTAAATGAAATGTAATTTAATATTTTTCTGCAAAGATAAAAAAGAAAATGTGTTTGCAGTTACAGATTAACAAGGTCATGTACATTAAATAAAAGCAAGAGTAACACAAAAAATCAAGGGATCAAGGGCCCACATGATCTTAGTGATTACATCATTTGATATCACTATAGTTTTGCATTCAATGAAAACAGTGTATTATTTATTCATTTATTCAAGTACCCCTGTCTAAATTCTACAATAATCCTCTACAATATTGGGAAAATTAGACCTTTCATATCAGAGCATGCTATCCAAGTCTTAGTCCAGGCTCTTGTTTTTTACTGCAATCCTCTACTTGCTGGACGTCGAGCTTGCACAACCAAACCTCTACAGATGATCCAGAATGCAGGGGTAAGAGTGGTCTTCAATGAACGGAAGAGAGCACACGTCATTCCTCTTCATTAAGTTACATTGGCTCCATATAGTCGCTCGAATCAAATTGAATACTCTGCTCCTGGCCTACAAGACCACCACTGGTTTGGCTCCCCCTTATCTTCACTCGTTAATGCACACTTATATACCCGCCAGATCCCTATGCCCTCCAAACGAACGACGTCTTGTGGTGCCATCCCAAAATGGTAAATAATCTCTCTCACGTACCTTTTCTGGATCGGTTCCAAATGTGTGAAAGGATCTGCCCGTCGCTACGAGATCAGCAGATTCTGTAGCCATCTTTACAAATCGTCTGAAGACACATCTCTTCCATTAACACCTGACTGATCAGTTCTGACTTCTATATATTTTCTACTCTTTCAACAAAAAAAGTATCTCTTCTCATTGAATTTATGCTTTTTGTTGTCCTTATTTTGTTCCAATTACTTCCATTGTTTCCCTCATATGTAAGTCGCTTTGGATAAAAGCGTCTGCTAAATGACTAAATGTAAATTATAGTCTCTGTCCTTGGTCCGTTTGCAATCATGTTCCAGGTTGGTTTGCGGGGCCAACTAAGGAGGATCATCATAATTTCCCCTCACTTTTGGCATCCCTTTGTACAGTTATCTATAAAAGCCATAAGAGTATTTGTCAGATGTGTTTGAATATCTACTAATATCTCTCTGTCTTTGTTTCAAATAGCAACACATATAAGGCCTTTCAAAAAAATGGATGACATGTAGGCTACTATAATGTTAACATGTACATTGACAGCACGACCCTTTGGGATGGCACAATGCCTTTCAAAAACCAGCATTCGGAAAAAGCATTCAAGACAAGCTGAAAACATCATGAATAGATCTTTGAATAGCTGCTTAAACATCCTCAGAGCTAGACTTATCGTAGACGGATCAGTATTTTATTTTTGAGGGGGCCTGCATGTAAATTAGGGGGCGATTGTGTATATGTATAGGTTCTGATCTATTACTAAAATGACACGTTTAATACAGATCAATTCACGTTTTAGAAAACATAAACATAGCCAAGCGGTTCTTAATCTGGTCCTCTCGATCCCCCGCTCTACACATCTGCCTGCAGCGTCTTTACACACGGACAAAATTTACAGTGGAAGTTTGAAGGGTTATTTATCCGCAATCATGAGATTTGCGTAACGTTAGTAGTCACGTCTCGTGCACTTCAATGCCCTTTAAGTCCACTTAAATGTCTGAAACTGTAAGAGACCCATACAAAATATCAGTTAGGACCAGGATAGGACACAGTAGCTAGGCGGATCCAGTCAAAGCATTAGTTTACCACTACCTTTTACATGACAAGGCGCAGTGTTCTAGAGTGAGAAAAGCTTCTGTTGAGAAAAGTCTTTCGACACTACAAGAAGTCATAGTGTAATCGTTATCTTTAGCAGTCTACTAAAGATAACTCTTTAGTTAAAAAAACTCAAGGCGCAAAAGATGCTACGCACAATACGTGACATAATTACACCAATACCTTTGACAACAGCTGGGAGCACTGATTGGTCGATCAACCAGAGTAAAAAATATAAAATTTGAGGGTGCCCTACATGTTAATGAGGGGGCCTAGGTCACCCCCTCTTGGCTACGCTTCTGAGACGGATATCTCCATCTTACTGGCAGATCATCAAACCACTGCTACTCTGAAATTTGCAGAATCCACCCTTGTCTCATACCTGAGCTCTGATATAACGCTTGTTCCAACCTACAATATGTTTGCAACCAGTGACCCTTCCAAATGTCTGCCGTAGGAGTGCAAAGACAACACGGGGTTGAGAGAAGTGTTTCAGCTAATGATATGCGGAGATGCTCGCCGGTGATTTCCAATCAATCTTGAATCTCCACGAGCTGTGGCTTTTACTCCCACAACAACCAAGAGAAAGGAAAAACCAAACACGAATATAAAGTAGTCATAGCATTTAAGACGCTGTTGTTCACAACATACTGAGTGTTCGCCATTGTTAGCTAAAAAATTTGTTTCCAGTAAACATTGAAATTTTGACGTGTCTTTGATCCCGGAGGGATTACAGATTTCTTGAGATGTTATCTGAGGTTGCTGTCACAGTGAGAAATGAGTCAGTCAGTGATGTTTGGTTACCGACATCTTCAAAATATCTTCCTTTGTTTTCTTATGAAAATAGTCATAGAGGTTTGGGTGAATATATGATGACCGAATTTTTACATTTTTGGGTGATCCATCCCTTTAAGTTCAGCATGTATTGAATATATATATATTTAATAGTATTGACAATTCAAAAATGCTACAGGTTGAAATGCAAGCTAGCGTTTTTTTCTCTGTATGTTTCAAAACTCATTACCCGTAGATTAGGAAAATTGTGCATTTTTTTATTCTGTTGGTTTTAATTGATGCAACTGCTGGGCATCGATTTTTTTTGGGGGGGGCTCAATATTTGAACAGAGGCATTCATCAGTGCTTCAAAACAGGATCCTTCTGTTTTATAATCACCACAGGTGATTCCTTTGTAGTGGTTAGCATGTTCTCTCATTTCCTTCTAATTCTCTGTTTGGTATTCATATTGCAAATATGTGAGCGTGGAAGCCGTTCTGTGGAGGTGACAAGTCGTGTATTTCTCAGTTAATTGCTATTTGCTCACCCCAGGCTACCCGGAGCAAACGGCAAACACTGTGATATTTTCTTGAGTTCTTCTGTTGTCACAAATTGATTTCTGTTTGAAATTATACACAGCCAAATTCAATTATGACGTCTTTATCTTCACATGGGGTGTGATCAATTTCAAACCTAAAACTCCTCCGAAAGGCATTTCAATTTTTGTTTTTTTCTATTGTTGTTCGGCACGCATCGCAGTCGGCTCTGCTGTGAATTAATCAGGATTTAACAAGAAATGATATGCTTAATCTAAAATCAATTCGTCTCTCAGGCATTTTCTAAAGGCTTGAGATATTTTCACAGTCTAGTGGTGAAAAACTTGATTTAATGCTAAAATGGCATTCTAAGGCTTAGCTTGAACCTCGGAGTCTGTATTCATTGAATTTTGAAAAATTCAGGTCTCTGATTTTTAACGAATGTTACTGTTCGACTTGAAAAGAGATAGCTTACTGTCCTTGAATGATTTACTTGACAAAAGTTTCATTGCTGCACTGAACAATATAGCGACAAAAGGTGCTGCTAACAGGGACTAGCATTTGGGAATATAGAGAATTAGCGAAACAGTTATGTGCAGAATTTTACTGTTTTATACAGATTTTTCATGTATTTTTGAAATACGGTAAGAAACGTCATATTAGAGAGGAGACTGAATGTTATTTTTTTGAAAAAAATATATTAGATTTTTTTTCTGACACCCCAGCTGCAAGAAATGTACCTTTTTACAGGATTTTCAGGTACCACTGAAACCTAAAGTACCGTACCACTCTAATCTTCTAAGAGAACTCAAGCTGTGAACGTGCAAGTGGGAATTTTGTTATCTTCTTTGTGACAAAAAAAAAACTGAAAACTTCACTTATCAAGTTAAACGTGCACCTGCCGCACAAGCTTAAAGATATTACCGACCGCTATTTGTGCTAATCATAGGCTGTAAATTTTCATACAGACAGCTCTGCCTGCCCCGTCTGGGCGAGTAAGACAAAGCAAAGCCGCAATCGGAAACAGCGTGAGGGAACATTACTCAGAGAGCGCCGTCGTGGGCTTTCGAGACCAGCACCATCTGCTCCAGTGTCACCGTCGTAGGAAGGCGAAGATGACTCAACTCTTCACGCAGGCGGGGATGCCGTACCTACTATAAGAGCCGCAGAATTGACAGGAGACGCATCAGAGTGGAGGTGTGCTTTTTTCTACGAGCAGGAGATGTGCTGTGTCGTGGCCGTTACTTCGGATTGAGTATAATGAGGGTCTGCGATACTTTTCTTATATTATTGATGTGAATGTGACAGATAGTGCATGAAGTAAGTGTTAGGAAAGGATTGCAATTAATAATAGGAATGGTATACTGTATGTGCATATGTTGCATTACTCAGTTGCTTATAATAAAGTTTGAGAAATGCAACTTACTGTTATAATGAGCATTAGATGAATTAATGATCTCATAAATTAAACTCTATATGCAAATGTAGATTCTACAAGCGCCTTATGCTGTAGCTCAGCTGTCTGAACGCCTCATGCCCATGCACTATTAAGATCTTGCTGAATAGGGTAGTGTCAACAAATGTTTATATCTTTATTTTACAAAAAAGGGGATGTAATTAAGCAAATTTATAAGTAATTAAATCAGACAATATTGAAAACCTAATTTACATCTCAGATTTGTAAATTTCATAATTTATTTTTTAATTGCGAAGTCAAAATGGCTATTACTTCGTAAATACTAACTATTCACAAGATTCAAACGATATCATAGAATCTCATTTGTCATATTCCTGCAGCTTGGTCGCCAAAAAAAGGTAAAACTAAGTGTTTTTCATGTTCTTTTACACTCAACCTGTAAATTTGTAATCTGTTTCTGTAATTTGACATACGGTGTATTTTTTAAATACGTTAAAATTATTTAAAATAAAAAAGTTAAAAATAGTGTAGTTTTCTTTTCCAGTGTGCATTTTTATACAATTTGCTTTCATACAAATCTGACTGTTAGGTCTGGGGCTGGGGTCTCAGTATTGATTTTTCTACTAATCGTAAATCTTTTTATGGTTTACATGAGTTCGCAGACTACAGCCCTCTTTACAGGATCTTTACTCCAGAAATCACAGGTGTAACTTCGGCTAGGCCATAGACTGTACAAAATATAGATGTAGTGTCGGTGACGTCACCCTTAGGTTTCTGAGGAGCTGTTTTGAAGCTTAAAGGGGGAGGAGCCAGCCGTTGCCATCTTAGAAGCTCGTCTCTCTCGTGTAATTCAAAATGGGCAAAGAGGCGGGACATGGTTGGAGCCGAGGCGCCTGGTTGTTGAAACAACTTATCACTCCAGTTGCCACGCACCTAATTTGCTGAATTTTAAGGCTTATTATAAGTTAAACGGGTGAGTTATAAAAAATCGAAACATGTTTTTTTCTGCTGTAAAGGTGGTCATTTTAACATGGGGCTCAATGAGATTTCGTTTTCTTTTGGACTCAGCCTCTAGTAGCCAGTCGATGAGTTGCGGTTTAAGTCACTTCTGTGTTGGCTTCAATAGAGATCGGAAGGTTGGCGCTTGGGCTAGACATGTTAGTAACATGGAAGATACTCCAAATGAGTACAGTTGGGGATAGATTTGCTAAAACCTTTCCAAGTGAATTAATAACTTTGCTATAGAAAAGATGACAAAGAACATCACAGTTATCATTTATCAACCGCCTAATATCAACTCGAAATACCGCCAAATAACCCAGCAACCACTCAGAACCCCTTTGCAACTACGTAACACCCTGGTAACCAATTCCTTGGGATTGGTGGCAAGTTTTGTTAAAAATGAGATATATTAAGAGCTTACTCATAAGCCACAGTATCAATCATGAATGCATATAACTTTGTCAGCTGTGACATATGCATGACATAAATTCGTCATATTTCTGCCTGGCATCAGCTCTGTGAATTTTAAGTGCCCACCAACCTTTTTTTCTTACACAGATGTGGGTGGAAGCAAACTCAGCTGGCATTGGTGCGTGACTTGCTTTGACTCAGAAACAATGTTATTTTTCATGGAAACAAGCCAGTAGCATGTCACTATAAATAACATGCATCACGACTCACGAACTGAAAGAGAGGGCATGGTTTTTTTACATTAATTTAAAGGTGCGGGGTTCTGAAAAATCATGAAACTTAACTATTAAACTGTTGGGGTGCTCAGAATAACAATTATGCCAACTTACATTGAATTGTTTTTACACTCAAATTGTTGGTTTGTTTCAACCCATGGTTGGGTCAAATGTGGACATTTTCTAGGTTCTTATAAGACAACGGTTGGGTTTGTCCATGCAGTATTTTATCCAACCATGGACTGATACAATTTGGGAGTCGGTTCTCACAAGATTTTGTAGAAAAAAATCACCTAACATCCATCAAGAAGCAGCCCACAACACCGTAACATTATAGTGGCAAAACTCCCCCTACTTTTTCTACAGAATTCTGAACAATTTATAAATATCAAGAGAATCTCATTAAGCCCAACATTAGATAGATTGGCTAATATGAGAATAGGATCTATAAACTACATTATTTTTGTGGAAGTATAAATAATTTCGCTTTGCTCGTAAAAAAATGCAACTTGTTATGTTTTCTAAAGGTTGAAAATGCAGAGCTTCCCATTTTTGGAACAATACTCGCTAATTAGTTTAATGATTTTTCATGCACTGTTGTGAAAATATGCCTCGGAAAGAGGAAATGAACATGGGAAACGACTGCGTATCTATCAATGCGCGTAGCTCTTTGTATGATTTGGTTTTAATCATCCTTATTAATTATAAACCGAGTCATTCAGAGCATCATTTATTGCTCATTTTAAAATGACCCGTTTCTGACCCAGTTTTGAATATCTTTAAAGCATTTTATTAACATTTTCTAATCTGCAACCCAGTTTAGATTTTTGATATATAATTATGAGACACAATACTGTTTGTGGCATGTATTAAACCATTTAAAAGTGTGGAATAATTGACTTATTATTATTTTATGTGGTTAATAAACCAGGAACTAGACCATACCTTTGCAGTTGTAGGGAGAAACTTTAGTGTGTGGACCTATCAATCTAGAAGTCTTCAAGCTGTGGTATGTATTTATTCTCTCGTGTTTTAGTTTATGAGTCATTCCTGCAATGCAGTACCCTTTAAACTCTAACAATATGCTTGTGTTGAGTTTTTATCTAAAAGTCTATATCAGACATTAGAAAAATACACTCTTCAGACCCAAGTACTCAAACCTTAGGTATTATTGTCTGATTTATACAATAGGGAACAAAAAGAGTGGCTCATGGGTAGTTTGCATACAACAAATTTATATTGAGTTATTTTATAAAACATTTAAACATATTTGAATTTCTCTAGTTTTGTAACAAGCCCTTCTGAGTCGTCAGCCACTCCCCCCTGCATCTGCACCTTTCCCCCGGTTCATTCGTTCCCTCTCACCAGATTACTGACCGTAACAGACTACACTTCCCATGATCCTCTACAGCAGCCGTCCACCATGATTGCACCCAAACCTGACCACAGTTTCCCGAACACTATATATACCCCGTGTTTTGTCTATTCATTGTCAGATCATGTTATTGTACTGTTCTCCTAAGTCTTCAATATTTGAGCCTGTTACCTGTTTGGATATAACCTGTTATTGGATGTTATTTATTTCCCGTGGATATTACCTGTTTGGATATTACTCACATCTTTGCACTACCTTGGATTAAACTACTACTTACACCTCAGTTCCTTTGTGTGGTATCATCCCTGTACCAGCCGTAGTGTTACAATTTTAATATTTTCTGACATTTCCCCCAATATATTATTATCATTGTTGGTATTATTAATATTGGTATTTTATATTTATAATATTGATAATAATATCAATAACATTGATAATAATATTAAAATAAATGGTAATACAGTCTTGTAAAATATTTATCATACATTAATTGTATGGATTTGTTTTGACTTAATAAATAAATGCTAACCAATCCCACAAAAAGCTTTGCATTTACTTTTCAGAGCCACATTTTGATGTAATGGACTTCCTCTAATGTCTGCCATCTTTCCATGTAGCAGTCACTCAACTATTGTTACTCCTGTTTTTCTCATTTCCTGGCCGCCCTCTCTTTCTCACCGCTTGATTGAGATATAAATAAATTCCTCCGGTGAGTGATGCGACCCTTTACACTGCTGTAGTCCCGCTCCTAATGGAACAATGTGTCTTTGTTGACAATGAGAGCTTGATGTTACCGTTTGGTCAGCCAGCTTTCCAGACGAAAAAGGGGAACAATGTATGTAAGAACAAAAAAAGGTGGGTGGGGTTTTGTCGACAGGGCTTTCTTTCACTGTTTTCTCGCTCGCAGATCAAGATCCAAAATACAAACGAAACATTGTCCAAGACCTTGCGGTCCAATAAGATCTTTTGTAGAATTGTCTGCTGATTCGGCCCATGGCTGAAAATTCTGTCATTATTGGGTTTATGTTCATCTTGCCATTGAATCAGTTAATTTTCTATTTATATATTCATATGCTTTTAGTGTAAGAAACCTTGTGCTAATCCTTAAAAGAAATCTATAGGTGTTACCTCCACTCTGGATTCTTCCATACAGAGAAGAAAGCAGCTTTTGTTTCCAAACACACAAAGATGAATCAATGCTAGTGCTCTTAAAAGCTTCCCTCATGGCTAACAGCACTGGGATGCCACAGCACCGCATTTTCCCCGGTTTGATCTTTTGTGTCTTTCGTGGAATCAGCTTGTTGCTAAAACCCTTTACTTACCACATGGGATGCGAGCAGTCTCCAGTTTCATGGCTAAGAGCGATGTTTCAGTGTTAAAACTAATAACTCATGAAAAGTAAAGAACGAAAAGCAACACTGTCCATATGAATCAAATTGTGAAGAATACTTTAGTATTACATTAAGTATAAGAAACTGTTTTGTTTTTAAACCTTATCATAGTATATATTAAAGTATACTACGGTATCTACGACAGTCATTATACAGAATGCTGTAGTTTACATTAATGATAAGTAGTAAAATGCAGTACACTACAATCAACTGTGGTTAATTCTAAAGTATCCTACAGTAGTTATTCATGTGGTTGCTACTGTGAATAAAAAAATCTGAAAAGTTAATAGTATTTCAAGATCAATGTACACTGTGAAAAAATATATTTTACTGGAATTTACTGTTATTTGGAAAATGTGTTCATCTGGCCCTTGCCATTTTTACAATGAAACTTAACAACTTCACTTAATAGTCATTAATGACATTTTAACAAGCCACACTGTGCTACTGATTTGTACAAAAAATTAAACTGTAAAAAATCCCATTTAAAAAATTGAAATTTTCCGGCGTCTGGGGTGCAAGTATAAAAAAAGTAAAATAAGCATTTTTGGTCAAACTTCTGTATAGGGGGCTGATTCTCGCTATTAACAAAACATTAACTATGTTTTTTTCCCCCTAATCATCTCTTGATTTGTTGCTTATTAATAGTTAGTAAGGTTAATGTTTTGGGTAGGATTAGGAGTGTAAAGTGAAAACACAGATACATGAACAGAAAACTTGCCACATGAGAAATAAAACTGGACATGAAATGTGAATTTGAAATTTATTGGCTAATTTTTACAGAATGATTACCTTCTGCGAGGAAAAGCTATTTACTTTTGGTTTAAAGGTAAGAAACGACATTCAAATGTCACGAACAGGCGATTTGATTGAATCATTTGTAAATATGTGACCCTGGATGACAAAACCAGTCTTATGGGTACATTTTTCAAAATTGAGATTTATACACCACATGAAAGCTGACTAAATACACTTTCTATTGATATATAGTTTGTTATGATAGGACACTATTTGGCCGAGATATAACCATTTAAAATTCTGGAATCTGAGAGTGGGAAAAATCTAAATATTGAGAAAATCGCCTTTAAAGTTTTCCAGAAGTAGTCCTTAGCAACGCATATTACTAATGATGGGAAATAAATGAAACTTACACCATTGATTAACCACAGCTTAAACTTTATACACACAAAATTTCATAAAATTAATTTTCCAGGAACATATAAAATTTTACACCTGAATTTTACACTTGAGCTGGCAACGAATCATCGATAACAGAGGCAGACCAACATGCTAAGATGATGTTTTGTTTACATTTTGTCAGAGCAAAATTGGCATAACTTTGACAAACAACTCATGAAAACCACTACTTTGTAAAGAAGGCATTTAAGAACGTATGTGACTGACTGACCTGAACTTTGAAGAATTTTCCCACTCAAGCGGGTCGAATTCTGAGTCTGCAGGGAACACTTTGTATTCCTTCATGGCACGGAGTCGAAGCGATCTAAACATTAATTGAATTTGTCGTCTTCCGGGGCATCCTCTTATGTCAAGCCGGTCTCTGGACATTCTGTATTATCTTCCCAATGATTTGCGAAACAATCATTTACTAGGTTCGTTAAATTATTGCTGTCATTAGCGTTTAGATTGAGCAAACGCGCTTCCATCAGAATCCATGTTTTGAAGCGCGATCATGACTGATTGTGTACGCTGCGCACGTGAGACGCTATAGCAGGCCGTTGCTAAGAGGAAACAGGTTTGTTTTAACACTCTCTATTGGCTTACCCTTGTAATGACATAGAAGAGAGTAGATTAACTTGAAAGCGGAATCTCTTAACTTTACATAGATACCAAACTTGAATGGGTAGTTATCATAGAGCGGACAGCAGCGAGTTAAGTTTGTAGGCATGTTTCTGACCATTTTTTGTTCGCGATATTAAGGGATCGACTCACATAAATAAAGTTTTGATATATTTACGGTAGGAAATTTACAAAATATCTTCATGGAACATGATCTTTACTTAATATACTAACGATTTTTGGCATAAAATAAAAATTGATAATTTTGACCCTAACAATGTATTTTCGGCTTTTGTCAGAAATATACCCGTGCGACTTACGACTGGTTTTGTTGGCCAGGGTCACATATAATGTCAAATATGTTATCAAAAGACATATTTGTACTTCATTTGTCAAAAAAAAACTGTCACGAAGATTTGCTGCATCCGGGATACCGTGTGTTATTAGCTAGAGAGAGGTTGTCATCTCAGAATAATGAACCTGAAAATGTTGTGACTGGCCAATCAGAATCAAGTATTCCAACGAACCATGTAATAAGTACTAATTAAAATTTACATTACGCTTGGGAAACACCTTAGTCCAGTTAACTGGTTTTATAGGATGTTACGTTTCTAAGCCTAACTGAACTCATATTTACTCTTACATGAGTTAATCTTATGGTTATACTGTATATTTAAATATATGAATCCTCTCTGTTTGTAGCTTTCACCATAGCTAGCAATTCTTTCAAAGGACTAGTTTGACTGTATGCTACATGTGCTGTGTAGTGTTGTGGTGTCTGCATGAGTCAGAGACACAGTAAATTACAGCTCAGTGAGGCACAACAAGTCAATTCTGTTTGAAACATTGATATTTAAGCTGATGAAACATGGTTATATGTGTTTCACAGCCTGTTTTGGCAAGGTCAGCTATTGATAGACTTTTATCTGCACGAGGGTTAGGACTCATTTATGGCGGCGAATGAGCATATGAGTACTGGCTCAAGAAATCAATGAGCTAGCATGATTGCCATCACCGCGCTGTGAAGAGGGAAGATACCCCTCCTGCTGTGAAGAGAAACGAGGAGGTTATGCTGTGTAGTTCATCAGCTTCACTAGATAAAGCCAACAATTCCTTGAGATTGAGAATTTGAATTATGTAAGGGTGTTGTAGTGACGAAACTTAAAATATATCTCCTCAATATTAAAGGCCTTCTAATGTAGCCCTTTTAAAACATGTAATATACATATTAGGAGTCCACAGAATGTGTCCGTGAATTTTTAGCTCAAAATATACCACATATCTTTTTATTATACCGTGTCCTACAAGTCTATTTTCGCCTGTGAGGAAAAACAGCCTTTTTTGGTGTGTGTGTCTCTTTAAATGCAAATGAGCTGCTAGTCTCCGCCCCTTTTCCAGTAGAATTGCATGGCTCTACAAGCCAGTGCTTTCGACAACGAAACTGAAGAGAGTTGCCATTAAACGTATGAGAAACACTGTCCCATCTTTAAAAACCAAACACAAATGCCTTACATCTTTAAATCCGGCATAGTGCTCTTGTAAGTGACAGTTAACATGATAAAAGCATCACATCTATGAAATGGGACAACATGTTCTCTATGAGTGAAACGCGTTATGTCTTTGCAACATGCACATTGTTTTTATAAGTGACAGTGCACGGGACAAACACATGACCCATTGTGAATCCAGCTTTTTACTAACATTGGTTTAAGAAGCATCCCGATGTCAAGTGACTTCTCCTGATGTCTTCTGCACATTCCGTTGAGAAATAAAACGAATCCACAGTGTCTTCAGAGGCTCAGATGTCGGGAGTAAATGAAGACTTCAATGTTCGCTTTTACATCCGACAACTGCACACCTTAGTTGTTTCAGAGAAATTCTGGTCACTGGCTAGAACTGCTCTCGGGTGAAATTGCCAGACAGCGTGTCTATGCTCATAAGGGGGAGTCTGTGAGCGGTCATGGGCCGGGTGTTATCAGAGTGACATCACATTTCTCGGAGATCGCCAACTGCCTGTTCAGTGTGGCTGTTGTGGTTTATATCAGATTACAAAAAACAGAATGGATGGATTTGTATTATTACAGGGTGGTTCTGCTCACACAATGGCGACTCAAATTTAGGTTTTAATAACTTTTTAAAGTGCATTTTCCGGATTAAGGGGGCTTTAAATCAATGAAATGCCATTTACAGCCCAATATAAATCTTTAATCTGACACTTGACTGAAATGGATCATATGATTTTAGTCATTTCAAAACTTTCACATTTCAATGAATTCTATTTTCAACTATATGTGCAAATTTTTTGTAGACAAGAGATAATAATAGAATAATAGAGAATGATTTTAGATTTCTAAACAAGTAAACGGTTGTGTCGGAGTGTTATAAAATATTAAATGGAACAAAAATGTGACTTATATTATGAATTCATTAGTGGTCACAAGGTGGTTGTTGCTTTAACGTTCAGTTTGTCCATGTGATGCTTTAGGCATATGCAGTTTAAATCTATTACATATTAATCATGACCAATTTCAATGCAACAATGTTGTGTTTTTTATCAGGTCCCAAACTTCCCCTTTAGAGTCCAGGGAAGATAGAAATTTGAGGCTTTTTGACTGCATTGATGGCTTAAGGTTCAAGAGCATCCCTAATGTAAGCATACCATTGATAACACGTCAAATATATTGATATTTGCTCTTATTGTCATTAACTTAACTGCCATTAAATTACTTTAAAATATATTTTTGAAGGTCTGCTTTATACTGTAGTACCTGCAACAGTAACCTAAAAGTAGTTGTATGCCACCAAGTTATTATTAACAAAAAGTGATCTGTATGTCGTTATCCGAACAGACAATTATTCACCTTGTGTTGATATTAATACAATTTTAACAACAGAGAAGCAATGCACAATGCTACCAGGATTGTGTTTTCATAAAAAAAAATACATTTCTGTTTTTTAAACTGCAGTATAGACGGTTTGATCGGACGCATGTGCTGGCCTGGTTACAACAATTTATTTTAGATTAATATTAATTATATGAAAATTATATTTCATATTAATTGCATGACATTATTTTAAAACTACTCAACAGTTATTGATTCTTTGTGGAGGTCTAGCGCAAGTTAAGTTTCGGCCACATAATGTTTGTCTGCTGAAACAGTCTAAATTCCCTATTTACAGTGGGATGACAGATACCTCTAAAGCCTGTGGCATACTTCTTTTTTTTATGTGTCTGCGAGCGTACAGGTACAGCCGAATGCACAGCCTTGCAAAGTATACTGCTTTCAACTCATATGCGTACACACAGGTATTGACGCATGCGCATTGCGATACCTCTCCGGGCCTAATTAATAAGGACTGGCTGCAGCCAATGGGGCGAGTGGAGCTCAACTCAAAAGCGGAAATACGTCACCTCCACTCAAAGCCTGAGCGGATATATGTCACCTTATTCTGACCTCAACCCGGAAGTAATTTATGAAACGGCTCTGTTTTAATGGCAATAAATGCTTACAAGATTATTGTTTAAATGTTATTAAAAACCTCAATGTTACTAAATCTAGACATTGCTTCCAGGTTTCTATCTAAAAAGTAGAACTATAACTATATTGACAAAACACATCAACTACAAGTAACAAGCGCACACCACACACGTCCATCATCACAAAAAAACATTGAATAATTTACGAGTTTCCCTGAGAAAATACATAAAACAACCTCCTCATGTGACGTTTTAACGTTAACAAACAGTATAACGATCAACAAACATGCTTCTCCTTCTTTCCTTTTAGTGGTGGGTCGCAACCAACATGTTTAGGTTTATATCGCCACCTGCGGTACGAGGGTGTGTAACATCATATAAAAATATATATAAATCCATCGTGTTTATTCATCCTTTTTGTGTAATTTCATGGAAGCCATGTGCGTTGTGCTTGCATTGCACGTTAAGACAGCGTCAGTCTGCAAGTAGTGTAGGGATACTGAGATAAAACGAACCGAGTTAAAGTTCAATCTTCGGAGAGCTCAGCGACGCCATTTTGCCCCTTCTTTATTATTGAGTGGAGGTGACGTATTGTCTTTTGGAGAGTGGACCTCCACTCGCCCCATCGGCTGCAGACAGACCCCTCTCGGCCTAAGGGGGTCAGGTTTTCTTCAACTACCTTGAATTGATGCTGCTAGGACATGGTTGCCACCTTGTGGTTAAACCAATCACTGCAAGAAATGGAATGCGCATGCGCGACCTGCGTTGTTCTTGAAGTGACAAAATTAAGCCGGTGCGTGCATGCGCATATTTGATGACAAAATTTCCGCTGTCCCACGCATACACATAAAAAGGATCTATTTACATTTACGCATTTGGCAGACGCTTTGGATAAGCGACTAACATTGCTTTATCCTATACATTTTACATAGGTATTTGCAATCCCCTGGGATCGAACGCACAACCTTGCATTGTTAACACAATGCTCTTAACACTGAGCTACAAGGAAACTGTGATCTATGATTTAGCCTTAACACTTTAACAACTGTAAACACAGAAACACATTAACAACTGTAAACACAGAAAAAGATTCAATGATGTGAATTGATGAAAAAAAAGAATTTGTTCATCTTTTTTAATCCAAGGTGACAACGTGTCAGTCAATAGCTACAGGCCACTGTCACATTCAGTGAAAATAACATTACTGCCTAACAAGCACAAAACAAGCAAACATTAAAATACATGCTTACAAACATGACAATAGCTTGAGGAACATTTAAATGCCTGTGTGTCAATCACACACACCTGTTGACATTTCACAAGCCTTTAATGTGGCATAATGTATATTCTAGCCTTGAGTGCAAAGACATAACCAAACACAGTTCCCATAGAAACCATGAGAAAGGAGCCATGTGGCCGTTACATTGAGCGCATGTTCCCCGAAATGTTTGCTATTTCAAACTTTTTAAACAATATAAAGTAAAACAAGTATAAATCCATGATAAAAAGGCATATTTTAGTCATATTTATTTTATGTTTTGCATTTTCTTACTAAAAGTTACACTGAGGTTTGTTTTTCCGGAGGTCTAGTTTGATTTGAAACCCTGACACCACAGCGAGAGCGATATCGATCGGCCTCCGTGACGTTCTGTCTGGAAAGCTGCTGCTGCCTTTCATAAAATATTTCATCCGCTTTTATTTTGCGATATATGTTGTGACAAACAATTACATATGTCTAAGACCAAATGTCTCAGAAGCGCCTTATGTGTTCTCTCTCAACAGCAGCCGTATTGACAGCTCTGTCTCTTATCTCACTTTTTGCTTGTTCTTATCTTCAGTTTACAGCAGCGTGCGGCTGAATCCCTTTTCGTTTTCTTCGGGGAACGTAAACCGAATCCGTGGCTTTCCTCCTTCTCCTGTTAATCAAAGGGGGGCAGACGCGGTTCAAGCTGAAGCGCTGTTAAAGGTCAACCACAGGCTTGGGAGTGAGACACCAGTGGTTTGCTGAGGGATACAGTTGATTTTGCAGCTTTAATCCACTGCCGATTAAATGTCACAACGTTTATTAATCTAAGAGTTTAGAAAACACAACAAATGCTTTTGGTGTTGTCTTAAAGGGATAGTCCACCCAAAAATTCTGTCATCATTTAGTCGCCTCGAGTTGTTCCAAATCTGTATAGATTTCTTTGTTCTGATATTTGAAGATATTTGGAAGAATGCTTACGTACAAACAGATCTCACACCCCATTGACTCCTGGTCTGGTTATACGCATTCTTCAAAATACCTTCTCTATTTATCAGAACAAAATAATAAACAGATTTGTAACAACTCCAAGGTGAAATAATTATGACAGAATTTTCATTTCTGGGTGAACTATCCCTTTAAAGGGGATAGTTTACTTACCTTTCGATCAGCTTCGTGTCATTTCAAACCTGCATTACTTTCTTTCTTCTGCAGAACACAAACGGAGATATTATGAAGAATGTCGATAACCAAACAACACTAAACCCCATTGAATTCCATCGCATGAGACATTTCTCAAAATATCTTCAGAGAAGACAGACTCGCTTACTGGTTTCAAACGACATGAGGATGATTAAATGATGACACCAGCAACGCTATACACTTGCCATATACATCCACATATTGAAAGTTGTTTTTGCACATTTCCAAGAAATCGGATACTTGGCTGTGACCTTGATTTGAAAGAAATGCGTCTTAACACCTCATCCAGACACAACACGCGCTAGACAGCAGCTCCTAAGATGCCAGCTCCATTATTACACTTTAAAATCTGACATTTCAGTCGAAGGCCTTATGTTTGCAGCGGTGCCTGAATTGAACGTCGTCCTCGGTTGAAATATACAGCTTCCTCGGTTACTGTTCGGTATACAGCGAAGCCCCCTTGACCCTGACTGCACTCCAAATGTCACCTACAAATTGGCGAGTTAACAAATAGATCATAGACAAAGTCATGTTTATGGATGTTTTGTAGGTTGGCGAGGTAAAATATGTTCTTTTCCCAACTATTTTCAATTAAGGCAGCACAATGGAACCCAACGGCGCTGAGTCTCCGTCTAATTATAATTTGCAACCTTTTATTACATTTTTGTTGCAGTTCAGAAGGGAACAGACATTCTTAAGAATGAACAAATGGATTGCAATTTAAAAGGGACATCATTAAATTGAAAGGCAGGGGTTAACCCTGCCCGTCTCGCCAGGTTTGCGACTAAAAAGGCATCTTCGTGTATGGGTATGTCTTTCCCCTCCCAAGTGTTGTCTGGAGTGTCTGACAGTAACACTAACTACAGATTACACATGTCACATGCATTGCGTACTGAATAATATACATTTTCCAATTTGCTATAATGAATATTTTGATGGTTCCTTACCCATGATGCATGATGAGATCTAACAATGAAAAATTGAACAGCTTATACATCAGTAAAGGGCTGGTTAGTGTGGAGGTTATGAATATTTTATCGTGTTTCCAGTAAAACTAGTACTGATGTTCAAAACATGTTTAGCTCACGTTGTTGTGCTGGTGACTTTTTGCACCTTATTGTCCTGTGGCATCTTGCTTGTTGCTATAAAAAGAAAAGTGAGGTAGTAACGTTTGTTTGAAGTTTGTTTAGTGATAGATTAAAACACTATAGCTAATCTTAATATGTTATATGACACATTTTTGTGTTTTAGAATTTTAATACACTGGGGCGGTTTTCCAGACAAGGATAAGCTTAAGGTAGGACTAGGTTTTATTAGTTAGATTAGGATATTTAAGTAGTTTTGAAAAGTATACTTAAAAAAACATTACTGTGTGCATCTTGAGACAAAACAATCACACTGATATTTTAAGATATGTGACCATGGACCACAATGGGTCAAATTGAGATTTATACATCATATGAAAGCTGAATAAATAACCTTCCATGTGTGTGGTTTGTTATGATATGACAATAGTCTGAATATTTAGAAAATCACCTTTGAAGTTGTTAGTCAGAGGCACCGTAGAAGGCCATTGCTAAGAAGAAACAGGTTTATTTTATCGCTCTCTATTGGCTTACAGCTGTAATGATGTTGTGCAGAGTAGATGAACGCGAATGCTGAAAGTCTAAGCTTTACAAAGATACCAAACATGTTTCCGGCAAATTTTTTGCAGATTTTGCTGCATCCACTTAAAAAAATAAAGTTTTTCTATATTTACGGTAGAAAATTTACAAAGAATCTTCATGGAACATGATCTTTACTTAATATCCCACTGATTGTTGGCATAAAATAAAAATCTGTGATTGTGAAAAAAAACAATGTTTTGTTGGCTATTGCTACAAATATTCCCTTGCTACTTACGATTGGAGTTGTTTTCGACAACTCAAACATTTACTGTAAATTAGTCTGAGACTAGGTTTAAACCCTCACAAGGAAAGTGTCCCATTGTGTTTAACACAGTGTAATAAGGTTCAATAAAAAGAAGGAAGGAGGTGGGAACCGGCGAACATTCAAATAAAGTTTTATTAAAATAAACAAACAATGTACATCACATCACTATATATATAGTGTCGGTGTAAAATACGGACAGTCCCAACCATCAGTTAAAATATGCTACAATATGGACGAAACCCCAAACCGTTGGTTTGAACTATCCTAAAAACTATACATGTATTTTTCACCCAACAATGGGTTGAAAAAACCTATCAAGTTTGGTTAAAACGGCATACATTAAAATGAACACAAAAATTGGGTTTGTCCATGTTGTACTGCATGAGTTGAAGCCATCCAGCATTTTTAGAGCATATAATACAAAAAAGTTGTCGTTTAAAAAATAAATAATATCCAAAATATGCTTAATGCATCTCATACGCTCCATAACAGTTGAAAACACTTAAAAATGTGATGCCTGTCTTGGTGAATATCCGTGGAAAGTCAGTTCATGTCTGTTGAGAGAATGTAAATAGACGGGGAGGATCGGATATGTGTCAGAATACTGCATGTGTGTAATAGCGCCCGCATTGTAAATGCAGCCTGAAAGACCTGCTGTTGTCTACAGTGTCATTAATATTAATCAAAAAGAACCACTCACTGCAGATGAATAACTTAGAGTTTTTCTTAAAGCTACACACACACAGTGAGACACCCCTGTCTGGATATACTTAATGCAGTTACACTGTTTGTCTAGCGCTTAGATTTAAAATAAGATGAATAAAAACATGAAGCTCTCTTAGTCCCTGGCATATCGAGACAAGCGTCACTTGATAGCACTGTGATTGTACGATAAAAGAAATAAATGTTTCTGTAAAAGTTTGCGTTCATTGTGAACGGGTGACTTCTGTACCTCAGTAATTCTTAATGCATTTCAGGTACCCTATACAGAAAAGAACAACTACAATACAGATGGGAAACGGCACTAAATCTCTGTAACAATGCTAAGTAGCGTTCACTGCCACAGGGGGCAGTGTTAAGCGAATGTTGACTGTTATCTGTTTTCAGTTTGTCTGCTTTATACACTGATGAATTATGCTGTCAACATCACAGCTGTATTCCTGTAAGCATTTTGCAAGTGTGCTTATTTTAGGCCTCACTCGTGAAACAAATTGGTGTGTAACTGAATGCGACAACTCATGTAAGAAAATGTGCTTATAGGAATGAAAGTCCCTTACATTTAAATGTGTCAATCATCTGCATGCACATTAGAAAATAGTTTGTCTATCTGCTTATGGTGTTATTGTTATAATATTTTGGAGTGGGGGTCTGACTTGAGAAGTCCATAATTTGATATTTATATCAACATTGTTAGAGGTAGGTTAGGTAGGGTTAAGACTGTTTGACAAAATTGTCAAGACCAACACAAGATGCCGGTTAATCCAGTAACGCCTTCACGGCAAAATCCCATTCACCACCTCTTGAAGGTTAGCCGCGCTTGTATTGCGTCTATCAAGACTTGTTTGCCGGTGGTCCTTCCGATCTCAAATGTCCTGACATTCATGTTACCGCAAGAAAAGGGTAAATTCTACTGAGCAAATATTTTATCTCCGGGTTAGTCACGAGAATGTTTTTTGTAGCTTGGAGATAGGGATCTCCCTTGGCCCTATGGGGGCGGTGGTCAACAGACCTTTCGGCGTGATAATAAGGGTCACTACCTCCACCAGTGCTGTGAATCACATGAAAGGTGCATAGGGGCTTTTTAAAGGTTGATGGATAGTTTATGTGTCCCACCTTGTAGAAAAAACGAAGTGGTTTGCTCTAGTGTATAATATGACCGGTGAGCAGGTTGAAATGATGTGCCATGGTTCTACGTGTTATCCGATAATAAAATACAATAACAATAAAATATAATACAATATTTTTTACTTTCCATTAACCTTTTTAAGGACATGATCATTTATTTTGGTAAGAAATAGCTACAATTATCTTTGAGAATGAGAAAGGTGAAACATTATTTCCTGTTATTTCATTTTATTCTGCATAATTTCCACACACTTCTTTTAGCGGGTGGAAATGCCACCGCCATGAAACTGTTTTAATAGGACACGGCGAGATATGTTTTGTAACTTGTTCCATTTAGAAATGTTTGTGAAAATCACCTATCCACCCGATGCAGAGATAATGAATACATTGAAAAAAAACCTAATTTACTTAGTATTTTGTTATATACGCAAGTTTGTGCAAAATCTTAACAATTATTTTTTGCAAAATCATGACAAACTTTTCTATGTAAAAATGTATTTTAAAAAACTATACACAAATTTGCGTAAATAAACACAAAAAAGTAAGTAAATCCTATTCATTAATTTTTCAGTAAATGGCCTACAGTAATAACCACACAAAATGACCCGCATTGAGAACTATAATAAATATTATATATGCAGTATAATATAGCAGCTCCTTATACGCACCCTAAATCGCAATGCATGCATTGTAATGTATTGAATCGCAGGATAATTTAGACATTAATATCAATTTAAATCATACTTTAGTCTCTGAATCACGTGTAGAATAGAGAGTGCAGTGGTCGGCGTTACATTAAATGCACTTTTACTAGACTCCTGATTCTATAGTCAAGCCAGTCACGGCCCCAAGTGAATTCCCTTACAACTCATGCGACTTGCTTGATCAAATGCGACCTGCTTGTGTCCCCGGGTCTCGACTTCATAATGGATTATCGAAGCGTAATCCGATTGATGCTGATCCATCAATGTCAACATCATACGCGGGATGCCACGCTCGTTTCACAGGATGGCAGGTTTTCGTGCAGACCTCGTAGGCCTCAATTTGGTTTGCGGATAAACAAACATAACGACTCTCGTCTGAAGCAACAGATTGTGGAACAGCTGGTACCAATGAGCAGAATCATAAAAGCATGTAACTGCTTTGTGTCAAAAAAAAAGGTAAATACTCTTCATTGTCCCGAAACCAACCATCTTTTGTGCCAATGTGGAAACTTTCACTTAGGTCCAAGAGTCTCTTTATACCATGAAACCAAAACAAGAGGTTTGTGGTGACTAGATCATATCGAGGTCCTCTGTATGTTTGTGTACTTCTAAAATTGGACTAAATGAATGAAGACTTTCATTTTGGGCTATCCTGTCACTTGTCTTTGCCATTGGGTGTGCAAATTTGATGCCTATTTTATTAAAGTAGTGGTTCTCAACAAGGGGGTCGTGGCCCTAATGACTTATCAGAGAAAATGAAATGCAGTTTTATTTTATTTTAATAGAATTCATGCACATATTGTAATACCTTACTTACTTCATCCTAAATCTATTTGACTTCTTTTCTTCAGATAAAAATAAAATGATCCATCATCCATGATTAATATAGGTCCCAAAATGTTAAAGCTCCAAAATGTATCCATCCTAGTAGTGGGTCAGAATGTAAGAATGTGTTTGTGAAAGAAAACAATGAATATTTCGAGCTTATCTAGCTAAATTTTAACCAAGTGCTCAATCAAATCTCATTGGTTTTCATGGCTCGTGATGCAATATGACAAATTATCACAAGACAAGTGAGAACCAATGAGATCAGAAATTATCCACGTGTCACCATATTTAAATTAAGCGTTAACGTTGCTTTCAACTTCGGAAAATAAATCTTGAATGGCATAAGGATGAGTTTTTTTTTTCATTTTTGGTTAACTT
Source organism: Triplophysa bombifrons (assembly GCA_029783895.1). Taxonomy (NCBI): domain Eukaryota; kingdom Metazoa; phylum Chordata; class Actinopteri; order Cypriniformes; family Nemacheilidae; genus Triplophysa; species Triplophysa bombifrons. The sequence goes on from CM056472.1 coordinate 2,472,348, forward strand.
TTCCTTTAACCTGCAAAGTAACCCATGAAGACATTTCTTTAAGTTTACAAGTAATTACTTTACAAAAAGTAATTAAATGGAGTTCTAGCTGAAGGCCCTGGTATGTTAAGCCATAAGGCCAGACTATTTACCTGCCACCCTGCAGTCGACTTTTATTTAATTACCTCAACGCTAATGAACAGCAGCCATTCTCATAGACTTGCACTGCCGTCTGCCTCAAAGTATTGTTGAATTCCCCCCCGCCCCGCATATAAACACCTTGCTTATGGCTAGGGGGGTACAAAAACATGTTTTCATTAAATTAAAAGAAATAAGATTTTGCCAAACACACCCAAATAAACAACCTTTGTGGCCCCTCAGGAAAGATTGCAGGCCAATTCGATTGTATCACTCACGTTTCATGCGGATATGGGGATTTTCTTTATATGCTCAGACGAGAAGAATGAAGAGAGAGCGGCGATTGTTACTTGCTTTCTTTTCAATCGTGAATGTGAATGCAAGTGTTGGCGGTGTATTGTGACAACGCTGACAGCTAAGATTACAGTTGCTCATGGGCACGGCTCTCCAAATCACGTCTGATAAGGACGGTTTATTGAAACTGGTTATAGAAAGAGAGAGGAAAATTAAGACGCTGTATAAACAACAATTACGGAGCGAAATATATAGATCGTTGACAACATCACCCACCCAAACAGACAAGAGTTTGGCACAAGTATGTAAATGTCCCTACTCTATCGCTGTAATAGGTGTCTTGGGATGTCACACTGTCTCTGTATCAGCCCTAGTTTTTGTACATGGCAAGAATAATAAAGAGAGACTGGCAGGAGGGTGCTATTATTCAGCCAAGTGTTTGAGGAGCTCTTTATCTGTTATACTGAGTCCTAACCAGACAGGGTGCATACACTACAATTAAACATGTTAAACATGAAAAAAATTTTTTAATTATGTGTCAAAGCAAAACAAAAAAAACATATTTGATGTGTAATATACTAATAGACCGTATGTACTGTATATCGGTGGTTCTCAAACTGGGGGCCCCGAGATGGATCCAGGGGGGCGTTATGAAATATAGAAATTTATCATACGACCACCAACCAAAATAATAGATTTTCCTGGGTTGTAAATGAATATTTTAATGCACACTACACAAAGGGGGTCTTACAACCAAAATGTTTGAGAACCCCTGCTGTATATAGAATATTTATGTAGCATTTTGGACCAATAAGATTTCGCTCATATAGTGGAAAAATGAAGTGGTAGGCAATGGTGCCCCAGAGCTTTTTGCTTTCCTAAAAATCTTCAAAATATCTTCTTTTGTGTGCAACAGAACGCAAAAAAGCTATACAGTCAAATAGTTTTTGTTATAGTTGTTATTATTATAACTATACAATATTTTTTCCCCAATGGTAGTCATTGATGCCACAGTTGATATCAGTTGATAATATTTTTATAATATCTTTCTTGTCTTCATTAGAACAAAGACATTTGTACAGATTTGGAACAACTTGAGGGTGAGTAAATCATGACAGAATGTACATTTTTTGGGGGTGAACTGTCCCTTTAACATAACATTACATGATGCATTATAAAGTTAAACTGCTCATATTGTTTGTGTGGAGTATAAACTTTAAATATCTTTCCTAATTTGTCTTTAAAAGTTCTGCAAGCAGTCTTGGATTTGAGTGGGCTTTAATTTTTACCTGTAGGTGACAACATAAACTGCATTAGCGTCTATTCATTGATTTCCACTGAGGTAATGGTGGTGTTCTTAGATCTAACCTTTACTGGGAGTAATCTGTGGCCATTAAACCTATTCTCCATGTCACAATTCAAAAAGAATTGCTCTTGGTTGCTCTTTTCATGAATAATTTATTTGGCTAAAGTTCGTCCTTTTAACAGTATCATCTGCGCTGCTGGACCTAAAGTTTATTTTACGGCGATCAGATTTACCGTTTAGTGTGCTCTGAAGAACAAAAACCTCTTTTGAATTATTCATCATGTTTGTCATGTGGTCATTTGTTTCTTATTGGTCTTAAATATTAATCTGCAGAGTAGTAGTCTGCACTATCAATATGATGGTACTAAAGAATAGAAAAATACATTAATAGGCAGAATATATAGTGTTCTTCAAACTATGGGCCATGTCATAAGAGACACCAAGAAGTGAATACGATACTATACTGTCATACTGTAGATCAAACACTATATCATCAACTTTCTCATTTCTGTCAATTCTATGTAACAAATTGATCTCAAGACAGTACGCATTCGTATGAATGCTTATTCGCAAGAATGCGTACTTTCTTATTTGTAAGAATGCGTATTTTCTTATTCGTATGAATTCATTTATACGTATTCATGTTTTAGTACAATTTGCCTTCAAGCCACTGACTTTAGGTTAAGGGATAGGGGAGGGGCTTCAACATGGGGTTTCTCTTATAATCTTCCACTTTAAAAATAATCCTGTAAAAAAACAATAATATTTCAGCAGCTGGTGTGTTTTTCAGGTTATTTAACACCCACCTTTTTAATTTGCGTAATTCAAAAATACATGAAAAATATTTATAATGTAACTGTAAATCATACAAACTGATACAAATGAGCTTCTTCGTAAAACAGTTACAGATTTTCTTAAGATTAATAAAACATAATAGGTGCACTTCAATGTAAGGTTAAAAAGTAAATATTGGCCTAAAAATTATTCTGAAAAACTTAACTTGACCTAAACTAACATTTTAAATGTTGTATTAGTATAAACTGAAATAAGGTTTGGTTGAGGAACTAAAATTTTAAATAAATAAAAGTTAAACTATATTTAAATTAATATATAAATAGCAGAATAAAAATAAATAGAAATACAAAAGCACATTTTAAATTGCCAAAATTTGTTTACTAAAATTAACACAAAATATAAAAATAATGACTATTTTTTTATTTTTTTATTTCAAATAAAATATATGTATATTCCACACATGTTGCCGTGTAACAAAAACAAAATACATCAAACATAAATCAATAAATTAAAAAATAAAATAAAACTGATTGGAACTAAAATATCTCTGCTTGAATAAATCATTTCATATAACCCTATGAACCCTTTTGACCTTCTGTGTTATGTAAAACACAACGGATAACCATTTACTTTGCGTATCAGTTCAAGAGCAACTAAGCCAGTAATGTTCATAGGAAGGAGATAATGGATTTATGAAACGCGCTTTGTTGAGCAGTTTGTCCACTTAGGGCTACTGTAGAAACAACATGGTGAATTTCATGTAAGGGGCCCGCTGTGTATGTAGATGGAAATAGCTCATTCTAAAGTAATACAAACATTACAGTTCATTGTGTAAGACTCTTAACACCTCTGAAGACATATTATGCATATTATATTGCATTTCTCTCAAAAGATCCTCCAAAAAAAACACACATTGGACCTTTAAGTCTCCTAGGGTGTGAAAGAGAAACCTCTTATCAATAAACATCTCCTTTAGTATTTCCAGTCTCAGTGTGGTTTGCTAGCCGCTACAGTACAGGGGACATAAATATGCAGACACCAACAGCACAGAAATATGTGACTGTCTGCTTTATCTTCACCCAAGATTTCACACTAGTACATTGAAACACTTTATGCTAATGTTTCTTCAGAGACCCTGTTAATTGACTCATAAGCCACGACTAAGAGAGGGGCAGACATTATGCAAAGCTTCCATAGAACCACTGATGTAACACCAAACACTCATTCTTGCTTGTTGTTCAATAAAGCCATAAAGCAGAACTGTGGCTCTAAATATACAAAAACAAATTAAGAAGGACTGTTAAAGGTGTTTTTCATTGAAGGAATAATGCAGCTCTTTTGCATTCACCTATGTTATGTATTTATTCACTTGGTTTCCATCTGCTATGAAAATCAGATTTTTTGGTTCTTGCTTATGTTAATGTAAGCGATGTGTCAACTGTCAGTATATCGACGTATGGGACATTTTTCGGAGAATAACAACTTGAGTTTTGCTCCGGTCATTACAGATCCTCAAAACTATCCTATAGATTCAGAAGAGGTCACTGTTGTATGAAAAAAGAAGCATAAATATTCTGATTATTACATTTCTCCCTTGTGTCCCTAGGCTGCCCGATATTAATAAATCAGACATGCAAAAACCATTAAGTGCTTCAAATTGAAGAATATTAAAATCATTTATAAACTGAAAATTATTTAATCAACATACGTTTCACATTCTGTATGATCATCTTGAACTAAAACATTAACTATCCTTAACTTTTCAAAGTATTACAATCATTCTGATATTGTAAACCACAGTCCTGCACATTTGCGATATTTTGTACATTGGATATTGATATATTGTTAAGTGTTTCAAGAAGTGAATTTCATCGTTCATGAAACTACATGAGGGTAGTAAATATGACAACATTTGCATTTTGTTTATATTGTTTAATTCATACAGTTTGTAATTGCCTCGACTTGGTGTACCTGTATTGCTTTGGTATAAAAGAGGAATGTTCTCGTTTTGGGATTTATTTTGTAGGGAGACAGAGTTTCCCCAGGCTCTTATCAGCATCTGCAGGACATGAATTGGACACCTGCTGCTTCGTGTCAGCGCCTGTGTGGTGTTAAAGAGGACTAAAGTGACGAATGGTTCCACACTGGCTAGTAAAAGCAATCTCTTTCATCCAGCGCTTATTAAACTGGGAGGTCTGCGTGTTTGTCTCTTGGGTTAGACTAACTCTTTAGGAAAATGCAATTCATTGGGCTGGCGTGCTACGCCAGACGCCATGCATGTTTCGCCAGTTGAATATTGGGATTTCTTCTGCCGTCACTTTAAGCCGAGCTGCTCTCGGGTTCATTATGTCGTTTAGCAGTGTGCTGTAGTGATTTATAGATTTGTACGGCTGTGATGTATGAAGTGTTGAAAGTAATATAAACCTTGTTTGTGTCTGTAGTTTATCCCTTATAGTAAATGATTTCATGTCACGTTAAAATTGTTACTTGAAGCTGAGATAAGGAAATAATCCTTGGTGAAGTAAAGGTAAACATATGTCAAAATGTATCTAAAATATCTGATGTAGACTGATGTATGAAGTAAAAATAATTAAAAAGAGATAATATCTATACTCAGTGGGTAAAAGCATTCTATTCTATGCTGTTCCAAAGGGTTTACACTCCTAAAAGTATATGAACTTTAGGGGGTTCTTCGCAGTGATGCCATAGAAGAAACATTTTTGGTTCAACAAAGAATTCAGTCAAACGTTATTTAAATACCCATCTCTTTCTGATCCTTTTATCATCTGAATATCGCCACAAAGATATTTTGTGACACAAAAAGGTTCTTTGGATGTTAACGGTTCTTATGGAACCATTGAGATGAGAAAAAGTTATTTTATGACATCGTGAAGCACCTGTACGAGTGTACTCCAGGGTTATTATAGTTAACTAACATTAAACACATCAACACATTTCTATTGAAATCAAAATATAAGCTAAATATGATAAAAGGCAATAAAATGTTAACTAAAATTTAAATTGAACATAATAAAAATAAATTAAACTTGTACAGCAATAAAAAATAAAAAAAACTCCCCAGTTCTCCTTAAAGTACAAAATCAAATAGCAAAATTGGCAAAAATCGAATAGATTATACATGAAATATAAACATAACAAATATAACAAACAAAAACAGCGAATAACATTTGTCATATTAAACTTTATGTAAATAACAAAAACAAAATATAAAAAAACGCAAAAAAATACAATTAAAAAGCTAACATAATGATTTAAGCACGGATTTTAAAGAGGTCATATGACAAGGCTATCACAAATATTATTGTTTGTTTTAGATGTAATACAATGTGTCTACATGATTTAAGTTTCAAAAATGCTGTTTTTTTTCACATACTGTGCATGTTTGTATCTCCTCTTTGCCCCGCCTGAAACAGGCAGATTTTTCACGAAAGCTCATGGCGGTACATGGTGGTACAAAAGCTCTGATAAGCGAGGTGTGCTATGATTGGCCAGTTAACTGGTGTGTAGGGATTGGTCGAATACTGCAAGCGTGTGACGGAAATGTAACGCCTCTAAACATTTTTGAAACATCTTGTTCCTAAGCAATTGCATGACAGGTACGTCCGCCTTACTTGCCTATACATATGGGCGGTCTAAGTCATATTATACCACGAACTGGCATAGATTTGTGGGGGTGTGGTTACACGAGGTGTTTCAGGCAGATCTGGGTGAGCATTTGCTTTAAGATAGAATGCATCTATTGTTCCGACACTTTAATTTTTGCAATTAAACATGTCTAATACATACATGGGCAACTTTTAACACACCAAAGACACATAATAACACATATTCGCGCCATATGACCCCTTTAAGAATTATAAAACTAAAAGTTTTGTGCTTTTAGAAATGATAAGACATGCATTGTGACAACAATATAGCAGATTACTGCTGAAAATATTTATTATGTTTTAAAATGTTAACTTCTTTGAATCAGACATGTTTAAAATAGTGGACTATGTTCACTATTAAGCTTAAATTCAGTTCAAAACATAGCCATGGTGATAAATTGCTAGGGCTGTATAACGGTGGAACCGAATTCATTCATCCACTAAAATCCCCTTTGACTTAAATTAGTTCAAAGTAAAAGCAAAAATGAGTCCGAAAAGTAAAGTTGCTTCTGAGAAAAGCTCCAGCATCATTTGTTTGCAGATGCCGCTTTCATTGATATTTTGTTTGACATTCATACATTTTTAAACGTGCCTTAAGTGTCGAAACTGTTTCATCACCTCACGTATACGTCATTTGTATCACCCGTAATGCAATTCAACTAAGAGATTGTACTGTGGCCTTCCAATGAACCCATTTTTCAAATAACTCAAGTACAAAATTCAAGTTCGGATGCTTATGAGATATAGCATTGCTGACGCGTCATGCGTCCTCATTTCTCTCCCAAGATGCTTTTGGCTGAGCTCTGTGGTATCGAACAGTTCTCGAAAATGGAATTATCCTGTTATTCTGGTGCTGGCGGACCGTTGCCAACAAACTAACTACCTAGTAAATAGGAAAAGGGGCCTGACAACATTCTGAGGAGAACTTAAAACGTGTTTCCATGATTAATTATGCTAATATATTACGCTAGTCTGCAAATGTCACAATAATGATCTGTCGTCTCCTTATTCATGTTGATAAGAGTTTAATTAAATTAAAGCTTGAGGAAGATCCCCAGTCCAAACAGCCCGCCGGTCACGCTTAGATTTTCTACATCAGCGATGATAAATGTTTGAGTCGGACAGGGATACCTGCAGGAGTTGTCGATGTGTACGTTTTGACGCATGTGTAATTTGTATCCCTGTGTTAATCGTGAATGGATGGTGGTTGTTACTTTTTTATGTTTTTAGAGTAATTTCCTAACTGTAAAAAAATTATTCATTCCTTGTACAGTATGTCACATTGAGTTTAAATAATAATATACCTCTTACAGGTAGTTGTAAGGTTTTCGATTCAAGGCACCTGAAATTTTAAGTCTCGTGCAGTATATTAAGTCCACCGTCACAGTTTAAAGACAAAATGCTGCAAAATGGAGGAGGGCATTGACTTTTATGTCGGTTTTAAGTTGGATGACCATTACTTGATATATGGAC